>LR738709.1:236671393-236755770 GCA_902687465.1 Secale cereale
GGGGCGTTTTTTCGCAAAATAAGGTGGCCCGTCCGGTGGGTCCCAGCAGTCAGGGGGAAACGTTTTTTCGCCAAATATGGTGGCCCGTCCGGCGGATCCCTGCTGTCAGGTGGAGGAATTATTATTTTCCGCGTAATAAGGAGGCACTTCCTTGCAGCTGCCGTGGACCCAGCTGTCACCCTCTCCACTACAGTACTCTTCCGATGGAAGTTGTTCCTTGACCACGTTGACGATGCCGCGCTGAGAGCACCAGGGCGGTGGACGACGGCGAGGCCTAGGAAGGGGACGACGCGGAGCCGGGAAGACGCGGCAGTGGATGCCCACGTGGAGAGGAGTATGAGGGTTCACTGCTTTGGCTGCGGTGTGAGGCTTCCGTCGCCGCAGAATAACAGGGTGTGTGGGTGAGTAGAGGGATGCCCTGGCCAGCTGTGGGAGTAGTAGGGGCGGTGATGCCTGCACGTGGGGCGGGAGCAGGTGGTCCAGCCGGCGCTGGATTTGGCGGCTGGAGCAAGAAGATCAGAGATTGAAGAAACATGACGGTTGTTGGATTGACATCCAACGGTTACGTCTGCTAGAATCGTTTGTTGACGTATATAATAACTAAAAAAATCTTGCATACGCGTCAACATAATAGGCCCATAAGTCAGACCATTCCCTCTTTTTTAATAATTTATATATAGCTCATTGCGACTTCTTATGCAATTTATTGCAGTACGTTTTTTTGGTTGGCCATGGCCAATTTCGCATATTTCTGTGGGTTCCAAACTATTTTTAATACCCAAATGTCGAGCCAGACTTAAAGTACTTTGAAGATATATTTAAATTAGGTTAATGCCGAGTGAAATAGGAATCTGGAAATATGAACAAATTCAAAAAATATAAAGTAATTGCCAATTTGGGATCTATTTTTATATTTACAGCCAATTTCATATTACTTTCAAGATTTGCAGGCGTCTTGAAAGAGTTGCAGCCCGTCAGGGCATAGAAAAATAAATAGGCCTGGATTGGGTATTCTTCAGAAAAAATAAACTGTGCTCATTTTCACAAAGAAAAAATAGCTGGGCTGGTCATATGGGGAACATAAAATATAGGCCTAGGCTAGATGGGCCACAACCCAATTCAAACCCTGCTCCGTCCCAACAATAACAAAAAAATACTGCTCAAGCAGCTACGTCCCAGGTGTCTGCCGATCTTGTGCTGTTCTCTTGTCTATTGACTATATACGCTTACAATGTCGTGGGTCCCAGATGTCAGGACAACACTAGGAGGAAGCATTTTATTTTTCCATACGCTGACATGGTGGGCCCATACTGTCATCCTCTCCACGTACTTCTGCCGATTCCTATTGTTTGTTGACCATGTTGACAAGGCGAGAGGGCGGCGCCGCAGCGAGTGCACCAAAGCACATGGAGGACGACGACGAGGCCTCGGACATCGGCGTTAACGATTTAGGAGACGGTGGGCGGCGATGCGTGCGCTGAGGTGCAGCCAGCCGTGGGAGGCGGAGGCAGGCGGCCCCGCCGGCGCTGGTTTGGTTTTGGCGGCTGGAGGAAGACAGGACTGAAGAAACACGACAGACTGTAAAAGCAGCATGAGTACTTAACAACCTTAACTGAAACCAGCAGGGGCACTTAACAACCATAGCTGAAAGCAGTATAAGTACTTATACAGGTTCAACCGTACAAAGCACGCCTCGAACAGTGCTACTTTGCCTACAGTTAACCAAGGGTGAGGCCGCCAAGCCCCAGGACAAGGCCCAGGCACCATCCCGCGCATCCACAACCTTCTGAAAGCGGCTTCATCTCGCAGTGTGGTCAATTAACAGGATATTCTCTTTAGAGCCATGGAAAAGCAGGAACATAATCTTCTGTCCTATTCTCCAAGATGGACGAGCCTTCATTATTTGAGACCACCCATGAATAAGTATCTTTTCACCTCCAAGGGGAATGGAGTAGGTCGACATAAACATCATGTTGTGACCAAGCACAA
Source organism: Secale cereale (assembly GCA_902687465.1). Taxonomy (NCBI): domain Eukaryota; kingdom Viridiplantae; phylum Streptophyta; class Magnoliopsida; order Poales; family Poaceae; genus Secale; species Secale cereale. Next base: position 236,673,383 of record LR738709.1, read on the forward strand.
GTCTAACCCGACCATGGTCAGGCATCTATATAGGAACAATAGAACTGGGCAGGTTCTGTTTCAAGAAGATCACAGCTGTAAAATTGTGTATAAGCAATAGTTTATGAACAACATATATAACAGAAAATAGCTCGTACCATAAGTTTCTCGACACAGTTGGACCTCTTCAACGAGTGCAACAGTGGCACACATATCCCACGTGTCCTTCCACCATTGAAACGCCCCACAAGGACCTCAAGACGATCAATAAAGTGTAGGAACTTGTGGATGTCGTCCCAGTCAACTTCAGTGCCATCAGTAACAGCCAATTTGTTACAGAATAACAAATGAGTAGCCTACTTAACTCTAAAAAATCCTACACATGCCACCAATTATAAGAAAATATTAGTTAGAAGTAGCATCTTCGTGAGAGATTCGTTCCTACTTCTAAAGTTAAAATGTGCTTAGTTAGACATAATAGGTGGATTAAGAAGTAATCGAGGCAACAAGCAACCAGATACTAACATGGATGAACAATTGGAACGACGTCGGGGTGGAAGATCGCAGTGAAGATGAGATTAGGTTCTGCTATTTCCATCAACATTCGTGCGCCAACATTTAGTCCGTAACACTTGAGAAAGTTAATCCAAGTTCGGCCATAAAAAAGCAGCGATCTTCTTGGTTCATGAACCAAACTCAGAACTTATATCCATGGCTTGTCTTCAATGTGAACATTAAACTGGTGTATTCAGTTATGGCAAGGCCGAGCATCTTGAGTACATGTGTTCTGGCAGACTAAATAATGCATTGCAGGAAAAATAATATGAGAACACAATGTATTCCCTATCCAAATCTAGAAATAACTTCCTCCTTCACGTCAGTGTTGACCATCGTACTGGTAGTACCTTTTATCCAAATATAGCAATCCAAATTTCCAAATTAGTCGACAACATGTTCAATAAAACCCCACCCTCCCGGATAGAGAAGAGGATTCTAGGAACATACTGTGCGCGTTTAAAATCATGTGTTAGGATGAGAAGGAACAAGTGTGGCGTCTCGCCGAGGGTGCAGAAACCTGTAGGGTCCTCGCACTTTGGGCACTACAAATCAAACACACTAGATTCAGTAGGAAGAAAAATGCATCAACGGCGGCGGCTGCCATCCTAGGATTACCCGCGACCAAGGGACTTGGATTTATTGGGGATGGATGAAGAATTTTTACCTGGTTCTCCATGAGAAAACCCTATGCAATCGCCGAGAGGGGGTTTTCTCTGAAAAAGCAGACGAGGGAGAAGGGGATTCATGCCCAGTGAAATGTTGCCACTTCGTCCGTCCAGCTTACTGCTAAGGCTGGAAAGGGGGGTTTGTGATTTGACGGCTCATTGGGCATTATTGCGGCGCTACGACCGGGTGTGTCTACCGTGCAGTTGTGCACTCTAATTTGTGCATATGGCACGTGGACCCCGTTGCCGGATGCCCCACATATCAGCGAAAGGAAGTAGAAAGACATGAGTAACTAGTTACACAAAAATATATTTTTGACAGAGAGATACTAACTCTGTAAAGAAATATACAAATCTTTTATATTACAACTTTATATATACAAAATTATATCTGAAAGATAGGAAGGAAACTATGGCAATTTTGCAAATAGGTACCCACACACCTCTCCACATTTGCAAATAAGGCCTTCCCTCATTCATCATTTTCTCTCACAAGATAAAATACTCATACTAATGCATCTTGATGTTACGTGCAACGCACGGGCATTATGGGGGTTCAGCTTATTTTTTGAGACAATTATGGGGGTTCAGCTGATAATATAATACTCAGACAGGCTCGCGGTTCTGGACTTGGGCCGCAGGCCCACCCTGCATGTTTGGGGGCCCATGTGTTCTGCCTCAGCGCTTTTCATATTGCAAGCGATCGGTACGGCGCTGGTTTTAGATGTTGTCGCAAGGCGAATACACAAAATTGAATAAAGCACGGCAGCTATTGGAATGCAATCAAATGACAGTTCCTAACCAGCAATGAGTTGCAATTCTATAAATGATATACCATGTGATAAATAATATTGTCGTATTACTTATACACACAGGACACTTGTTTCACCATGCCAAATTATTACATCAAAATCTCTCATAGGATAGATTAGTTCGACAGTTGCGTGCTGCTACTGAAGAATTTCAAAGTTGATTTGGACCAGCTCTCCTTGCCGAGAAAGTTTGATTTTGAGATCATCCCCTACCCCAAGATATGATTTAGATTTGAACCTTGACCATCCTTTAGCATCAATCATCATGCGACCATTCTTTGTACTTACGGTATATTGAGCAGGTTCATTCACACCAAGGCTGCGCATGGTAAGAGAAACTTGGCCGTTGTCGCCCGGATTTGTGAACGACTCCCTCGTTGCTCTAGGAATTCTCTATTTGCAAACAAGAAGACATACCCAAACAGTTAGATCAACATAGTGAATCATGTGAAACAACATGGAAAGAAAAAAAAACGAAACACTTGGGCGGCCAATGCTTACCAAGAAGGTGGACTTGTCGGTTTTTGTAAGGACTTTGGTATATGAAGTGCGAACTGTAACCCAATCTATTGCCGTTGCACGGGCCGGAGCAGATGCAAGTGCAAGTGTTGGTGCAGGTGTTGATGCCACTGCTGCTGCCGGAGATGGTGCTCCTTGTAGAGCTGGTGCCGATGTCGAAGCAGGTGCCGGTATTGATGCCCGATCCTCCGGTAGATCAGCCTGATCCGCTGACGCGGTCGATGCCCAATCCTCAGCTGGATCAGACTAAGCTGCTACCGCTGTCAGTGCTAGAGCAACTGCCGGTGCTCGATCCGTTGCTGAAGGTGGTACCGATGTACGAGACAGCGGCGATCGTGTCTGGTCTGCTATGATCAACTTTCTAACTTGACTAGGCTTCGTGACCGTGATCCAGTTTTTTTCTTTATTTCTTTTAAACGCGAGAAGGACTAATCGTGGCATTTTTGTTAAACCAAACTGCAGTTCATCATAGGGATTCAACTTGTACTCAGACAACAGACTGATCCAATTTTTCCAGTAATATAAGTGATGGACAGTGCCTTCATTACTGACACGACATAAGAAGTGAAACCTGCAAAAATAGCCATCGTAGAGCAAACCAAATGGTTTATTCTGTGATGAATGTCACATGGCAAAACCTGCATCGTAAAATTACAGGAAAAGAAAGAAAACATGACATTAAATCAATAAGATTTAGACAGTAAATCAATAAGATTTACTTGATGTGACACGAGTGAATCCTTACCAGGAAATCACTATGTTGAAGTACTAAACAGAAGATTGATCGTCCTACTACGGGTGGCATGCAGGGGCCCCAACTACTCCCACAAGCAGGACATTCCAAAGGTTGTGACAAATCATATGGACCGAACATCCATGGGACTTGAAATCCTGGTGGGTGCGACAAACCCTGCAATGCATACAGATATTGGAGTGTAACCATAATTGATAAACCGTCCTCACAAAAAAGATGATCTAGATACTTCAAAATATACAGACTGAATTGAGTAAACAGATATTAACATAGACCATTCTCAAGACTGACCACACACCAAAAGCGGCAGTACTAATAAACAATACAGGGTTCACAAAAACAAATCAAGTACTGAACAATAGTACTTACTATAGACAAGCAAAGTTGCACTAACTAAACTCTACAGACTATTTCTTGCCACCGACCTACGGGATGAACCCCACATAACTGACTAGGCCATGGACTTCGTGAGTGATGTCTACATGCACCATCACCATCTCGACAACCTTGGAGAACCTAACAGAGTGGTCATTCCACTCATAAACATGATGATGAAGACATGCCGCATCAGATTTGTTGGGAAGCTTTACAAGAACAACACCCTTCGGAATCGAAGGCACAACTAGGAAATTGTTGTGGTCAAGTACAGCCTCGAGAACACGCCTAACAACAATGCTACAGGAAAACACTAGTTCAGGACACGTGGCGACAAGGACATAGCAGCTGGATAGTATAGCAGCAGAATTCATCCTCAGGTCTTCCAGTTCACATGGCATGACTTTGAGAACTTCATCTCCACCGCGCACCTGGTTCTAATTCAAACAGAAACCATATTTTATTACTACCTCCGTTAAGAAATATAAGATGATTTTCGATATTATACTCCATATATGACTACATATACGCACAGAAATGAGTGAACAAAGACACTAGAACATGCCTTCAAAGGCATGAGAGCAGAGGGATTACTTGCAATATCCATAGCACAAGTTACTGAGGCAAATATACCCTCTTCAAAGGTATAGTAGCATTGATGTTCATAAAGTACTCCCTCCGTCCCAAAATTCTTGTCTTAGATTTGTCTAGATACGGATGTATCAAGTCACATTTTAGTATTAGATACATCCGTATCTAGACAAATCTAAGACAAGAAATTTGGGACAGAAGGAGTAGTTGAAAGTAATCTGTAAGAAATCAGTGTCAACCTCTCGCATGTTTTGGTCAAAAGAGAAACTTAGAACCGTCATTTGGCACACAAAAATCACATGCAAGATCAGCCAGAAAGTTGTACTACTAGTACTAGTACTGCGTGTTAGATGAAAAGACACGATCAAGATCGAGAAAAAGATCGTCAAGAAAAGGTATTACCTGGACTTTCTTAATGAGGGATCCCGGAGAGGGGGGCTTGGACATGGCGATGGCTTTGAGCTTGGCCGCGGTAGTCGCAGCGGGGTGCTTGCGCTTCTTCATACCATGAGAGTTGACGGCTTTGGCCAGAGCCATAGACATCACTTTGGCCGGTGCTCCAGCGTCCATCAAGAAATTGTCGAATAGAAATAAAAGAAAAGAAACCATAATCACAAACCCAAAAGAAGAAAAGAGATGGATTTATAGGATCAGTCTCGAGGCTGCAAGACCGGGCCTTGGCCAGAATCAACACCATTGATGCGCTCACCTTTCCTTCTTTGGGAGAGAAGAACAATGGCAGAAGTAGGTCATGGTTTTCTTGAAGAAATGAGGAACAAGATGAGGGAGAAGCGAGTCGGGTAGAGAGGAAGCTGAGAGAGAAGAGTGAAATGATGGTTTCTTCGTCCGTCCAACTTACTGCTGGAAAGGAGGGGGTTTTGTGATTTGACGGCTCATTGGGCATTACTGCGGTGTTTCGATCGGGGTAGTCTACCGTCACTCTACTACAGAGTAATTTAGTGCATGGCTGGTGGACCCCGATGCTGGCTGTCCCACACGTCGGCGAAAGTGAGTAATTTAGTGCATGGCTGGAGGAGGATCCACACCATAGAGCGTGTCCACTGTTTTTCTGAAGAAAAAAATGATTACAGCAAGCGTTTCCACTCTTACGACGGAGGAGTGCGAAGCACGGCAGCCACTTGAACATACATAGTGCTCCTACTACTAGGCATGTGCAGTGGTTCATACGTCAGTACTACATAATATTGTTGCTAGTGTAGTAAGATATGACGACAACAAATGATGTTGTGCGCATGTCAACTATATGAGCAGTAATGTAGTAACATAGTACCACTTTCTCGACTATCTGGTCGAGAATGAACGGTGAGATCAATGTTAACAAAACTAGGTCTACAGCGCACGGAGAGTACGGTGCTACAGTTCTCCACAAAACATGAACCATATGAAGCACGAATAGTGTTAGGAAGGGTGTATGAAGGGTGCACGGGATGGGAGCAAAAGTTCCCTTCTCGACCCACTTTTGGGTGTTTGGCAGAGGGCATGAAGGATGCATGAGTCCACACTAGTAGGTTAACACAAATACACAAAGAGGAAACAACTACTCCCTCCGTCTAGGTGTGTAAGTCGTCTTACGATGTGCACTGTGACCAAGGCAGAGAGGAAAACGAGAAAACTTAATGTCTTTTTGCTAATTAATAGCATTGCATGCAATGAACTAATCACTGCATGTCATGTTTATCAGTCTCAAGTCATTGAAAGCATGCACGGCCCACGTCTCTTATTGGTTGATATGTCACAAAACAAGAAACGAGGAGGGAGTTAATGTACCGTGCCTAAGTGTTTTGGGATTATTTGGTTTTCGTAAGGTGACTTACACACCTAGATAGAGGAGTATATTGAGATGAGAATGCAACCAAACACACCCACACGCTTTGTGCTACAGTGACTGTTCTGCGTCGTCTGAGAATGATCCAACAGTCATGTTGCGCCAAGATATGGACATGCCCATGCAGAGGGCGCCTAAACACCACCTAAGTCCCCCTGCTTCTCGAGGCGCATGACGTTGGTGATGCAGGGGGCGAAATGGCTAAAAGGCAATGCAATCTACAGGAAGCCGGAGGGAGCCAGCCGAGGAGCGGGGAATCTTTTGGTTTTCACCATGGTAAAAGACCAGTCGACGACTTCTCACATCAGGGAGCTATGGGTTTTACAGGCAGAGTCATCGTGACTAATTGCTGCCGCGCCTGCTCCCGTCAATCAAAAAAATAAAATTCCTGCCGCGCCTGCTCCCGTCAATCAAAAAATTAAAAATCCTGCCGCACTCAAACACCAGAGCAACGCCGTGGTGGATATTTAAAGTTACCTGCCGGCAAGTAGATAAAAAAGGGGTGAAAAAACAAATGTGGCAGCGGCCTAGCTAATCGGTCGAACTAGCCCAACTAGCTAGCCACCGTGCTTCACTGATGTACTCGGCGGGAAAAGTGGTCTTTCGTGATTTGACGACTCATTTACTTGCTTTGGCGAAAACGCGCGGTAGGGCGTCCCACGTCAGGAAGAATATATGTGCGCACCACCCGGGAGGACCCCGAAACCGCGCGGTAGGGTGTGCCATGTCTCGGCACGGAGGAAAAATGTGCGTGTAAAAATTTACTATATCAGACGTAGTACCTATGGTTCAACCTCAGAACCCAGCCAGTCGGTCGAAAACACCCCACTAGCCACACAGCTTCATCATGCTAACATGGCACAGAGGATAGGTGTGGTTAGCTCCGTCTCGACCAGCCACTACGTCTCCTGTTCTATGTGATTCTTCTATTTTCCAAGCTTTTTCTTTTAGTTGTAATAACACCACAGCAAGCTAGCGCCGCTCTTCGTGTGTGCCCGTGCAAAGGTTAGACGATGGAGAGAAGAGAGAGATCGCAGACCTGGGACCCACCAGTAAGTGAGTCAACGGTCATGCACGTGTTGACGAGGCACTCCCTCTACTCTACTCAACGTAATACTATATAAAATCAAGTTATGGGACAAAGCCAATAACCGTTGTTGTTTCAGGCTATCGACTTATGCTTTGTAGTCCAGGTTGCTAATTCGAATCTCGTCTTTCATATTTGTTAGTTTTAGGTCCAAATTTGATTAATGACAAGTGGGACCCTCGTGTGTTGTTCCGATATTTCATTGTAGGATTTTTTTTTGAACAAACACTTTGCACGGTTAGACAAGTAACGGCACAAGTTACACGTATTTTGTAAGTTTACAAACAAAAATGACAGCGGCATAGAATATCACATCCACCCCGCGGCTTAGATGCTATGGTGATACGAGTTTTTACACTGTTGGAAGTGAGATCCAATGGCTTGGGAGTAATCTTTGTAATTATGCGCAATTTCCAAACTCTCCAAAGTTTTTTTTTTGCAAATAAAACATTCAGGTCTCCTGTGTGTCGCTGCATCTTGGATCCAACGACTGCCCGTTGCTCATATTAGGAGCTCTCTGTAGCTTAATTACCCGCTATGGTGATATGAGCATCTAGGTCGTATGATCAGTGATCAGATGGCACATGCGTAGTACTTGTACTTTCTACGCAATTCCCAAACTATCTCAGCCGTATATTGAAAAAACATTCAAACCTCCTACTATGGGCCGTTAGATCTCCGTGAACTCATATCACCATAGAATCTACGGTGCGGGAGCACCTCATGTTCTCCAGTGTGAAAAAACATACGGTGCTCTCGAAGCTTGGATGCTACGGTGATACAAGCTTTGAGGTCATTTGATCTGAGATCCAATGGCATCTGAGCAGTCTTTGTGCTTGTAAGCAGTGGCCGAACTCTTTGGGGGCTTTTTTGCAAAAAACCATTCGAACCACCGAGGAGTTGTTGGGTCACAAATCCAACGGCTCCGAAGAACTTGTATCACCAAAGCATCTAAGGTGTGGTAGCACATGATATTCTTACATATAGCAGAATATGATGTCCTCCTTCATCTTAGATGCTATGGTGATACAAGCTTCGAGGTCGTTTGATCAAAGATCCAATGGCATCTGAGCAGTCTTTGTGCTTGTAATCAGTGGCCGAACTCTTTGGGGGCTTTTATACAAATAAACCATTCGAACCACCGAGGAGGTGTTGGGTCACAAATCCAACGGCTCCGAAGAGCTTGTATCACCAAAGCATCTAAGGTGTGGTAGCACATGATATTCTTACATATAGGAGAATATGATGTCCTCCTTCATCTTAGATGGTGCGGTGATACGAGCTTCGAGGTCGTTGGATATGGGATCTAAGGGCATGTGAGTAGTTATTGTACAAATTGTGTGAAATTCTCAAACTCATCAAGGTTTCCTGTAAAAATATTAAGACATCATGTGAGCTGCTATATCTCAGATCTACAAGCTCCAAGCAACTCGTATCGGCATATCTAAGGTATGGGGGCACATGATATTCTCCCGGGGAGGAGGGGTGGGGGTGCACAACCAATCGTTGGTTGGGAGGGTGGGGTCAAATATAATCTAAGCAACCCTAAACAGAGCTTCACAACTTTATCTAAGATCGAGGGGGTGACCCCCGACAATCATAGCTCCGCCTAATTAAACACAACATTTGCATGTACTGTAGTACTCCAACTAATATTCATGTTTCAGTTTCATGTTCGTTTTAAATATTGAATTGAGGACCGTGCATCTCTTACATTTTACTCCCTTCGTTCCTAAATTTTAGTCTTTTTAGAGATTTCAAGTGGACTGGCACATACGGATGTATATACACATATTTTAGAGTGTAGATTCACTCATTTTGCTACATATGTAGTCGCTTGTTGAAATCTCTAAAAGACTAATATTTAGGAAAAGAATGAGTATTTTTCAATTCGTGTCATACATGCATGGTTTGGAAAAATAGATGCACAATACTTACTGGATTGTTATTGTGTTCGTGTGTGGGTGTCTGTGTGTGTGTGTGTGTGTGTGGTCATATGCTTGATACATACAAAGTTTTCTCACCTCCATATTGTTCATCTTTTAAATTTGAATTTGCATTGAAAAACTTACCAGGGATACCATGAAATGTGAAATCCACGTTGAGATCACTATATCACAAACTCACTCTAATTCAACAACTCGTCATAAATCAATTACCATGTTGAGATTAGTATTTGCAAGGAAAATACGGGCATTGTAATACACATAGATTCGTTCGGCAATTTAAAAGGTTCCTTTCGTATTCTCGAATGGTAGGACCCAACGGCGTACCAGCCAGACCTAGGCTCGTGTTGATCCTAAAAAAGTAAATAAAAACGGGCTCGTGTCCTTCTGGTGGCGTGCGTGGTACGCACATTAGGCATCCCCAACCAGTCGAGCCTCCGCATTTCGAGTCGAAATATCTGGCGGCCAGAATTCCAGCCCTAGGAATTTGCCCTCATGTGCCCGGTCCATAATGACTACCGAAGAACAACGGAGGGATGCTTTAGTAACTAGACAACGTTACCTACCGTGCCGAGCACGGTTCAATTCCCTCGGTCGCCGCTCGCCAAGGTCACCCGTCAACTGCATTGCCTAGTACTACTACTACACCAGGATGAGCACAGAATTGAGCCCATTTGTTCGTGCCTAGTACTTGAGTTCATATATCAGGCAATGCACTGGTACGGAGGGATTATCCTTTTGCTGTGCATATATAACTTGTCTGAAGTCTAACTAAGCAAAATGTTTGACCAAATCCTTTCTTAAGAAATACAACAGGACAGATGTATGGCTAGAAAATTTATTACATGATGCAGGTTATGATATTGTTTCGAATCCAGGATCTGAAAATTTAAAAAGATCCAAAAGTGACCATAAATTCTTGAAACTGAGCATAATCACGTGATATGGCACAAATATTAATTCGTAATTTTTTTCTTCAATTTGGTACAAACTGCTTATGACAAGTTACACAAATGAAGAGCCAATGTATTTTGGAACAAAGACCTGTCACGTTAAAGGCGAACACTTTCACTATTGAAACCATGGGCGTTTAGGTGCCGCCACGAGTCCCGCTTCTCATCGGCAGGTGCCGTCCGAGCAAGCGTGCGAGTCGACGGGAGGCGTGCGATTAGACCGCTGCGCCGGCTGACGGGGAGGCGTGTGAGCAGACCGTTGTGCAGGCTCACCGGGAGGCGAGCCCTTTGACCAGGCTCCGCCGCCCACCTTCGTCCCAACTGCTCCCACTTTTAATGTCGCCGGCGCCGTAGTTTAAAATCAACCCCGCACTACCCGGTATCGCTACAATCTTCTCTCTTCCTCTCCGATTCTCCTGTCGTCTACCTCCAACCAGCCTGACCTAAACGTGCGCCATGCCGCATCACGATAGTCTACCCTTAGTCTTCCAGTTTTTAGAGGAAGAAACCCAGCCGGAGTCTCGAGAACATAAGGCACTTTGGGACGAGCTTGAACTGGCCTTGCGGGAAGACGCCGCGCCTGTCCCCGCTCCCGTTCCGGCTCCCGTCGTCCCGACTGCGCCAGCGCCCATCCCTGTGGCATTGATGGGTTGGGAGCCGGACATTGTCGCCGATCATGATGCCACAGGGTTCCACGAGGTCCCCGCCGACTTTCACACGCCCGTGCACGTGCCAGCGCATATGCCTGCGCATGCACTGACGCGCATGCCCATGCCGGTGCCCGTGCACCTGCCAGTGCATGCGCCTGCACGTGCACTAACGTGCACGCCCATGCGGGTGCCCGTGCACACAAATGTCTCCACCGCGCCGTTGACAGCGCCTGTCCCCGCGCGGGTGCCAGTGCCCTCCTCAGCGTCATGGATGGCCGTCGTCGACCGCTTCCTTGCACCAACGCCAGTCGCCTCCCCCCACCAGTTGACTCGCTCCGAAGTCCAGAACATTTTGGCCTTCCTTGAAGCTAGGCCAACGTCCAGGAGTACGCCAACAACGGCGCAAGGCGCCACCGGCGCCGTCGCTCAGTGGCCTGACGACACACAGAGCGCGGCAGAGGAGCCACTTCCCACCGCAAGACGCCCCCGCCGCCGCCGCATAATCTAAATTTGCCATGAAAAACGTTCGGATTGCCATGCTTAAAATCCAAACGTTTTTCATTTCTGTTTATTTTAGATTGATCGTCATATAATTTAAAGTCGGAGTCAGACTGAACGAAATATATGGTTTGATCGATTGAATGTTCTGCTAGAGCCGTATCAAATTAAATATAAAACGTCATCAAGCCACATGTATTCCTTGTCATCCAACGACCTAGACTGCTTCAATGTCGAGCGCTCAACACGTTTAGCATGCAGTTAATTTCATGCCAAAATTAGTGCTAATCACATAATTACACGCAACTAATATCCTACTTAATATCCGCATGCACTTAATATACTTCCAAATTAACGTGCATTGCATGTACACACTGACTAGTGCTGCTAGCACGTGAAACTGGTGCCGTAACTTGTGAACGCGTCCAGATATGGTCAACGGCAACATCGCCCGCGAGTTCTTCGTGTTTGCCCGTGCGTCTAAACGCAGAAGGGGAGGAGAGAGAGAGAGAGCACACATGGAACCCACCCGTAAGTCAAGGCGAATAATACTGAAAATAATATTACATGTTAACAATTAAATGGGTTGTGGTAATATAAAAACATTATGTGAACAAAGGGAGGTACAACAAACAATGATGTTCTACGTATGTTGCCTATTGACATGCGGCTTGAAGGCTCTGGTCGCATGCTCGATCATGGTCCTTTATTTTTTAATTTGTATATGGGTCCAAATTTGTTTCATGACATGTGGGCCCCTCGATGTGTAGTTTGTAGCACTTTAATTTGTGGGTCGAAATTTGTTCCATTCCAAGTGGACTATCGGTGTGTAGTTTTGTAGTTTATTTATACTAATTAAAGAGAACAACCGAGTTTTTTGCAATAATATCATGGTGCGATGTTGAAGGCGAGAAAGGACGTGCGAGAGAGCGATGACCTAGCCATAGGGAAATCAACTAGGGGAGTTGCGGGGGTTGCAACGGTGTTTCGAGTAGTTGTGGGCCGAATGCTACGAAAATATAATCTAAACCGACCGGAATAAATGCCGACACAAATTAATCCAAGGTTGGAGTGCCCCTCGCAATGTAAATAACTCCGGCTTTGCTAGGGATGGAGAGGTAGCTTCAATGTGTGGAAGATACGGCGTGAGAAAGCGAGGTCAATCGATAGACATATAGATAGAGAGACAAAGTGAGTGTGGTCCGGCATTCATTGAACAAATATATATGCTCTGGAGAGATATTGTCCGATTGACCTATTGGCAAGGGTGAGCGCTGTAAGATAGAGCTTGAGAGATGATCCACTCACAAACGTGTATATATATTTTGTGCGTGGGAGGAAGCAAGGTCAATCGACCACATAGGGTCGTTGTGCGATCGAAAGAGTGAGACGGGTTGGAGAGAGTGACCTAGATAGACAATGTGTGTGAGAGAGTATACAATGTGAATAAGTCGAACTGGGCTCAAACATGGTGATATATCATTTTTGTCCGACCAAGAGCGAGGTCAATCGAGACATACAAAGAGAGAGAGGGAGAGAGAGAGAGAGAGAGAGAGAGAGAGAGAGAGAGAGAGCATGGCCGGCCATGAGGTCGAAAGAGTGGGGGCGGCTTCGATGGACTGACCTAGATAGAAACCTGCGTGAGAGAGTATAGAGTGTGTCGATCGAGGCCCGAACAGGGAGATATATCATTTGTGTGTGAAAAAAACCGAGGTTAAATGAGACTCGGATAAAGAGAGCGAGATTGAGCGAGTCTGGCCCGCTGTGCGGAAGAAAGAGTGAGACAGTCTCAAGGAAGTGACCTAGATAGACAACGTGCGTGTGTGCGCACGAGAGGTTGGGGGGCTAGATAGGCAATGCATGTATTTAGTGCGAGAGGGTGAGAGGGAGAGGGAGAGAGAGAGAGAGAGAGCTCGGCATGGGGTGCAATGGCAGGTGTGTGAGGTAAATACATTTCTTAACAGAGTGGAAAAAGGGAGTTGTGTAGTTGAGAGAGTTAGAGATCAAAACATGGAGAGAAAGAATGGATGTGTGTTGGAAACCAATAGCTTCCTAAGGTGGTTAGGAGAGGAAGATTGAGCGATATAGGAAGTATGTAGCATGTGTGCGGGGGGGGGGGGGCTAAAAACAACATTTGAATGTAGATAGTATGAGACTTAATATCGATGTCTCAATTCAGCGTACATTGTAAGATTTGAACTGAGGACCATGCATATGGGTAATTATTTCGAATTCGTGCCATACTAGGTTTCGAAAAGCTGACATTGATTCGATTTGTTGTGCTATTTTGTAGGTCATATGTTTGAATCCATCCAAAAGTTTTCTCACTACCATGGTGTTCATCATATACATATGAATTTGTATTAAAAAAGTAGAGTGGATACAGTGAAATGCAGAATCCACGTTAGAATTGTTGATCGCTATGTGACACACACTCTAATTCAAATAACTAATTATGTGACACACACTCTAATCCACATTAGCGTGAATACCGTTTCGATTTTTTTTTCAAATAACTCCTCATTAATTAATTTATAGTATCTCGTTTCGAATGACTAATTATTGCAAGGAAAACACGGGCATGGTAATACATACAGATTCATTTGCAAATGAAAGAAGATTCGTTTGCATTCTCAAATGTAGGTGCACCAGGCAGACCAGGGTCGTGTCGTGGTGGTTGCGTGTGTCGGACGGCAAAATAAGTTCGCGCTTCCATGTTTCGGATTGAAATATCTGGCAGCCCCAATTCCAGCCCTACAAAATTTCCCTTCTCCATCGTCCCCTTCCGCGCCCAGATTGCTCAAATCCCTAATTCACCGCCAACCCAAGCAAAGTTTGAATCGCCCCTCGTCTCGTCTCTTTCCCCTCCTCTGTGCCGGACGACGACGACGAAGACGGTGGTCGCGCTTCACGACCGCACCGGAGCTACCTCATCTACGCCCTCCTCCATCGCACCGGGTGGTCCACCGACAACATCGGCCACCGCAACCGACGTGCCTCACAGCCACCAACTTCCACCGCATCAGGTGCGCTTCACTGATGCCCGTCTCCTAGCTCACTGGGGCTACTTCACCGAGCACATCATCGCGCCTCCGCCCCCGAGGCCGCTGGGGCTTCACCAACGGTCTCGTCCACCGCATCATAGTGTTACGCTACCACTCAAGATCTGCATCCGTGTGCGGCCAGCCAACGCCAGCACATCACCCTCAACGGCTCTGAAGTGACCCGCACTCTAGCTAGGCGAGCATGCCCAAACGCTGGCCCAAACTAGGTATCCACACATCACTCCCTTGTGCACTGTTCCGATGATGTTTGGATATCCTTTCACTGCTCTCTTAGCTTACACGCCTATCCAACTCTGACTTTAACTCTTATTTATTCTAGAGATATCATCTGAAACAAGCAAACCATTTTTAGTGAAGCATGACGGCGCTACGGGATCTGGTACACATCCTGCACACTCGTATAACCAAGTAAGTATCTGTCCTCCGGTAGAACAGCAAGGTCGATTCCTCTTATCTGATCAGCCATTCGCCAAGTATAAAATGCAGAGGGGGATGCAAGGAGCACAAGGCCTGCACATCCAAGCAAGTGGTAACATGGACTTGTACATGGAACATCCCAAGCGCAAGCAGAGCTGCAGTGAGTCTGTACAACGAGCTAGCGGAAGTCCATGCATTTCATTTAATTCGTACTGGCATTCATGTATGATTTGTGTGCAGTGGCGGATCCACGAATTCAAGTTACCAGGGGCAAACATTTAACTTAAAAAATACGAAGGCACTTGCACTCCGGAAATCAACATAACTTGAGAAATGTGAAGCTACATGCACTTTGAAAACCAGCTAATGATCCAAAGTAGTTCAGATTATAAACACTAAATGATGCAAGCACCAAAAAACACAAAATGCAACATGGTGTACAAGGACTACAAACATGGTCTGTACCTGCTTGAATTATTCGTTCTCTGGCTGAAAATATCGAAGTGTAATTGCACCTATAACCAGTGCACAAACTGCATATCAATATATCTATCCTGCACAAGTATGCCAATAGTTTCAAACAATAGATTAGAAAAGTATTTATGCTATGTTGTCATGATACGGGGACTTTCTGGTAGATGGCCTCGACGTTTCCTCAAGCGATGAAAATGCACTACAATTTGTTTGTCATCAATGCCTGCAAATCTCTATGTCTCTCTCAACATAGCAGATCATCATTAGAGACTAAATCCTTCAATGGGAGCTTGCAAAATGCTTGCATTCGATGCCTCATTAGACACTGTATGTTCATCACCAGGAGCATGTATTTTTTTTGCATCAAATCCTTCATTACCAGTCTGTTCATTAGACACTTCAGGCTCAAGAACAACATGAGCTTGGATGTTTGCACCGGAAACTTGATTAGATTCATCAGATTCAGTCAGTTCAGTATTGATTGGGGGAGTTATTAAATAAGTAGAAATTGGTTTCATTTTCTCATAGATTCCCTACATACAAGCAGTTTTATAACACCGTCAAGTTTAACTATTGGCCAGAAATTGAAGAGTAGAATTAGATATAATCAGGGATGTGATGTACCTGCTCGTTGCGCATGCTACTCTTGCAAGCTGTGACTGTTCGTTTGCGCAAGCTCGATGCCATGCCCGTGCTGCCGCCGCTGCCTCCCACGCAGGCTACACCCAGGGTTGGATCTTCATCTTCTTGTCCTTCCGTTCGCTTGAATCCCGGCGACCGCCGTCCAACGAGGGCGCGAGGAAGTGCTGTCCCGGTCTGTCCAGCGGCGGCTAGGTTAGGAGTGAACCAGACTGGAGGCTGGAGTGGATGAATTGAGATTTTTCCCGCTGTCGATCAATATGGGAGGCGCTCGTTGGGCCGCGAGCCTGCTATAGGGCCTGCCTTGCACTTATGTTATTGGCCTATCCAAATTCAAACATTTTTCTTCATTTTTTACATTGCCTGCTCATGCGTTGGGACGAACAAAACTAGCCTGGGCCAACCTGGACGACTCAAACTAGGTGCACACTTTCAAGCCACCCAAGGCGGCCGCCCATACCAGCCCCTATGGTGGCGTCGCCCCTTTTTTGCGTGTATGATAAGGGTAGTGAAAAATATTCCAGTGGCGCTTTTGATTTACCCACAGAATGGTTGAATTGCTTGTTTCTATGTACTGAGTTCGCCAATAATGTGAAGGATGCCAGTATTTTCATCCTATTGTAGATTGCTTAGATCTCGATATTCCAAAAGTAATCGCATGAAATATACAGTAAAAGCCAGTGTGATGTGTGTGGCTACAACTAGTCTGACTACACGTCCTTATATAACATATCAGGGATGCACCATCTTACCAGATTAACCATTCGACTTACCAATGCAGTGTGGCAAGAAAGAAGTATTGGGACTACGTATCCAAGCAATTGATGCCATGGACTTCCTCGTACAACCTTGTAAGCAAAAAAGAAGTTGTAGTGTGCCTGTACAAAGAACTAGCGTAAGTTCAGTTACCTGCTTCTCGGAATTTTAGTTAGCCACTTATTGCAAAATTGTTCAATTATGTTGCTTGGCTTAATTTAGTTTGCTACTGATTACATAATGCCACAGCCTGTTAATCCTATTATAGACTGCGCCTATCTATGTGTTTGATACTTACTGTTAGGAATTACCTGTTTGCCTGAACTTAAATAGCTACTTGTTTGTTTAACTACTTTGCTGCTGCAACAACGGGTTACAATGATGTTAATAACTACTTTTAAGCATCGAATTGAAACTCTTTAATTCCTTGTTTGTTTAACTGGTTTGCTGTTATAACTCCAAGTTGAGATGTTTTGCTAACTTCAACTTTTCTCAATCCAATCGGAACTTTAATGGCAAAACAAGTTAGCCCAAGATCAAAGAGCGAGGTCCCCATGGACGTTGTATCATCTCACAGCAGTGGCACCGGCCCAATCGTGCATTATGAATTGCCAACTGCTGATGCTCTAGAGGCTAAACTAGTGGTAGAAAGAGATTGTCCTTCTGCAGTTAGATATGAAGTTGATATGTTGAGAAAGCAAATAGCACAATCAGTAGCAGTACTCAAGACAACCATTAAATATTTGGTGGATTTCAAAACGAAGCAAGCTGAGACTGACCACATTGTTAAGGACCTGAAGGAAAAAAGGAAATTAAATTCCCACTTGGTAAATCATAGGTGAAATGTTCTTTCCTTCGTTGAATAACCTTTGTGTTGTTTGTTCATGTAATCAATCAAACCATTTGTTTTAGAGATCATGTAATAATTGTTTTTTGTTTTTTGTTTTTTGGTTTGTAATTTTATTTGAGCACAAGTCTGTATTAATTGATAAAACTCAGAGACATTTCATTTTGATTGCTGTGCCAGACCTACAAATATGCCAATCGGGCTGAATGTGCATTCAACAATAATAGTAGTATAGATGGACCATAAGTGGAACGCATCGGAAAGGGCCAAGATGCTGAGTAGCTTGGCTAAAAAAAAGGATGCTATTGTAGCAAAGAAAAGTACGGTGTCCTGGCTTATGTATGTTAGTTGATATTATTGATCCATATACTCTCTAAGTGTTTATATGTCTGTTAGTTCTGTACATTCTTGGTTGATTGACTCGGTATTTGAATGTTGATACATCGCTTGTGTACATATCTAAATGGGAGTACACATTATGCTGCGTGTGACATTTGAGTTGGACATGAAGTGTTCCAAATATTCGAATTCACCTTAAATTGGATTCTAGCTTCTGAATTTGAGTATCAACATTTGTAAACCATATTCATATATGACAGTGCAATACATCTTTGTCGTCCTTTTGAAGATATATAAAAACACATAGAATGATCTATAAAGATTCGTATAGGAATGCACAATGGATTCGAATTTAGTTGCCATGGTAAACGTGGATGCTTATTGTCCCGAAATTCAAAAGAAGCGGCAAAATGTCCACTCCGACGTCGGCTGCTGTCGGTGTGTTTGGATCGACACCTATGGGATCACAAGAATCCCTACTACGGTTGCGGGGCGCGGGGTTGAGAGAAGAGGGGATCTAGTAGTCAGGACACGGTTCCTTTACCCAGGTTCGAGCCGCAAGGATGTGTAAAACCCTACTCCTGCTTTAGTGGATTATATGTTTGTGTTCCTCAGCTAGTACGGAGCTCCAAAAGAGTCGTGAGGAGTTCTAAAAAGCCGAATCCTCCTCCTGGTCGCCTCGGGCCTCCTTTTATAGGAAAAGGGGTTGCCACAGTGGCACACAGGAGGTGCAAAGGGTACAGTGATGTGAGGTTATCCCTCGCATTACAGGACAAGGCGCATTTAATGCGCTTAGCTTAGGTGTCCTTGCTTTATCGGGAACGAGGGGAGACGTCCATCTTGTCCGTCGCCGCCCCTCCTCGTGTTGACACGCGCCCTGGTCAGCTGTGCCTGAGGTGCCATGTAGGCAGACAGGCAGCTGAGGTGGCGCAACGACGGGTCTCCATGAAGATCTGTGGGTTGCCACGCACGAGCCTGTCCAGCTGGTCGGGTCGGCAGCTGCGTGGGTCGATGGAAACCCAGTTGGTGCGGGCCTGATGGTGGCCCTGTGGGTGTCCTCGGCAAGGGCCTTGTCGGTGCCCCGGCAAGGGTCTTGTCGCGGCGCCTGCTGTCATCCCCGGCAAGGTGCTTGCTGGAGGCCTTGTGGTCCTCCTTGGCTGGGATCCCACCAAGGGTAGTCGTCTTCTTAGCTTGTATCTGATCTTGGATGTCTTCACAAAGATCTGCATGCCACCACGGGGATATCTCCCGAATCCTCCCCCCATGGGGGCAGTGGACTCAAGGGCGATCTGCTCCGTAGGCGCGGGGCGAGCTGCCGCGGCAAGGGTCTTGCCGGGGCTACTAGAGCCGGCTCCCGGCAAGGAGCTTGCCGGGGGAAGCCGCTTTGTCCCTTTGCTCTTTGTGGTCTTGTTCTTGGCGTTATTCTGGTCTCCATTAAGCTTCGGTCTTACCCCGGCTCACCTCCCTTGCCATGCTTGGTGTGGTACTGCCCGTGGCTCAGACTGCCCGTGCACAGTGATAGGGGTACAAAAAGAGTACCCCTCTTTTTGTACACCGACAGGAGCCCCCGCGCCTGGGCCACACATAAGCGCGACACGTTGTTGGGCCAGGCCCAGAACGGTGCGCGGGCAGGCGGGGTGGTTTTCACCGTGGTAAAATTTTCCGCGCGCTGCGCCTCCCACGACCCGCGCGCGCGGCGTGGGGTGGAGGGGCGTGCGTGACGTGGGCGGCATGCATGGGGTGGTTTCCGCAGGCATGCGTCACGTTGCAGAAAATGCGAAAGGAGGCGGCCCGCGTCTTCCTCGTAAATGGGGGGAGGCGTGGCCCGCTTACTGGATGGGGCCGAGGCGCGGTCGTCTAGGCATCCACTCCCCACGATCACGGGGTGGGGAGAGGTCGCCTCACCCGTCCCTTCGGTCCTGCATGTTCGCCACGTGCATTCCATGCGTTCGAGGTGGCGAGTGGTGGAGGCGGGAAACCGAGCCGTCGCTGGTTGGGGCGGCGAGTCAGTCCCGGCCCCCCTCGCCTTCTGCGTCTTGATTGGCCAAGCGGGGTGGTCGAGCTCCATCCCCGCCCCTTTATAAAGGGCGGAGGGAAGGGACGGCGCCCCGCACTCCTCCATCTTCTTTCTCCTTCAGCTTCTGCTCTTCTCTTCTGTCCGCCATGAAGAGAGAAAATCCCGGCTCCTCAACGGTGGCGGCGAGGATCGCTGCTCGACAACGCGTCCCCCCTTCTCCTGCACCTGCAGTGGCCAAACCAGCCACGAGGGGAAGAGGGAGGGGGCGGGGCCGTGGGCGAGGCCGGGGCGCTCGGGGAAGAGGAGGACGGGGCGGCCCGCCGGCCTCGCCCCCGCCAGCAGCTCCTCCTCCAATGGAAGGTCATATTGGAGATGACCCTTGTGAGTTCTTCGTTAGGATGCGGGGGGCGCCGCGCCGTCGCCTTCGTCTCCCGACTCCATTTGCGCGGGAGATGGAGGTGGATCCGCTGGAGTCGCTGCGGCTGCACATGAGGGGCTGTGGGATCAGTGGCACGCGGGTCCGCGTCGACTTCCCTGCCCCTCATGTGATGTATCTTCACCAAGGATGGAAGACGTTCGCTCGCATCCACAGCCTGGCGGATGGGCTCACCCTCCACTTCAAGTTGATGGAGGACGGCCACCTCTCCGTCAAGGTCTTCGGGCACCTCGGGACTCGCGCGAGGTGCTGCGTGGAGAGCTCCTCCAATGACGAAGACTCCTCCTCGAATGAGGGTGACGAGGAGGACAGCGGCAGCGATGACGAGGGCGGTGGACGGCAGGATGACGGGTCTGACTAGGTGTCGGGCGCCGCTCCTGGTTGCACCGGCGACCCCATCATCCGTGTTGCCGGCTCCTTGAACTTCTCGGGGCTGTCTCCTTGGCGGCTGGCGTAGGGAGGCTGCGGAAGAGGAAGAGGAAGAAGGCGGGCGGCAAGGTCGTCATGTCGGAGTACGCGGGCACCGACGCCTTCGACGCGTACTGATGTCCAGCCGCCTCGTCTTCGAGCTCTGCCTGTGGCGCCGTCATCACCGTCCAGCCCTTGGGAGGCCGCCGATATGCCTTCTCGGTGTCTTCTGCCACCCGTAGCTCGCCTAGGCGTCCCATTTGCCCTTCTCGCCTCCTTGACCTACCTCCTGAGGAGAGGGACAAGAAAGGCATTAAGGGCATCTTATCTCTTTTTAGTCTGTAAGCCTTCGGGCATCTGTTAAGTTTAAAACTTGTAATCTCCTTGTTCATGTTTTTCATTCCCTATGAACCGTACCTGAATGGAATGTTTTTAATGAAAAAGGAATGTTTGATGGGTCATTTGTTCGTAGGTATAAATCCACAACAGGGAATAAATCCCTGATATCTCTAAGATAAACATTTTCTCGCCCGGCAACAGGCCCGGCCGTTTCCCTACTCCGCTTGACCTTTCTCACGCCTTTGGCGGAGGCAGGGATGTAGTGGGCTCAGGCTCCTCGTTTCATCTTTTGCTGTCGCGACTACGACCAAACTTAGTCCCAAGAATGAGCCCTGGGGCCTAGAGTTATGGGAGCACGGTAGCTTTAAGGAAAAGAACGAGGTTTCACATACTTCAGTCCATAATGGAATGCATGATAAGGGATAAAGAACTCATCTGAAGCTGCAGCCCCCGGCAACCCTGGTCTGTCGTGGGCGAATTCTTGCCCTTGCAGCCTCCGACAACACTGGCTCGCCGGGGCCTAGGCGCTGGTCTATTCTTCTTTCCTTCCCCCAAGTGGCTTCGGCAAGGATGTCTGCGCGTCCTATGAACCAAAGAAGACAGGGGAAAGATAAATACTCGACCTCTAAGCTAGGGGTTAGCCGCCGCTAAGCACTATCAACCCTAACCAAGGACTCGACTCGACTCAGCATGCATGCTATAACTTAGGGCGCCAGCGCTTCATTTATTTATGCTCAGGGTCTGCGCCTGGCTTTGTACAAAGGGTTACATGCCTTGCCGGCAAGGCTTGTACAAAAGGGTGGCTTGCCGGGGGGCCCGGCAAGCCGCGCCTTATGGGTAAAACTTGCGAAGATGCTCGATGTTCCAGGAATTACTCATCGGAGCGGCATCCTCGGTCTCCAGGCGGACAGCGCCAGGCCTGATTACTCGTATTACCCGATAAGGGCCTTCCCACTTCGGCGTCAACTTGTTCGTATTCCTGGCCGATTGAACGCGCCGGAGAACAAGGTCGCCTTCCTCAAAGCTTCGGGCATGGACCTTGCGGCTATGGTAGCGGCACAAGGCTTGCTGGTAGCGTGCTGCTCTCACAGCCACCCAAAGACGATCTTCCTCAAGGAGCATTGCGTCGTCTTGTCGCAGTTGCTCTTGCTCATGCTCATCATAAGCGAGCACTCGAGGTGACCCGTATATGAGTTCTGTGGGGAGAACGGCTTCTGTCCCGTATATCAGGGCAAAGGGCGTCTGGCCGGTGGCTCGATTTGGCGTCGTTCTGATCGACCAAAGAACCGCCGGCAATTCATCAATCCAGCGCCTCCCGCTCTTGTGCAGCCTGTCAAAGGTCTTTGTCCTTAATCATCGCAGCACTTCAGCATTTGCCCTCTCAGCTTGACCATTGCTTCGGGGGTGAGCAACGGAAGCGAAACAGACTTTGCTGCCGAGGTCTTGGGTATATTGCATGAAGGTGCGGCTTGTAAACTGTGTGCCGTTGTCGGTGATGATCCTGTTGGGTACACCAAAACGGCACACTAGTCCCTTGAAGAACTTGACGGCTGACTGAGCTATGATCTTCCTTACTGCCTCCACCTCTGGCCACTTTGTGAACTTGTCGATTGTAACGTACAAGTACTCAAAGCCCCCGACGGCGCAGGGGAAAGGGCCCAGTATGTCGAGCCCCCAGACCGAGAAGGGCTAGGAGAGAGGAATGGTTTGAAGGGCTTGAGCTGGTTTATGAAGTTTCTTTGAATGGAACTGGCACGCTTCACACCTGGTGACCAGTGCCGTTGCATCCTGGAGGGCAGTGGGCTAGAA
Source organism: Secale cereale (assembly GCA_902687465.1). Classification (NCBI taxonomy): domain Eukaryota; kingdom Viridiplantae; phylum Streptophyta; class Magnoliopsida; order Poales; family Poaceae; genus Secale; species Secale cereale. Next base: position 236,696,162 of record LR738709.1, read on the forward strand.
GAAGTCTTGCCGGCAAGGGCTCTCGACCCTATATGGGATCCACATATGCCTCCATGTATCTCTGCCAACAGCTCCAGTCCTTCCTCTCGAGGGATGCACTTCAATTTCACACCGTTCGGTCTCCTTCTGTACAGGACGTCATCGACGAACTGGTACATAGCAGACTGACGGGCTACTTTCTCCGCTTCTTCCTGCTCCTCAGGAAGTTCCCCAGTCTGAAGGAATCAGATGGTATGCTGCGCTCACGCTGGAGCCTGGGGCTCGACGGCGAGGACCAAAGGCATTTCCTCCGCCAAGGGAGCGGCCATCTCGATGGCAAAAGCTTGATGCTCCGCCGGAGTTAGCCCTCCTGAGGCGGGCTCAGTGTCTTCGGCAACATCCTTGTTGGCGGCTCCGGGGAGCTCGGCGGGAAAGTACTTGCCGGGCCCTGATTTCCTCCTCTTGTTCTGCTCTGTTGATGGATCAATGGATGGCTGAGAAAGCTGAAGCACAAAGGTACCTGGTTCCACAGGTAGCTTGAGGGCAGCATGCTTTGACAGGTAATCGATGATGTCGTTCTCCGCTCGGGGAATGTGCTCCGCCTGTATACCATCAAAGCGCTCTTCCAACTTTCTCACTTCATCGACGTAGGCCTTCATCAATGGGCTCTGGTAATCCTTGTTGACTTCTTTGACGACAAGCTGCGAGTCGCCCCTGACAATGAGCTTCTTGATTCCGAGGTCTGCCGCGATCCTAAGACCAGCAAGCAGCCCCTCGTACTCAGCAGTGTTGTTCGTTTATACCTCCCTAGGGAAGTGCATCTGGACCACGTACTTGAGGTGCTCTCCAATGGGCGCGACCAGCAGCACGCCAGCCCCGGCGCCCTGCAAGGAGAAAGCTCCATCAAAGTACATGATCCAGTTGCAACTCGCCTCTTTGCGGGCGAGAGCAGTTTCTTGGACTTCTTCATCGGGCGTTGTGGTCCATTCTGCGACGAACTCTGCCAGGACTCGGCTCTGAATTGTCGAGGTACTTTCAAACTTGAGGCCAAAGCTGGACAACTCCAGTGCCCACTCTACGATCCTTCCCGTCGCGTCTGGATTGTGCAATATCCGTTGCAGAGGGAGGTGAGTGACGACAGTGATCTCGTGCGCCTGGAAGTAGTGACGCAGCTTCCTCGAGGCCATAAGAAGGCCGAAGAGCAATTTCTGCACACCGGAGTACCTTGATCTAGCCCCCTGCAAGAGGGAGCTAACAAAGTAGACCGGGTGCTGCATCATTTTCTTCTTCGGCAGCACTCCAACCGGCTGTGTCGTCTCTGCACCAGTGGCATCAGGCTCTGTTGCTGCTATCACCTCATCATCGATTTCTCTCTGCGCCACTAGTGCGGTGCTGACCACCTGGTTTGTTGCCGCTAAGTATAGCAACAACGATTCTTGTGGTCTAGGCGCAACTAGTATTGGCATGGAGGAAAGATACCTCTTCAGATCTTGTAATGCTGCTTCGGTTTCTGGCGTCCACTCCATTGGGCCTGCCTTTTTCAAAATCTTGAAAAAGGGGAGGGCACGCTTGGCAGACTTGGAAATGAATCTGCTCATGGCGGCAACGCAGCCAGCTAGCAGACGCACATCCTTGACCCGTTTGGGTGCTTCAATCTGCTCTATAGCTTTGATCTTGTCCGGATTGGCTTCTATCCCACGCTTCGACACAAAGAACCCGAGAAGCTTGCCAGACGGGACGCTGAAGACGCACTTCTCAGGGTTCAGCTTGAGGTTGATCTTGCGTAGGTTTACTAATGTTTCTTGTAAATCCGGTACAAGGGTTGCCTTGTTCTTGGTTTTGACCACTATATCATCCATATAAGCCTCCATATTTCTATGCAGCTGGGGTTCAAAACCAATCTGGACTGCCCTTGCAAACGTCGAGCCAGCACACTTCAACCCGAAAGGCATTCGTACGAAATAGTATGTACCACATGGGGTGATGAATGCTGTCTTCTCTTCGTCTTCTCTTGTCATGAAGATCTGGTGGTAGCCGGAGTAGGCATTGAGGAATGACAGCAGGTCACACCCTGCCGTGGAGTCAACAATCTGGTCTATGCGCGGCAACGGGAAGGGGTCCTTGGGACAAGCTTTATTGATATCTGTGTAATCGATACACAGCCTCCACTTCCCATTGGCCTTGCGCACTACTGTTGGATTGGCCAACCACGTTGGATGGAGCACTCCTCTTACCAAACCCGCAGCTTCCAGTTTCCGGATCTCCTCGATGATAAACTCTTGCCGTTCCAAAGCTTGCTTTCTGACCTTCTGCTTGACGGGCCGCGCATGAGGACAGACAGCAAGGTGGTGCTCAATCACCTCCCTGGGAACGCCAGGGATGTCGGATGCTTGCCAGGCAAACACGTCGACATTCGCCCGCAGGAAGGTGACGAGCGCGTCTTCTTATTTGTTGTCAAGGGCGGAGCTTATGGTGAAAGCCCCTCCCGTGCCATCCTCCTTGACAGAAACCTTCTTGGTTCCTGGCGGTGTGGCCCTGGATCTCTTGTTTCTGCCGGTGGAGCCCTCTGGCACGTCCTCGATGGGAGCGCGACACTCCGAAGAGGTGCGCTTGCCGGAGTGGGTGTCTGAGGTCTCACCGGTCTTTTTCTTTCCGGTGGAGCTCTCTGGCACGTCCTCGACGGGAGCACAACACTCCAAAGAGGTGCGCTTGCCGGAGTGGGTGCCCGAGGTCTCGCCGGTCTTCTTCTTCTTCCCTCTCGGGGCTCCAGTGGCAGGAGCAAGTGCCCTCGTAGCGGCAGTTGCTGCAACTGCTTGCTCGTACAATTGGTCAGCGCAAATCAGCGCATCTTTCTTATCGGAGGGGATGGTGATGATCGTCACGGGCCCTGGCATCTTCAGGGTGTTGTAGGCATAGTGTGATGCTGCCATGAACTTGGCCAGTGCCGGGCGGCCAAGGATCCTGTTGTAAGGCAGGGGGATCTTGGCACCATCGAACACGATCCTCTCTGTCCTGTAGTTCAGATCACTTCCAAAAGTCACGGGCAGCGTGACTTTCCCCTTCGGTTGACTTCTCTCTGAGCTGACTTCCTGAAACGTGCCCGTCTCTTCGAGGTCTCCATCAGGAACTTGTAGCTTCTCGATCACGGTGTGCGAAAGTAGGTTCAGACCGGCCCCGCCATCGACTAGCATCTTCGTCACCTTGAGGTTGCATATTGTCGGTGAAACCAACAATGGCAAGCACCCGACCGCAGTAGTGCGATCAGGGTGATCCTCGGCGTCAAAGATGATAGGTGTGCTGGACCATTACAGCGACTTTTCGGCACCGGACGATGGTTCCGCTACAATAATCTCACGTGCCCACTGTTTAAGCTGGCGGTGAGAAGCATGCAGCGAGGCGCCACCATCGATGCACATGGCATCCGTAGCCTTCTGAAACTCTTGGCTGCCGGACTCGTCGTCCTCTTCGTGATCGTCGTCTTCATGTCTTCTGTCGCGGCTCCGGGCGGGCCTTTCCTGCTGTTTCTCCTTGCCGCGACGGCCTGCTTGGCCGTCACGCTTCTTGCTGGACCCCTCAGCGCTGTCTTCGCCCTTCTCCTTGTCCCGCCTCTCGTATTCAGCCATTTGCTTCTCAGCAAGGAGCTCAACCTGGTGGCAGTCCTGGAGATCATGGCCTTTGGTGCGATGGATCTTGCAGTATCGCTTGCCGGAGTTTCCTGGCTTCTCGGCAGCCGCCAAGGCCCGGCAGGCGACACACCCGGCAATTTCCTTGCCCGGGTCACCCGCCTTGGTTTTCTTGGCGAAGCCGGTGTCATCAGATCCCTCGACGGCAAGCACGGCCTTCCCCTTGCGCTTCCTGTTACGGTTCCGGCCCTTCTTCGCTGGGGTGGTAGTATCGTCGTCCGAAGAGTCGGTTTCCGCACCGGCGCCTTCGCCGGGGTACTTCCTTCCCTCTTCAGCCCGGGCACATCTATCAGCAAGAACATAGAGTTCCGCCACATCCTTCACCTTGGTCATCGCCATTTCTTCGCGCATCTTGTGGTTGCGCACGTTCTGGTGGAACGCGCTGATGATGGCGGCTGGGTGAACATCAGGGATATTGTACTATACCCGGCTGAATCTCTGTTTGTACTTGCGCAAACTCTCGCCTTCCTTCTGGGGTATGACATGCAGGTTTGCTTGGCCATGGGCTTGGTGGCCTCCAGTAAAGGCGCCAACAAACTCAAGGCACAATTCGGACCAGGAGGAAATAGAGTCTACTGGCAAGTGCATCAACCACGACATGGCGTTAGGTTTAAGAGCCAACGAGAAGTAATTCGCAAGCACCTTATCGTCGCGGGCCCTGGTAGCTTGCATCGCGATGGTGTAGATGCTAAGGAACTCCGACGGGTGGGTCTTGCCGTTATGCTTCTCGCCAACGTCAGGCTTGAAGGTGCGGTGAGAGGGCCACTGGAACTGCCGCAGCTTACGGGTAAAAGCTGGACAACCTACCTCGTAAGGTAGTCCTCTAGGGCTTTCCGGTGCTGGGCGGTCTGCAGCAGGCCCTGCTCGCCAGTGTGACTGGTGGCGCGTTCCGCGCCGGCGCTCGATGGTGGTTCGAGCATCTTCATGAGCTCGCTCCTAAAGAACTTGACGCTGGTCGCCACGGGTCCGTGGGTTGGACGACACTATGGAGATGGCGTCTCTGGCGATGTCTCGACGAGTCGACGCACGCGGCACCGGGCGAGGAGGAGGCGAATGCACCGTAGCCACGGCGCTGCCGGCTCTCCCGCCGTCGGTGCGTGGGACTCCATCGGAGCGTCGACCTGGGAGATCCGCTGGATTTTGATCATCCTTGTTGGCGACTGCGACAAGGCTTCGGATGGTGGCTCTCCATTCGTCGAGTTTCCCCGTAATGGGAGGAAAGTCGAGGAGCAACTGCGCGCGCCAAAGCTTCGGCTGGTGTCAACGGTAGCGAAACCTGCACGGACCGTGACGCGCTTCGACCCCTGACCGTGTCAGGGGGAGCTCCATCACCATCCCGCGATCGCCTATCGTCTCCACCAGTGCTTCAGCGGGCGGGCAGGTCTTCTACGTCCCGGGAGTGGCGCTCGGGGCCCTTCCCATAGCGGCGTCCGGGATCTTCGGGGTGACGACGCCGTTCGTCGCGCGCTGCTTGAGAAGAGCACGCTGTTGGCACCGGCGTGGGAGTTCTGGAGGTCCTTGCGTCGCCTTCGGGTGATGCGGCCGTGACCTTGGAAGGCCCCGCGCCACCCGCGGAGGGCCGGGCTCCATCTTTGGAACTGGCGGTGTGTGGCCCGTTACCAGGCGCACAAACATCGCCACCTCCCAAACTCCGACTGCCGGGATGGCAATGGTGTTTGCGAGTAGCGCCCCGGGTTGTTTCCGCGACCGGTCCGCTGCTCGCACGCGTCGGGACGGGCTGTCCGGCTTCCGACTGGCCAACCGCCACCGTCGTCTTCTTCTTGGGCGCCATGACGATGAAGAAGCGTTGAACTGACTGCCAACGCCGATTCTCACAACTGCGCACCCCCTACCTAGTGCGCCAAAGATGTCGGTGTGTTTGGATCGACACCTATGGGATCACAAGAATCCCTACTACGGTTGCGGGGCGCGGGGTAGAGAGAAGAGCGGATCTAGTAGTCGGCACACGGTTCCCTTACCCAGGTTCGGGCCACAAGGATGCGTAAAACCCTACTCCTGCTTTAGTGGATTATATGTTTGTGTTCTTCAGCTAGTCCGGAGCTCCAAAAGAGTCATGAGGAGTTCTAAAAAGCCGAATCCTCCTCCTGGTCGCCTCGGGCTTCCTTTTATAGGAAAAGGGGTTGCCACAGTGGCACACAGGAGTTGGAAAGGGTACAGTGATGCGAGGTTATCCCTCGCATTACAGGACAAGGCGCATTTAATGTGCTTAACTTAGGTGTCCTTGCTTTATTGCGAACGAGGGGAGACGTCCGTCTTGTCCGTCGCCGCCCCTCCTCGTGTTGACACACGCACTGGACAGCAGTGCCTGAGGTGCCATGTAGGCAGACATGTAGCTGAGGTGGCGCAACGGCGGGTCTCCACGAAGATCTGTGGGTTGCCACGCAGGAGCCTGTCCAGCTGGTCGGGTCGGCAGCTGTGTGGGTTGGTGGAAACCCGGTTGGTGCGGGCCTGATGGTGGCCCTGTGGGTGTCCTCGGCAAGGGCCTTGCCGGGGCCCCGGCAAGGGTCTTGTCGCGGCGCCTGCTGTCATCCCCGGCAAGGTGCTTGCCGGAGGCCTTGTGGTCCTCCTTGGCTAGGATCCCACCAAGGGTCGTCGTCTTCTTAGCTTGTATCTGATCTTGGATGTCTTCACAAAGATCTGCATGCCACCACGGGGATATCTCCCAAATCCTCGCCCCATGGGCGCGGTGGACTCAAGGGCAATCTGCTCCATAGGCGCGGGGCGAGCTGCCGCGACAAGGGTCTTGCCGGGGATGCTAGAGCCGGCTCCCGGCAAGGACATTGCCGGGGGAAGCCGCTTTGTCCCTTTGCTCTTTGTGGTCTTGTTCTTGGCGTTGTTCCAGTCTCCATTAAGCTTCGGTCTTACCCTGGCTCACCTCCCTTGCCATGCTTGGTGTGGTAGTGCCCGTGGCTTACACTGCCCGTGCACAGTCATAGGGGTACAAAAAGAGTACCCCTCTTTTTGTACACCGATAGCTGCCCGAAGCCAAGTGTTTGTGTCAGGGATATTACTACCAGGGATAAACCACCCAGGAGGGGCCGGTTTATGTTATCAAGATTATTTTATTAAAGACTAGCGGAGCATGAAGCATGAGACTTTAGCCCAAGAGGTTTAGATCCCAAGTGTTAGGGCCCATGATTTGTAAACCGCCATACTATGTAACTTGAGATGTAAGACTGAAAGAATAGAGACCGAGGCGGACACGTTTATGAGCCGGCCTCGGGACTCTGTAAACCGGACCGGGCGTCACCTCTTATATAAAGGGACGATCCGACACCGGTTCAGGGCAGAGAACAACAGCTCGAGACACAGGCAAAGCGGATTCGCTCCCTGATCATCGAAACCCTAAGGAATACACACCAAACTAGACGTAGGCTTTTACCTTCATCGAAGGGGCCGAACTAGTATAAAATCCATGTGTCATTGTCCGCTTTAACCCCTTTAAGCTAACCCGTAGCGATGGCCTCACGACTAAGTCCTTTTGCTATGACATCTGCCGTGACAAAACCACGACAGTTGGCGCCCACCGTGGGGCTATGGCACGATGGTTTCGAGTTCTTGAAGGACAGCTTTGAAGAACTCAAGGGCTACGCAGTGGGCCGGATGACCAAGAGTCGTCGCGGCAAGATCTACATAGACGATGCAGGCTGGGGCCCCGAGGCCGATTCAATCGAATACTGGTACAGGGTCCCCTTCGGCAGCATCCACGTCTTCATCGGCAAGATCGGCAAACCGGGCCCTGAGCCGGACATCTTCCCCAACATCGTCGAGCCGGCTCAGCGTGCGAGACCTGCCCGGATTCAGCCCGCCATGAAGCACATCTTCGTTGGAGCAGTGCATGGAGTGCAAGCCGAGGACAGATCAGACTCTGGCGGTGAGACTGTTGTCTATTACGGCGACGAATCGTCCTCCGGAGAGACAGAATCCTTATATCTGTTGCAGGACGGCCGATTGGAGGGCGGTTCTGATGGTGACAGTATTCCGGACCCCCTCGATCCGCCAAACCGGGTTGCCGTCTTCATGGCTGGATCACAACCTATGCAGCAGTCCTCAACTACAGCGGTGTTAACATCAGACGCGGTGGGGGCTAGGGCTGGAGATCCTGCCCCGTCACCGTCTGAAACTTAATTAATCCGTCTTGGTCGATACTTTGACAGCGATATTAACAGTAGAGGTAGCCCAGGCCAATAAGGAGCACCATGATGCGGAGGTCGCTTAGGTGAAAAGCCGGATTGATCAAGCCAAATTGGACCTAGCTGCTGAGAAAACCAGGATGGCTGCAAAGCAAGCTGAGCTTGATGCTCAAGCCTATCGACTCATGTTGGATCAGACCGCTTCACACGAGGTAATGAGGAGAAGGCAACGATCTCGCCTGCCACCGGTTTATGAGGCAAGGAACCTCTTTAGCACGCCAGGAGCAGGAACCAGTAACCAGCCAAAGATAATCCGGGGAGGAGCGCCAGGCACATGAGCGTCAGTCCAGCTGCCGGCCGCGGAGCCAACCCGCCAGGTTGTGCCATCACAACATGTGCCCACCCCTCCCGGTAATTACTCCAACCCGTTGGATAACATAGTCGCCGCTGCTTCATGATTGGCCGCCCTTCCCATTGAAGGAACGTCCCCCATAGCGGTGGAGGCGCGACGGGCCAGGGAGTTTTTGGAGACGGCGCCAACTCAACAGCAAGCTTATTCTCACAGCCGTGAGAGGATTCATTCAACTCCTCGCCCAAGCCGGAGTTACATTAGGCGTCTGGATGAACCGGCCGTGTCAAGCAGTGCACGAAGACGTAATCCGCCGCGACAGAATGATCTGGCAGGAGGAGACACGAACGCTCAGAACGTGGTGGATCAGGGCAGGCAACGCTAGGAGGCCGAAGTAACAGCATAGTACGAAGCCCGTCAGGCGACGCCGGTTCGCCCCTCTACCACAGTTGAACCGGGGGTTAGGTCTAGCTCCCTAGGAGTGCCTTGTCTTACTTCTGCTTTGCGGAACGTGAAACTACCCAAGGATTTCAAAGGACTGCGCAAGGTGCCCAATTACACGGCGGATCTATCCCCGGAGGCATGGGTTGAGAGTTATGAGATGGCAATGGAGATGATGGATGTGGATGATGCAGCGTGCGCTAAGTATTTTACAATGATTCTAGAGGGCACGGCTCGCACTTGGTTGAAGGGCTTACCACCCAATTCCGTCGGATCATGGGCCGAATTACGGCGCTGGTTTAACAATAACTTCAAGGACACATGCAAGCAGCCAATGTCTGTCGTCGATGTAGCTGCCTGCATTCAAGGAGAGCATGAGTCTACAAGGAGTTGGGTGCGTCGAGTGTCAGAGATCCTACATTCCTCAAATAGCATCAACCCGAGCACATCAGTGGTAACCTTGGAAGGCAATTGCCGGTTTGAACCTTTGAAATTGAAGTTGGGATGGCTTAAGCGTAATTGTGATGACATGGGGACACTCATGGGCACTTTGGTGAAGTATGCAGACTCCGATAATACCAAATACCCAGACGCCGATAGTGACAAGTCAGGGAAGGCAAACAAGAATGGTAAGGCGCTGCAGCCCAACCCGGCAAATCAAGGATACAACGGTAAGCGTAAAGCGGATGGTAGTTCGGATTTTTTGGCCAGCACCAATGCTCAGGAGGACGGACAGCGCCGCAAGGGTAAACCGCCCCCATTAAATGGGAGGCCGCCTATTAATCTGGAATGCCAGTTGAACGTACCTTGCCCGAAGCACGGTACAACAAAAAAGCCAGCTACACATCTTTGGAAAGACTGTTTTATTATGCAGGAATTCATGAACCGGTCTCGGTACGATCACGGACCATCCGGCGGGTCAGGCCCTGATTTTCAAGGGCCAGGTTGTCAAGGTGGTGGATCCTGTTCAGGGTACCAAGGCAATAACGGCAACCACAGCGGGCACAATCAGCATAACCAACAGCACGGCCAGGGCGGTTATAACAATCAGGGAAATCAACAGCGTCAACAGCAGCAGCAATCCGGATATCAGAATAATCCGAAGGAGCTGAGTAGTGGGCTATATCATGTCTTCACCACGAGCTTGTGCAAGCGTGATCAGAAAGTTCTAAAGAGGGCAGTACATTCCGTTGAACCGGCGATGCCACGTTACCTACGTTGGTCAGAGCAGCCCATTGTGTGGAGCAGGGAGGATCATCCGCCCCGGGTTGGTAATCCGGGTCAGCTGGCTTTAGTTGTGGCACCTCAGGTGGGTGGCTAAAAATTTACCAAAGTGCTTATGGACGGAGGCAGCAACATCAACATTTTATACTATGAGACTTTCCGACGCTTGGGGCTGACAGATAAGAAGCTTCGGCAGTCCAACATAGTTTTTCATGGGGTAGTGCCCGGTAAATCGGCGTATCCAGTTGGCAAGATCGATCTAGAGGTTACTTTTGGAGATGAACATGATTCCAGGTCGGAGACCTTGACCTTTGAAGTGGTAAAGATCAAGAGCCCATATCACGCTTTGTTTGGGCGACCGGTTTATGCCAAGTTCATGGCCAGGCCGTGTTATGTTTATCTACAGCTTAAGATGCCAGGACACAAGGGAACCATTACAGTCCATGGGAGTCGCAAGATCGCGTTGGAGTGCGAGGAAGGTGATGCAGCCTATGCTGAGGCGGTTTGTGCAACTGAGGAGCTAAAGTTTTATAAAGACAATTTTGATCCGGCAGATATGTCTCCGCTGAAGAAACCAACCATAGAGCATGATCCGGCCTTGAAGTTCAAATCAGCTGAAGAGACCAAACAGGTTGACTTCGTTCCTGGCGATTCATCCAAGCAGTTTACTATCAGTGCTAACCTAGATCTGAAATAGGAAAGCGCGATCATCGAGTTCATCCGTGAGAATCGGGACATCTTTGCATGGAAACCTTCTAACATGCCAGGTGTACCGAGGGAACGCGCTGAGCACAATCTCAACATTGATCCTAAGTTTAAACCGGTTAAGCAATTTCTGTGCCGCTTCAATGAAGAACGACGCAAGGCTATTGGGGAAGAAGTGGCTAGGCTCTTGTTGGTTGGCTTTATAGTTGAGGTTTTTCATCTAGAGTGGTTGGCCAATCCGATGCTAGTACTTAAGAAAAATGGCACTTGGCGAATGTGTGTTGATTACACAGATCTGAAGTAAGCTTGCCCAACTGATCCCTTTGCCCTCCCTCTTATTGATTAGATCATTGATGCTACGGCAGGTTGTGAGCGGCTAAGTTTTTTGGACGCATATTCAGGTTATCATCAGATCAAGATGGCAGTCAAGGACCAGGAGAAGACGGCCTTTATAACTCCCTTTGGAGCCTTCTGCTATGTATCTATGCCAATTGGGCTTAACAGTGCCCAGGCGACCTATCAGCATTGTGTGCAAAACTGCCTTCATGGACAGATTGGGCGGAATGTTCATGCATATGTGGATGACATTGTGGTGAAATCCAGGAAAGAGGAGACGTTGGTAACAGACTTGAAAGAAACCTTCGACAATCTCCGGATTTATAAAATGACGCTTAATCCGGAGAAGTGCGTTTTCAGTGTTCCAGCAGGCAAGCTCCTGGGGTTCTTAGTATCAAACAGGGTAATCGAAGCTAATTCGGAGAAGATCAAGGCGATTACATCCTTGGCTAAACCGGTGTGCATCAACGATGTCCAACGCGTGGCGGGCCGTATTGCGGCGCTCAGCCAGTTTATCAGCCGTTTGGGAGAGAAGGCTATCCCGCTTTATCAGATGATGAAAAAGACAGATTGCTTTGTCTGGAGTGATGCTGCTGATGCTGCGTTTGAGGACCTGAAGAAGCAATTAGCAGAGCCCCCAGTCCTTGCTGCCCCAGTTGACAATGAGCCGCTCTTGTTGTATGTGGCTGTTAATGCCCGTGCAGTAAGCGTTGCCATTGTGGTAGAGCGTAAGGAGGCAGGCAAAGAATATCTAGTTCAGCGGCCGGTTTACTACATAAGTGAGGTGCTCATTGAATCAAAACAGAGATACCCGCATTGGCAGAAATTGGTGAATGGAGTCTTCATGGCAAACCAGAAGCTAAAGCACTATTTTCAAGGCCATCCAATCAATGTTGTCAGTTCAGCTCCGTTGGGGGATATAATCCAAAACAGAGAGGCTACTGGTCGGGTTGCAAAGTGGGTCAATGAAGTATGTGCCCCGTACTGCGATAAAGTCCCAAGCATTGGTGGATTTCATCAACGATTGGACAGAGTTGCAAGCACCTGAAGAAAAGACGGATCACACATATTGGACTATTCACTTTAATGGATCTAGGCAATTGGAGGTCTCGGGGGTTGGAGTCGTGTTAACTTCCCCACGAGGTGATAAGTTCTGTTATGTCCTCCGTTTAATGTTCCCTTGTACTAACTATGCAGCTGAGTATGAAGCTCTCCTCCATGGTCTGCGGATGGCCAAGGAGATGACTTAATCCGGGTTAAATGCTTTGGAGATTCAGACCTGGTGGCACAGCAAGTATCTGCAAGTGGGATTCCAAGGATCCACTCATGGCAGCATATTGACGAGAGGTAGACGCTGGTGCTAGACACTTCAACGGTTACCAGGTGGATCATATAGACCGGCGAAAGAATGAAGCGGCCGACGCGTTAAGCTGGTTGGGTTCACAGCATAAACCGGTCCCACCCAATACCTTCTTGGATGTATTACACAATCCGTCGGTGTAGTTACGTTCAGAAGAGGACTTGGCTGATCCTGATCCGGAGGCACAATTGGTCGCGGCGCTTCATGTTATTCTAGATTGGGCGCTTCCCTACCTGGCGTACATGAACCGAGGTGAGTTACCAGAGGACGAAGTCTTGGCCAGATAGATAATCTGGCGATCCAAGTCAATGACTATTGTCAATGGAGAACTTCATCATCGCAGTGTCTCTGGGGCTTTCCAGCGGTGTGTGTCACCAGAGGAGGGTTGTGACATTCTTAAAGAGATCCATGAAGGAGATTGTGGTCATCATGCCGGTTCAAAATCTTTGGTGGCTAATGCTTTTCGTCATGGGTTCTACTGGTTGACGGCTCATGCAGACGTAGAGGACTTGGTCAGAAAATGTGATGCTTGCCAGAAATTCTCACGGTGTGCTCATATACCGGCGCAGGAATTAAGGATGAGTCCAATTACTTGGTCATTTGCGACTTGGGGGCTTGATATGGTTGGACCTTTCAAGAGATCACAAGATAAGAAGACCCACCTTTTGGTGGCAGTGGACAAATTTACCAAATGGGTTGAAGCGGAACCAGTCAGTAAGTGTGATGCAGCAACGGTAGTTCAGTTCATCAAAAAGGTGATTTTCCGGTTTGGCTTTTGACACAATATTATAACTGATAATGGTACCAATCTGTCCAAGTGGGCTATGGAGGAGTTCTGTCGACGAGAGCACATCCGCCTTGATGTATCATCAGTAGCTCACCTCAGTCTAATGGCCAAGCTGAAAGAGCCAATCAAGAGATCTTGAGAGGCATCAAACCCCAGCCTATGGTTCCTTTGCAGAGGACACCGGGTTGTTGGATGGAGGAGTTGCCTTCTGTACTATGGAGCATCAACACTACACCTAACAGATCCACAGGGTACACGCCTTTCTTCATGGTATATGGAGCTGAAGCAGTCCTCCCTAGTGATATCCGTCATGACTCGCCGCGGGTGGCGGCTTACGTTGAAGCGGATAACGAAAAACCAAGGCAAGATGCGTTGGACCAGCTGGATGAAGAACGGGACACGACAGCAGCTCGATCGGCGATTTATCAGCAAGATCTGCGTCGGTACCACAGTCACCGGGTTAAAACCAGGACGTTTCAAGAAGGAGATTTGGTGCTCCGGCTCATCCAAGACCAGACAGACATGCACAAGCTATCCCCACCTTGGGAAGGACCCTTTGTGGTCAGCAAGAACCTGCAAGACGGATCATACTACCTCGTCGACGTTCGAGAACATAAGGACTCACGTACAACAGAGGAGGAGACCAGACGGCCATGGAACATCGCTCTTCTTCGACCTTACTATGCTTGAGCCATAGGCTCTGCTTTATGTACATATCTTTACAATGTATATACTATGATCAATATAATAAACTGGCGCCCCCGATAAAGCAGGGTTTCAGCCGTCTTTTTTTTCATAAGAGTGTCACATTGGGGCTTCTGTGTGCAAGGGAGTTCCTATGGCCTCTTAAACCGACGACCACTTCAAGGACATCATAAGAGCATAGCTCTGGTTGCTTCGGCAATTTCCACATGATGATGAGGGGTAAAAGAGAGTTTGATGCCTAGCACAACTCAAACATAGGCCTCGACGAGCAATGCTCAAATGCTACCTGGGGGCTCCTGATGCAAGACATCAACGAGTTGACAACCCTTGTAGTAAACACGGCTTGGAATCTTGGTGTATACACCTAAAACCCCGGATTAACCTACCTGCATCGAGTAAGTCACTCCGTCCAGGTAAACCTGGTACGACCCGTCGAGCGGACACACAAGTCAATCTATATAGACCATGAACTTGGTAACGTTAAATTGACGATCATCAAGTGATTACACAAGTCAATCTTTACAAGATTTTTCGAACTTGGTAGCATTTGACATTCATGATTTGTTTAAGGATTGAGGACCATCTTAACAGGCTTTGCAAAATGGTTAATGACAGTAGCCCGGCAGCTCATAAAAGCCTCGAATTTGGAGCCTGGCAGCTCGTAAAAAGCCTCGACTACATGGTCTTATTTGCCCAAAACTTTATTTTTATTTTTTATGTTTTATCAAATCTTTATCCTCAAGGTCATTGGTTTTCAACCAAGTCCATCGATTCAGAGAGTGAATGACTATAAGTTGCCACTACATCTGTGTTTATAGAGTTCTAGTCTGGGTTACAGACACCAGTACTAATTACAACTAAACCGGAGTTCATCATAACCCGGTTCGGTTTTCATGATGAACCGACAAATAATCAAGGGAGTCATCGGCACTTATCCCTTGGATCATTATTTCTTCCTGCCGGATTAAGGTTTGTTGTGATACACTTAATCATAGGGATGATACATATTTATACTGTATACACAGTTCAAGTTATCAACTTAGACCATGTGCTTGGGCATTATGACCCGTCCGGCAATAAACCGCCAGGACACTTTGAACATTGTTTTATGCAAAAACAGGTAGAATAAACCGTCAAAAGCATTGAAAGCAGGACATATTTAAGAAGTTGCCAATTGAAGCAATCTCGCAAAATATAGTAGTGGACAAACACAGAGTATCTCAGTTATCCTATTACAAGGCGCTGGAAGGCCCAAAAGAATTATTAGTTTTTCTCAAAGTACTGAAGCATAAAGTTAAACCGGCGCCGGTTTAAGATTCTGCGTTAGCTCGCTGTGAAGATTGAGGATCAGCGTGCTCCGGTTCTTCGGCGGTTTCTTTCAGCTACTAGAAGTCAATAGTGGTCTAGTCAATCTTGGCCAGAGCACGGAAATAAACTTCGTCATTTATGAGGTCTGACGGATCAATGTCAGGAGCAAAGGTGCGCTTACGGACGGGCGGAATAAGATTTTCAATATTATAAGACGGACGATCTGCCGCACGTTCTCCGCATCATAGCTTGGATGATATCTAGATAAATCGGCTTCGTCAACAATTTTGCTAGCCAGAGGCCGCATATCCTTGGTTAAGGCGCGTAAATCATCACTGGAAAAGGCTGACCCGTCTTCCTTCATGCTTGGATAGCCGTTCATCGCCTCCGCCGGATCAAAATCCGGAACCCAACCCTTCGCTCGAGTCAGAGCCATTAAAGCACCTGCCCTTGCAGACGACTTCTTCACTTCTATAAGGCGGGCAGGCAGAATTGACAGCTTTTCCAAAGTACATTGGATGGTGATAGGAGCCGGTTTGTTGTGCGAGATAGCACTAATGGCCTTCTGAGCGCCGGAATAAAGCTGCTCCACCAGAGTGTACGCAGCTTTCAATTTCTTTCGCACATCATCGCCAAGATGAGTGATGCGCCTCCTTGCGTTAAAATTATGAGTTAAACCGGAACGGTACAGGTTAGCAAGGATCAGGGTTATGTTAACAGTACTTACCAAAGATGGCGATGTCATGTCATTTATTTGCTGCCTCAATCCGGACAGCTCCTCTATTACCGGATTAAGAGCAGCCTCTGCATCACTGGCTTTCTTCTCCAAAGCAGCCTTTTCAGCGTCCCAGACTGACCACTCTGTTTCAAAGTCTTTTTTCAGCTTCTCTATCTTGCTAATGAAAGTGTCAGCTCATCCTTGACCTTAAGGGCAGCAGTTTCTTGGAACTTCAAAGTATCTCGGTGTAATGCCAGTATGAGATTATACCTCCCACGTGTCGAGGCACGACTTAAAGGCATAATATCATACTGGAATGATCTCAAGAATGGTATATTTGCACAACTCATGTAAAAGAGGGATGAAATTGTAAACGAGTAGTTAGCTTACACTCGCCACATCACACAATGCATTACATAAACATTCATCATCCAAATAACATCAGAGTCCGACTACGGACGAAGATCCAAATGAATGATACCAAAAATAAATAACACAAGGTCCCGATCATCCTAGTAAGAGCCCTACTGATCCTCGGGATAAGACACGTAGTATCGCCCACGTTCTTCATCAATCTCCCAGTACAACTCTGAACCACCAGCTGTGTAGTTCTCCACGGTACCTGCATCTGGTGTTGTGTAGAACCTGTGAGCCACGGAGGACTCAACAATCCCGTTCTAGGGTAGCAAAAACTATCGAAGCCTTGGGTGTGGAACAAGGCTGAAGAACAAGGTTGCAGCTGCACTAGCACTAGCTTACGTGCTTAGAGCGAGAAGAGAAGTGCCAACGATCGTCAAAGTGATCACGAAGTGATCCTATCTAAGCACGCCAGACATAACCCCACCGTGTTCACTTCCCGAACCCCTTCGGAAAGCGACCGTCACGGTTACTCACGCTGGTAGTGTATTATGAACATGGTGTCAAGTTTTCTACAATCGGATATTAACAAATTCCCATCTGCCACATAACCGCGGGCACGGCTTTCGAAAGATCAAAACCCTGCAGGGGTGTCCCAACTTAGCCCATCACAAGCTCACGATCTGCGGAGTCGCAACTCCAAGGTGGGAAGACCCGAGTGTTCTCGGAATCCCGTGCTCAAGATATTCCGACTAAGGTAAAACTAATCCAGCAAGTCCTCCCAGCGTGCCGACACCCTCATAGTAGCCGCGCTATCTCGTCTCAGGCCACGATCGAATAAGTCATCCTACAAGTTTTTACCAGCCCTCGAGTTTCCTCGAGGTGGCCCCGCAGTCTGCTCAGTTTGGACCAACACTCATGTGGATCACTGGCCCGGGGTGTTAATTAATAAAAAGGGTTTATAACTCCCGATGCAAGTTTTAGTTATTAGGCAAATGCAAAACCAATGTTGGGCCTTGCTGGAAAAACTTTAGCGCTAAGCGGGTTATTGAGGGGGGCCCATAAACCCCAACCGTGTTAGGGACGCAAAATCAAGGAACATAACACCGGTTTAAATTGTTCCTAGGGAGGCATGAGTGGAACAAAACACCAAGCAAAGGCTTAGCCTTCCACCCATTGCCAAGTATATAGATGATTTAGGTTAACAGATTATATATTGTGATATCCCAACAAAACTTCATCATGAAGCAATAATCTTCAAATCTTCTCCTGCAACTAACAATGTTATAAGAGGGGCTGAGCAAAGCTTACGTAGCCAAACAAAGGTTTGCTAGGTTGGGTGGTTAGAGAGGTTCATGGCTACAATAGGAGGCTGACAAACAGACATAGGCATCGAGGCAATAAGCTAAAGAGCGAGACATCTAGCATATGCAAAGATAGTAATGATATCTGGGTCAGGTCATCTTGCCTGTTGAATCCTCGGAGGGAACTTAACCTTTCTCCTCACACTCAACCTCGGTAGAAACCTCGTACTCAGTATCTTCACCAGGTTCTAACCAAACACAACAATGCAACAACGGAACAAAATCAATCAACATGAAGTGCTCAATCACATGATGCATGAACATGAAGCATGTGAACAAGGAAAAACATGGTGCATGGCCTAGGGTCACAAGAATGCAATAACAACACCAACAAACAAGATCAACCACACATGTGGAACAAGTGAAGTAACAACTTAGCAAGTTTATGTAGATTGTCAAACAAGCAACCAACATGTTTTAAAGAGGTTGGTTCACATGGCAAGGGTGCAACTAACATAACAGCAACATGCCAGCATATTTAAATGGGCTGGGAATAAATACAACAATATCCAGAAACTCCCATATTCATTTATTTGCATTCGGGACAGAATTGAAAAACTTCTGTGAAAGAGTTGTCAAACATGCTAAACAACAGCTCCAAAATATTCTACAGATTTTCCTACCCCAAATGCATATAAAGTTTGTTAAATTTGGAGTTGTAGATATTTAGATATGATTTTTGCAAGTTTAAGCATATTTAAAACAAGTTTAAATTCAAACAGCATTTTAAATGTTTTCAAACATGGCAGCAAGTGACATATTCATAATCTACACAAAATTCTAAGGACTTTACATATAGGGCTCATATTCATCTGAAATATAAATATGCAAATATTAAATAAAACAAAAAAACAGAAAAACAGAAAAGAAAAAATAAAAACAGAAAAAGAAATAAACTAAATAAGCGCGAGGGTCTAAAGTGACCCAGGCTCAGCTAGCCAGTGACACTGACAAGGGGGGGCGGAGGAGCTGAGCTAGCGAGCGGGTGCGCGCGGGGGCTAGGAAAGGAGATGAGAGGCTGGCAGGTGGGGCCCTACTGTCAGCCTCACACAAAAACTGAAAATGGGCGAATTACCACAGCGCCCGCGAGGGATCGAACCCACGCTCTACTGACGAAACGGAGACAAACCACTACGCCACTGCATCGATCTTGACAGACAGCAGGTTGGATAACTGAAGAATAAGCAACAGAAGCAGAACAGGGGAGCACTGGCCCTCGACGGAGCTGCTCGTCGGAGCCACTCCGGCGACCAATTGGCACGGCGGAGGGGTGCGAGAGAATCCTTGTCGAGTCCCGCATCCAACCCGCACACTAGCTACGCCTACGAGGCACTATCTCGCTGGCGGCGAGCAACTACAGCACGACGGCGACGGGATGATGGCGAGGCGAAGCAAGGCCCTAGGCGGCACGGCGACAGCACAGAGAGGTCCTACGCATCTAGGCGGAGCAAACTGGCAGCACGGCACGAGCTAAAGAGGTCGGAACACTCGTCGGCGACGAGGTCCGACAGCGGCGCGATCAGGCACTCGCGGAACTAGGCCCTAGAGTACTTGCAGAAAGGGGGAACAGGCACGGGGAGAGAGAGGAGCTCACCACAAGCACGATGGAGTGCTCGGCTGGCCCTAGCGTGGACGGAGTCGACGACGGCATGCCTTGAACACCTACGGCCACCGTAGAGGAAGAAGAGGAAGAAGAGCTCGACGGAGAGGCGCTTGGGTCCGCGTGGCTGACGTAGAGGAAGAAGACGACGTCGAGGAAGCAGGGGGCAACTTTGGCGAGGCCGAGGACTACGCGAAGCTCGCCGGCGACGATAGGCTGCTCTCAGACGCGCTCGGGCGTCGATGGGGGCGGCGGATCTGGAGGATCCCAGCTCTCCAGACGGCGAGAGGGGAAAGGGGAGACCTAGAGAGGAGTGGAGGTCACGTTTTGGGTTTAAAAGAGGGGCTCGGCGCACGGCCTCGACGTCTGTGAGCTGACGGCGCGACGGTGAGCGCGGCGCGGCTCTGCTTTTCTGACGAAGGAAGACGGAAGCGAGGGGGATGAGTCACTGACAGGTGGGGCCTCGCACTCGGAGTGGCTACGGCGCGACAACGCGGCTGAGGCTGGGCCTGTGGTGTTGGGCTGCGCTGCGCAGGAGAGGAGCCGGGCCTCGATGAGAGAAAGAGAGAAGGGGAGGCCAAGGTTGCATTGCAGGCTGCTGCTCTGCTTCCTTTTCTTTATTTCTTCAGGCAGAGAAAGAAAAGAATGCACAGAAATAAAGAAGAATAATTATGGGAAAAGAAAAATACCCCTAAGCTCAGTGAATTATGCCCTATTTGAATAAAATGACTTGGACATTTTTAGAGGCAGAAAAATAAAAGGAGTTTGAAAATGGACCAAACTCTTGATATTTTAAAACCCAACCAAATCATATTCAAATGAGGTGTTATTTGGTGGAGAGGTTGCTCACATGGTGTAAGATTTAAGGAGGAGAAAGAACCACAATGCACTGGGTTAAGAGGC
Organism: Secale cereale; assembly: GCA_902687465.1. Taxonomy (NCBI): domain Eukaryota; kingdom Viridiplantae; phylum Streptophyta; class Magnoliopsida; order Poales; family Poaceae; genus Secale; species Secale cereale. The sequence goes on from LR738709.1 coordinate 236,716,135, forward strand.
TTGCAAAATAGATCAAAGAAAAGGCCAGAAAGAAAAGAAGGAGAAGAATAAGAAGAAAAGAAGAAGAAGAAAAGAAGAAGAAGAAGAAGAAGAAGAGGGAGAGGGGTAGGGTTTTAGCTAGCTTAGCTTGAACCCACACACAACAAAATCACAAGGTATCACACATGCACAAAATTAAATAAACCATGATGCCATGATGATATGATGATGAGCAATGCAGGGATGCAAAAATAATAAAAGGTATGGCATGCAAATAAAATAAAGGACAAGGACCCCCAAGGATAATGACAAGGATCAAAGAGGAAGCTATATTGCAATTATTGGAAAGTGTTACATTTGGGGCATTACACTCGGAGCTCGGTTACTTCAGAGTTCGTCCGGTTTAAGTCAGCCAGGCACAAGGAAGACACATTATATTTGCATGAGGCATTTGCGGTAAAAGTCCCAAGCACATAACAAGTTATGCACTTGACACTTGGGGGCTAATGTATATTTGCAGTAAAACATGCATTTTTCAGACAAGTCCCAAGCACATAAACAAGTTATATACTTGGCACTTGGGGGCTAATGTGACATTGTTCTGAATACAAGTTGTCAGGACCCCGATCCTAAGTCACACAGGTCTAGCCTGTAACACATCATATCACTTTGCGGCCTCACGCACGGTATCCCCACGGGCGCCACCTTACCTGGCCCGGGACCGTTTGCGCATTTTGGCACACGTATATGATAGTGTCGCTAGCATCCATATGACAGAGAACCCGGGCCGACATGACTAGTTATAAACCAAAAGTGGCACTAAATTACTGAGACATGCATACATGACCCAGCAACGAACGTGTCGGTCATCAACGTATGAACCCAAGTCGTAGCAAGCTACAAAGACTTAAGGGAACAACGCGTGACATTTCCCCTAAGGGATAGCCACACGAACGAAGAAGGACACATGCCGGTCAGCCTAAGTGTTCCGAAGCAGTAGCAAGCTACCAAGGCTCAGTGGAAGCACTAGGAGACATTTCCCTGTAAGATAGGCTACCAAAGGTATACAACTAGGTGTCGGATCCCACACATAGCAATACACATTACACGTACACATAACATGCAAGTATGTGTTGTACAACATGGCATCACAACATAACTCAACAACTCATATAGATAAAGGCCCAGAAGAGCCATCATAGCATTTATTACAAACAGAGGTCACATGACCCAACATACAGAGCATACAGGCAACGTAAGTATAACATGTCTGAGTACAGACAACTACAAATGAAAAAGGCTGAGAAGCCTGACTATCTACAAGACCCTCCCAATGGTACAAGATCGTAGCTGAGGTAACAAGCTAAACGTCGAAGTCCACGCGGAATCACTAGCGAGACTGAAGTCTCTCTGCAAAAACATAAATTAAGCAAACGTGAGTACAAAGGTACTCAGCAAGACTTACATCAGAACTAACTACATATGCATTAGTATCAACAAAGGGGTGGCGGAGTTTGACTGCAGCAAGCCAGCTTTGCCTCAGTGGCTATCCTGAACTACGACTGCAAGTAACTCTTTTGAGGTGGCGCACACGAGTCCACATATTCACCACTCAATACACCACTCTGGATCCGCTTCCGTCTCCCTACGAGAAGGCCATCCATAGCACTCACGCTTATCTTGCGCGTTTTAGAGTATCCACTTTCACTTGTCTATGAACTGTTGTAGGCAACCCAGAAGTCCATTTCCGCGGACGCGGCTTTTCGAATAGATCATATATGACCCTGCAGGGGTGTACTTCTTCACACATGTTTCCACCACTTAGCGTCTGCACACGACATGTGCTCGGCAGACTTCAAGCGAAAGCCGACGTGGGTGTAGACCACGACCTAACCAACCACTCAAGTCTCTCGTCCAGGTTTATCGCCTATTTGGGTTCCATCAGTGGGGAGATCCGGCCAGGGTGTCGCTCACGGCCCCAAACGATGTGTATAGGGTTCCCGCATCACCAAACGGGCGACCGGTACACCGTGCCACGTACCTGCCGCGTCACAGCCCACACCGAGGGTCAGCACTGCGCACGACCTCCAGTAAACTACAAACACCAGAAACTAGTTGCAACTCCTGGACAGAGAACAAGGGCAGTCAATAAGTCGAGCGGGGTCATATTTCAGCGCCCAATGTGTGGTAGTAGCTGTTTCATGGATCAACCAACACAGAACTCAGTTCCTGAGGACGGTTTCAACGAGACAACCCACCATGTACTCCTACATGGCCTCTCATCGCTACCTTTACCAAATCGTGTTCACACACTTAGCTCACACACAGTAGGACATGTTCATCACATTCCAATTCATCCCCAAAGAATCAGACCTGACACAACTCTAAGCAATAGCAGGCATAACCAGAAAGCATGAATGAGTAGGCACAACATGGCTCAAACAACTCCTACTCATACTAGTGGGTTTCAACTATTTACTGTGGCAATGACGGGTCATGCAGTGGAAAGGGGTACAACTACCGCAGCAGGTACAATTGAAGCGTTGTTGTCCTAATGCAGTAAAAGAGAGCAAGATCGGGAGAGTGGGATTGTATCGGAATGCTCAAAGGGGTTTTGCTTGCCTGGCACTTCTGAAGATAACATTGGGTCTTCATCGGTGTCATCGATCACATCGTCGGAACACGTCTACTAAAAGGGAACAACACCGGCAACAGAGAAGAAACACAATCAATGCAATGCGACAATATGATGCATGATCATGACATGGCAATATGCTATTGATTGAGCTAATGCAACTAGCAACCATATTAAATGAAGTTGGTTTGAACCAAAGGTTCAAATTCAAACTCCATATGTGATTATTCAAATGCCATTTATTCAAATTGTCCTAAACAGTGGCTGTAAGTTATTCAAACATGCACGAAAATGACATAAACAGATTCCTTGGATTTTTCTGATCAATTTTCATATATAAATTATTTTCATCTGAGCTACGGTTGATTTTATATGATTTTTAAAAGTTTTGAATATTTTCTGAAATAAATAAATCATTTCTGATTTATTTAAAATTCCAGAACACACTTATTGCGTCAGCATGACGTTACTGTGATGTCAGCGGTCAACAGCGGCTGGTCCAGGTCAAACCTGACCAGTGGGACCCACTAGTCAGTGACACTACTAGCTAACAGGGTTAGTTAGTTTTAAACTAGCACTAACTAAAATGTTAGTGGGGCCTGGGCCCACCAGTCAGCGACTCAGCTAGACTAATTAAATGTAGTTAATACTAACCAAGGTTAAGCTAATAGATTTAAGCCTAAACTAGGTTAATTAGCCATGCGGGCCCGCATGTCATAGACCCAGGGGGGTCAAACCTTGGGTCAAAGACCCAAACACGCTGGCGGCTCACCGCCGGCGACAGCGAGCACGGCGGAGGGCTCGGGATTTGGCTACGCTCGACCAAATGGACCACCGTTTGGTCCTGCGCGTAGCTGGGGCTCGCGCGCATCTGGCAGGGCAAGCGGAAGGACCTGGGGCGGCCGGAGTTCGTCGAAATCGAGCTCGCGGCGGCGGCCGGCGATCGGGCATCGACGGAGTCGATGCTGTGGTGCACGAGGGGACGAACGGTTGAGTGCTACAGCCTCCTGGTGATGTGCGGAGCACGGTGATGCGCTCAAAAATGGCAGAGGCGGCTGTGGCCACGGCGGCGACAAGTTCAGCGGCGGCCGGCTCGGTGGAGCTCTCGGGTCCGGCGGTGGAGCTAGCTAGGGGACGGGTTAGACTGCGGGGAGAGAGGGGAAAGACGCAGGTGCTCACGGCGCGTGCAGGGGGTGTCGAAACGGGCTCGAGGACGGCTTGGCCGGAGCGAATCGACGGCGACGATCGGCGGCACCCGAGGTTGAAGAAGGAGTCGGTGACGACGAAGCAGAGCCTCCCGACGTCTCGTAGCTCTGTGGAGAGGACGAGGGGAACGCGGCGGTGCTTCTGAGCATGTTGGCGCGGCGTGTGGTGGCCGGTGTCCGCGGTGGCTGCGAGCGCGGCGGCGATGGCGTTCGGTGGTTGCGAGAGAGAGAGCACCAGGGGGGAGGAGAAGTGCCGAAGAGAGTGGAAGAGAGGTCGGGGCTGCGTGGCGATCTCAGGGCGACGAGGAGACAGGCAGAGAGGTAGGAGGTGGCCGCGGTGTGTGCCGGCGCGCGGTGGCCACGCGCCCCTCGTCCTCCTGGCGAGAGGTGGGAGATGACAGGCATCGGCCAGTTGGGCTGGGCCGTGCAGGGCTAGGCTACACGTAGGTGGGCCTCAGTTAAGCTTCTCGCTCTCTCTTCTTTAAATTGTTTCTGTTTTCTAATTATTCCGTTATGTTTTGATTTAGTAAAAATACTAAATCATTTGATGAAATCTTGGAAATAGTTAGGGGTGCTTTCTGAATTATTCCAGTGACCCTTGACAATTTCCAACATTTTTCGAGCATCTAAAATATATATAGCATTTAAATAGCTCCAATTCAAATATGTTTGAATTAATCCCAAGTCCAAATATGTCCTCCAAAAATGTGAACCATTTTTGGCAGATGCTTCCACCTTGATCCAGAAATGATGAACATTTTTAAAGGTCATTTGAAAACATTGGAAAAGATTTTTGTTGAACCTATTTGGAAGCTTTCTGGTGCTAGGGTTGATCAATCCCCATTTCAAGTTTAAGAGAAATTTAAACATGATGCACATGAAGACCAAGCAAGACAGGCAAGGGCTGGTCTAGGGCTGTGACAACTCACCCCCACTAAACAAGAATCTCGTCCCGATATTCAAGCGTAGGGTAAGGAATCAAAGGGGACACTAACTAACACAATCCTCATGATCCAAGTGCCCTTCGTAAGAACGTTGATTGCTAGCATCATGTTGATCCTGGCATCCTTGTTTTCGAGATCTTTGTCCAAGACAGTGACGATGAAAGATACTCTACAAAATTGATCTTCTGAAAGATCGAGCAACTCGAGATCAACTCATGGAGTGAGACGTTGAAAAATCTCTTGAGTTGAGACACGGAGTACACATCCGGAGGGATGGAGTGAAACAAACGATGAAAGTTCACTTGGCGGCAATAATTCCACACCTAAGAAGATGGTGATCGATACCACTAGACGGGGCACCTTAGAGAAGGTGACTCGTAGAGTTATTCCCTTAAGTGGCAAAAAGAATTACTTTTGATATAGAGATCATTGAAATTCTCTATACCAGCCTAAGGCAAATCACAATCGATCGTTTGACGGAGTCCGAAAGAATGACATTCTCCATCTAGTATGGATGATGTGGACTGCCTTGTTAAAGACAACGCCAAGGTTGATTTGCTTATCACCGGAAATGGATGGGACCCATGGTAAGTCCACTTCTGAAAATAATCCTAAACAGCAGTGGCGAAGAACGGTAACCCATGGAAAATTGGCACGTTGGCGGTGCAAGCTGGGAAAAAAATGCAAATGCTGAGAATGATTCTGGTAACTGGGGTGAATCCCAACAGTAGAGAGTAAATCTACTCTTTGAGAGGTTATATCATAACCAAGAACACTGGGAGCAATCCCGGTTAGTGCCGGTGATAACACCTAGTGCTTGTGCGTGCTCTCAAGAACTTGAGCATTCCCATATTCATCAAGGTTTTACCAATATCCGTGTCAAGGATCCTGGCAACACCTCATACTACCATGATGAATAGCGATGGACGATGCAGATGCAAAGGAAGAGAACACTTCTCAGATTTCACCTTAGTGGAGTCAAGGGGCAAAATCTGGATGATCGACCGAGAGACATTTAGCACTCCGCTTCTAATGTTCTCCTTGATGTGCTAGCGCAACCCATTTATTAAAATGGTTTGGTACCTAGAACATCAAGTAAAAGGTCGAACTTCAGGAGCACAAAATCCATAAGGAACAACTAGGGAGTAAATCCTACGAAATCCTTATGGGAAGGTGGCCAACTTATTCAATCGAGATTCTACAACAATAGGTCTTCCGGCTGGGTGTGTTGGCCACGACATCCACTTTACCGGTTATCGAGAGACCAATATTACAGTTCTTGGGAAATGATCCAACCATCATATCTGCCCGAGATTCAGTTCTGGTTGGTGTCAGGACATTTCAGACTCATCGAGTCTGGAAAGAAAAATGAAAGTTTGCAACACAAATCGACGAGACGGCGTTGCGAGATTCTTGGGAATGAACTACTATAGCAAGCTCCAAAACATGAGCTGGTTCTGCTACAAACCTGTGAACACGTTGTCAAAGACAAGCATGACCACGTAGTAGTCTTATGATAAAACACCACCGAGTTCAGATTGGGAATCATCATTGGAGATAACGAAGTCTTGTGCATGTCCGTCCGGGCCCTTCGGGAATAGCATTTGATCTTCTTATCCTTAACAAATCAATCAGTGGCTTGGTGTGCTAGGGATACATACAGAATGAAGATGATCAGTCTATCAGACCATAGAATACTTCGCACGTATGCATGACTGACTTGGGATGACTCCCGAGGAAGTAAAACAAGCTTTCTCAGATTCACGGTGGCATCTTTCATCAATTATACGTGAATTAGGGGAGATCACTTCTTACATCAAGACATCTACTTCATGAGCTAACACAAAGATGCTGCTTACAAAAGTTTCCAATACCAACTGGATGTTCAACACAGATCATGGAGAAGATAACAATGCTGCTGATGGGCTCAACAACAATTCATCCAGGTTTCCATAAAATGGAATTCCATAACTATGTGAACAAAGTGGTAGCGTTGGTCAGACCAAGAGATATAATGAGGTATGCTCGAGGGATATCCACGAGTAAGACAACGTTACGAACATCATTGGTTCTGATTTGATTTGATGATAGCCCACCCTCAAATCAAGGTTTTGTCAAGAAAATGGATCCAACAACTGATCACAAGGAGCAATCGATGGAGATATCATCTTTCCCCAACAAACACACAAACACCAGGATATCCCTTTTACAATGAACTGTGTTAGATCAAGCTTTTATCTTCCAACTCTCCAAGTTGTTGTTTAGCTTAACCAACTAGTTCAGGGTATCCAATACAGATTCTCGGAGGAGGGGTGTGATGTCTACACACGCCTCTATTCTTGTAGACTATGTTGGGCCTCCAAGCGCAGAGGTATGTAGGACAGCAGCAATTTCCCTCAAGTGGATGACCTAAGGTTTATCGAACTCAGGGAAGTAGAGGTCGAAGGTGGTCTCTCTCAAGCAACCCTGCAACTAAGATACAAAAAGTCTCTTGTGTCCCCAACACACCTAATACAACTAGGAGTTGTATAGGTGCACTAGTTCGGCGAAGAGATGGTAAAAAATGGATGATAGGAGTGGCAAAGCAAAGTAATATAAATCTGTAATAAAAAGTGCAGCAAGCAAACAAGTGGTAAACGTGAGCACAGATGGTGTTGCAATGGTGGAAACAAGGCCTAGGCTTCATACTTTCACTAGTGGCAACTCCCAACAACATTAACATAATCGAATCACATGATATTTCCCATAAAACATGCAAGGGGAACGCACTCGGAGGTCATTCCTTTGTGGTCAAGAGAGGACGAGAATTATGTAGGGCTACAAAAGCACACCTCAAAGTTCGTAGTTCTCAATCTATGGATTTCCCAATGTCACCGCGGCCATCCAAAGCGAGTACCACAATCACCACAACATATCTAAAGGATAGTCAAAGACAAGCACCAAGAGACTCTCAATCTTCAATCAACACACAAAAGAGGAAATCACTCATGAAAATATTCTTCTAATCCATGTCCAATAGACCGCTGTCACCTTGGTCTCGGGGATTATACTAGATAAAGACAAGTGAGTACATCAATCCAATAAATAGAGGAAGGGGAAGTATCATGGGATCACCCTAGATTAACATAGCCTATGATCACAACGAAGATCACATCATGGGAGAGAGAATTGACCACATAGCTACTGGTAGAAACCTCAGCCCCGAGGTGGAACTACTCCCGCATCATGGAGGGAGGAAGCAACGTCGATGGAGATGAATCCGGGGGCACTTCCCCGTCCCGGCAGGGTGCCGGCACAGGAATTCTGGTCCCCCGAAACTTGGTGGCGATGGCGGCGGAGATCGGAATAGCTTCTGGAGAAAAGGGTTCCGGAATCAGGGTTTCCGCGACGGGTGTTAAATATATGCCAAAGGGGGTCGCCAGGGGAGCTAAGGGGGGCCCACGCGGCCTGGCGCGGCGGCCAGGAGGGGGGCCGCGCCCACAGGGCGCCTGGAGCCCCTGTGGCCCCCCTCTGGCCCTACTTCGGCCGCATGGAAGCTTCCGGAACGCTGATTTTTTATATATTTTTCCCGGAATTTTTCTGGCAATTTACGTAATGGGAAAACCTGAAATACAAAAACAGCAGAAAACAGAAACTGGCACTGGGGTGCACTGAGTTAATAGGTTAGTCCAAATATGATCAAAAGTGTATGGAAGTGCATAAATATCATAGCAATATCACACAAAAGAGGCATGGAGCAAGCAGAAATTATAGATACGTTTTGGACGTATCAACATCCTCAAGCTTAATTCCTGCTCGTCCTCGAGTAGGTAAATGATAACAAGCATAATTTCTGTGGTGACATGCTATTAACCATATATGAACTTTTCACAGTCACATGACAAATGCTTACTGAGATAATGAATCTGTAGTAATTAAGTTGCCTCATGAGAAAATCACAAAGAACTGAAAGTTTTACAATATGATACTGAAACACTCAATAGATTTGTAGTGAGCATGGTGTGCAAACATGACAAAGTGGTACCTCGCTTGCCCCCTTTAGTGAAGCAAAACATAAATGCAGGGGCACCTCCAAAGTTTAAGTGACGACTAGATACAATGATTTCAGAATAAACGATATCATAATCATGTAAAAGACAATGGTACTTTGGGACAATGCACATTACACTCAGAATGACAATCATGCTCTCAATAGTTGGTGCTTTAAAGAAGGTGGAGACTCTCGAACCGTGGCTTTTGATGGCAAGGTTTAAAACCCGTGGTCGGAAACAAAAACTAAACATGTACCAGAGCTCTTGGTTTTTAAAAACAGAGGTAATAATCATTTTTTAGAATATGCATATTTCGTCAACGAATGCTAGCAGCTAACTCAATTACTTCTCGAGCTGGACAAGTTTCGAGGAACGGCTCCCGAATGAGGACGATCACATCCTCTTAATCTCCTTTGTTTATCACTGCCAAAGTTTTCTGATTTCTCATGAACAACGCGTGAAGGAGGGTTTGTTTGTTGTATATTTTTTAATGAGCCGGGCACACTCTTTGCCAGTTCCTTCTCGTATTATGGGTTTGCACATTAGACATGCAATCCCGGGGTGAAGCTTGTCCAACTTGAAAAGATCATGAATTAACTACTACTTCCTCATGAGCTAAAACAGAGGCACAAAAGAGAAATGCCTCTTTTGAATATTTTCGAGATGGTACATGAAAGTCTTCGTTAGGAATGGCAGGTAAATACCATGTATAGGAAGGTATGGTGGACTCATATGGCATAACTGGTTTAAAGGATTTTGGATGCACAAGCAGTCAGTCCGCTTAGTACAGGCGAAGGTTAGCAAAAGACTGGGAGCGACCATCTAAAAGAGCAATGACGGTCATAATCATGCAGAGCGACAAAGCAACATTGAATCGGGCATGGAAGTTATATCGCTACTCAGAAATTAAAGATCATCAAGGCTTGATAGACTTTCTTTACAGTCTTAAATATGCGTGAGCATATGCCAAGTCAATCAGAATGAATTCTTGGAGGAAGATATCACTAAACCATACCACATCATAGGCAAACAAATCATGTTGGTACTTCAATAACACATTAAGAACCCCCCCAGCTATTTAAGACTAACCATAAGAAAACATGAACTACTAAGCACCATTATGCACATAGCATTTTTATCATAGACATATCAACCAGTGCAACATAAGCCAACTCTCTTAACAAGATAAGCATGATAACTAAAGAGAGTTCCAGCGACCAACTAAACAAAAGCTCTTTAAAAAGTAAAGCATGAAAACTAAGAGCTGAACATGACAGTAGCTATCGAAAGACAAAGAACACACACAACAAAGATAAACATGAAAATTCTATGTTGTGTTCTAGGTTGAAGTGGAGCGTGTTTCTCTCCCACACAAAGAAAGCTGAGTTCCAACTTGTTATGAAAAGCAAGCAAAGCTAAAGAAAACTAAAAGGAAACTAAAAGCAAGACGCTCCAAGCATAGCACATAACACATGAAGAGATAAAAATATAGTGGAACGAAAGACGAACTGATAATTGTTGATGGAGAAGGGGATGCACGGGGGCATCCCCAAGCTTAGACGCTTGAGTCTTCTTGAATATTTATTGGGGGTGCACGGGGGCATCCCCAAGCTTGAGCGTTTGACACTCCTGAATCTTTTTATCATCTTCCCTCGCACACTTGAAAACTCCCTTCATACATAACTCATCAAAATCTGATTAGCGAGGTTAGTACCCATAATAAAATATTTTTTCCTTGCTGGAAATAAGGATAATCTTGAAGGTCTACTCTTTCTCAAGATTGCCAAAAGGTTTTTGCAAAGAATAAGAAAGCTCAAGGTTTGCAAAACGAAGGAAAGGCAAAACAGGACAGAATCTGTGAAAAACAGACCAGCAGGTAGTAAATAATTTTTTTGGGCACTTCTGCAACTCAAAGCAAAAAACTCAGAACAGAAGCCCGAAAGCCAATTGTATAGAGCACGCTGTCAAAAAAATTCAGACCAAAAAGATGATCTGGTGATTTTATACGAATTTTTCTGTCCAAGGACATAATCTGTTTCCTGGACAGCACGTCACAACTTTTGAACTTTCTTGCAACCAGAGGCTAAACTTGGCACAAGGCTGAAAAATAAAGATACAATGATGTTGCTACAATAGTAACAAACATCAAGACCACTAAAAACTGAAAGGACAAGCTGAAAGCAAAGATAACAAGGGTTGTCTCCCTAGAGCTCTTTCTTTATAGCCATAAAGATAGGCTTTAGACTTTAATGATGCTCTCGTAGGAATAAGAGTTGAAGAACAAAAGAGAGCATCAAGAAGCAAATACCAAGCACATTTAAGCCTAACATGCTTCCTATGCATAGGAATATTGCAATAGAATAATTCATTGAAGCACAAAGCAATAAGCATAGGAAGACAAAACAAGTGCAGCTTCAAAACCTTGAACATAAAGAGAGGGAACTTAATATTATTGAAATATCTATAAGCATATGTTCCCTTCTCATAATAATTTTCAGTGGGATCACGAATAAACTCAACAATATAAGCATCACATAAAGCATTGTTACCATGATCCACATGCAAAAAGGTACTCTTACTCTCCACATAAGCATAATCATTCTCATTGGTAATAGTGGGAGTAGGACTATCATAAACAACTTGAACACTATAGATTAATTGTGTATTAGGAAGATGGTGTTCAACAAGGGAGTAATTCCCTCCATGATTATGACAAGTTTCATAAGGATAATTTCTCCTTATGTCATAGGTACCTTTATAATCACTATAGATTGGAGCTATAACATCATCATAGTAGAGAAGAGCATTATAATTGCTAGCAACTATATTTGTAAACATGTTGTCTTTATTCTTATTAGCAAAAGAATTATCAATTATCACATCACTAGTGGGTAAAGGATTTGCAATCCTATCATCCCCAAGCTTAGAGCTTTCCATATCATCACTTTCAGAGTTGGTACCAAAAAGATTTTCAAGATCATAAGTAGCATTATCATCATTTTCCCAATCACAATAAGTAACATGCATATCATAATCAAAATCATCTTCAATAGTACCTACGGACGTAAGATGATAATTAAGGCAATAAACTTCACCTTCTTCTTTAAGCTTACAACCGTTAGGATAAAAGTTTATGGGAGGAATATGCTTAGGCCAGGTTGATACCCATTCTTCTTCCTTCTTGCTCCTCTTCCTCCTCCTCTTCTTTTTCATCTTCTTCACCTTAGGAGGGAGTGGTCGGAGATGAAGCTTCTCCACATATCCTGGTTTATCATTAGAAACAATAGGGGAAACTTGGGAGAAACTCTCCTTTTTATTAGCAGAAATATAAGAGACATTTTTATACTTTGGTAAAGTTCCCTCCTTTCTAATATTACTTATGTAATCATTTTCGTGACAATTAACAACATAATAGAGATGGCAATTTTGCAAAGTGATTTTTATTCCTATGGCATTAACATCTAGCCAAGAAGTCTTTTCTGATAACTCCTCACACATCAGAAATAACATAAGCTCATCATAAAGATCAGAGGTGATCATGTTATCACACAACTGGTTAACAGTTATGTTTTGAAAGTGCATGCATTGAAAATTAAAGTGACCCTCTATACAGCAAAGTTCACAAGTAAAAGGATAAATGTCACACAATTCTCTAGCAATTTCATTTAAATCTCTAACCCAAGTGATTGTTCTTTCATGCTTATGTTGCTTACAATACTTCTCTTCTTCAATCATAGGCCTTTCACAAGGTCTATCCACTCCACAAAAATTAACATGCTTATATAAAACTTCATTTTTAGGAATTTGATCATGCATGTTGCAATCATCATGAACAATTTCATTTTCTTTGCAAATCTCTTCAAAAGGTTCATGATGCTTGATCCAATCTTCCTTAGGCATATTAAGATGTGAAGCAAAAGATTTGAGGAAATCAACAAGGAGTTGAGAATCAAGCCCAAACTTAGCACTAAACTTATTAAAACTTGTAGTTTCAACAAAGGACTTAATGCAATCATACTCATAAACTATACCTGACTCTTTACCTTTGTCGATCTCCCAATCTTCAGTGTTGCGTTGAATTCTTTCAAGGAGTTCCCATTTGGCATCAATCTTTTCGTTTGTGAAAGAACCCATAGAGGAAGCATCGAGCAAATCTTTATCCTATCGAGAGAGCCTCGCATAGAAATTAGTAATAATCATATCTTTGGGGAGCCCATGGTTAGGACATTTTAGCATTAACGTTTTCAGTCTCCCCCAAGCTTGAGCTATGCTCTCTCCGTCATGAGGATAGAAATTATAAACAAAATTCCTATTCTCATGGACTTCATGAAGAGGATAAAACTTGTAGTAAAAGAGAGACTGGATCTCTTCCCAATCCAGCAGGTGAGAGTCATCTAGTAGCCTATACCATTCCAATGCTTTTCCTTTCAGTGAGAAGGCAAATAATTTCCTCATGACTCCATCTCTTGTCAAACCTGAAATCTTAAACAACTCACAAAGTTCTGTAAGTTTCAACAGATGAATACTAGGATTGACTGTCCCATCATAACAATCATTCCTAATTATTTCAATTATCCCAAGTGGTATTCGGAACGGGATACATTCAGTAGGTGGAGGAGACTTCTCTACCACGGGTGTGGTAAAGCGGCCTTCCCCAAGCAGCGAACTAAGAGCGCGGTTTTCCATAAACATAACTAGTGAAACTAAAAACAAGAAATGAAAAGATTTAATTGCAAGATCTAAAGATATACCTTCAAGCACTCACTTCCACGGCAACGGCGCCAGAAATAGCTTGATGTCTACACACGCCTCTATTCTTGCAGACTATGTTGGGCCTCCAAGCGTAGAGGTTTGTAGGACAGCAACAATTTACCTCAAGTGGATGACCTAAGGTTTATCGAACTCAGGGAAGTAGAGGTCGAAGGTGGTCTCTCTCAAGCAACCCTGCAACTAAGATACAAGAAGTCTCTTGTGTCCCCAACACACCTAATACAACTAGGAGTTGTATAGGTGCACTAGTTCGGCGAAGAGATGGTAAAATATGGATGATAGGAGTGGCAAAGCAAAGTAATATAAATCTGTAATAAAAAGTGCAGCAAGCAAACAAGTGGTAAACGTGAGCACAAATGGTGTTGCAATGGTGGAAACAAGGCCTAGGCTTCATACTTTCACTAGTGGCAACTCCCAACAACATTAACATAATCGAATCACATGATATTTCCCATAAAACATGCAAGGGGGACGCACTCGGAGGTCATTCCTTTGTGGTCAAGAGAGGACGAGAATTATGTAGGGCTACAAAAGCACACCTCAAAGTTCGTAGTTCTCAATCTATGGATTTCCCAATGTCACCGCGGCCATCCAAAGCGAGTACCACAATCACCACAACATATCTAAAGGATAGTCAAAGACAAGCACCAAGAGACTCTCAATCTTCAATCAACACACAAAAGAGGAAATCACTCATGAAAATATTCTTCTAATCCATGTCCAATAGACCGCTGTCACCTTGGTCTCGGGGATTATACTAGATAAAGACAAGTGAGTACATCAATCCAATAAATAGAGGAAGGGGAAGTATCATGGGATCACCCTAGATTAACATAGCCTATGATCACAACGAAGATCACATCATGGGAGAGAGAATTGACCACATAGCTACTGGTAGAAACCTCAGCCCCGAGGTGGAACTACTCCCGCATCATGGAGGGAGGAAGCAACGTCGATGGAGATGAATCCGGGGGCACTTCCCCGTCCCGGCAGGGTGCCGGCACAGGAATTCGGGTCCCCCGAAACTTGGTGGCGATGGCGGCGGAGATCGGAATAGCTTCTGGAGAAAAGGGTTCCGGAATCAGGGTTTCCGCGACGGGTGTTAAATATATGCCAAAGGGGGTCGCCAGGGGAGCTAAGGGGGGCCCACGCGGCCTGGCGCGGCGGCCAGGAGGGGGGCCGCGCCCACAGGGCGCCTGGAGCCCCTGTGGCCCCCCTCTGGCCCTACTTCGGCCGCATGGAAGCTTCCGGAACGCTGATTTTTTATATATTTTTCCCGGAATTTTTCTGGCAATTTACGTAATGGGAAAACCTGAAATACAAAAACAGCAGAAAACAGAAACTGGCACTGGGGTGCACTGAGTTAATAGGTTAGTCCAAATATGATCAAAAGTGTATGGAAGTGCATAAATATCATAGCAATATCACACAAAAGAGGCATGGAGCAAGCAGAAATTATAGATACGTTTTGGACGTATCAGGGTGGTTTAGAGAGAAACCAGCTTGATCACGAGCTCAACATAACGGTCAGGGGACAACCTGGTAATACTTCTGGGAAGATAACCAGAAAATCACGATCCACCGATATGTTACTAAGCTCGAGAACAGTCTTGCTTTTCAGGGCAAGACGATATGATCAATTGAGCGAGGACTTAACAAAATCCTAACTCATCAATCGAGGAGTGCACCAGGAAAGTGGACTAGGTAGCACGATCAGCCTTAGGGTGGTGATTCAATATTCGACTCGCTAAGGATGAAGTTATTGTTCATTTAACTACCAAGCAACGGAGTTGCTAGGAGTATTAATTTCACACATCACAGTTCACTTGTAAGTATTCCGGTTACAATAACACGGAGGCCGAGGAATAAACGATGATGGCAAGAAGTATCACCTTATCAAAAGTTCATAGGAAGTGGTGCAATTCCCATGACATCCTTGACATAAAAGGGGGTAACACTCCAAGGTAGAACGGATCAAAATCTTAATTGCATTTTGTTCTGCGGAGTACAACTGCTTTGACCCAATCCTGAATATTTATGAGGTGCTGGAGTTTGTTTCTCCTGGTCATTCCGAAATAGAATGGATTAACGGACCGCAAGAGTAAAAGACCTCGATGAACACGAATGCACAACTACTCCTGACTATCATTTGATAGACGATGGTCAGAATACAACTAAAAGGGGCAACTCAAAGGAACATATAACTTTCCGAGTTGTGGATGCATAGATTAGCATGTCGAACTAATTCAACATATTTCTTCCGGATAATCCATGCAGAAAGGTAGGACTGGAAGAGTCACAATATGAATGGAGTACTACTCAGGAGCACTCTGGTTGTGATCTTTTGGTTCGGGAGAACTTCTGCCAAGGGTGGTTCATGGTATTAGAAGAAGGATATACCACGGACCTCAAGGACTATCACAAGGTTACTAATATCTTAAAGGGACGAGCAAATACTACCAACATGAAGTAGGTAGAAAGAATCTTGGGTTCAAAAACCCAGGAGTAGAATGCCTACTAACTAAATGGCATCACGGGATGCTTCGAGAATAATGGCCAGAATCATCACACTGGAATATAAAGCATAGCTAGATTACTGGTGATCTTCTAAGACACCTAGGGTCATAATAATAAGTCCAACATATATGTCGAGGTAACAGAGTGCCTCAACACACCGACTAGCGTGGTTAATCTGGCCTAAAAGGACATTAAGAACAGGTAGGAATGATTTTCAAATGCATCAGATTGTTTAGAGACCTGGGATGACTCGGACAACATAACGGTTGTAAATGCTCAAAAATACTTTTGAGATTCATGCACAAAGATAGTTTAACCATTCAACATCATAATGTCAATGTTCTGAGACCAACAGTTTATCAAACAGAAGTAGTAGGAACTTAACTGAGGGTTGAATACACGATTAACGTGATCCTGATAAATAGAATGAGAATCCAAGTTTTTAATCCCCGTAAAAAGAAGGAGGTGACTCAGATCAGAAGGTCATAGGCTAAAGGATTAAAAAGAGCCTTACGTTCCCTTCCACAAACAATTCCCTTATATAACTAAAGAATTTCTAGACACGACATCGACCAGTTTGGCTTACTAATCCTACAGGCAGTCAGGCTCTGACACCAAAGCTGTCAGGACCCCGATCCTAAGTCACACAGGTCTAGCCTGTAACACATCATATCACTTTGCGGCCTCACGCACGGTATTGTTAAGCTGTCAGGACCCCGATCCTAAGTCACACAGGTCTAGCCTGTAAAACATCATATCACTTTGCGGCCTCACGCACGGTATCCCCACGGGTGCCACCTTACCTGGCCCGGGACCGTTTGCGCATTTTGGCACACGTATATGATAGTGTCGCTAGCATCCATATGACAGAGAACCCGGGCCGACATGACTAGTTATAAACCAAAAGTGGAACTAAATTACAAAGACAAGCATACATGACCCAACAACGAACGTGTCGGTCATCAACGTATGAACCAAAGTCGTAGCAAGCTACAAGGACTTAAAGGAACAACGCGTGACATTTCCCCTAAGGGACAGACACAGGAACGAAGAAGGACACATGCCGGCCAGCCTAAGTGTTCCGAAGCAGTAGCAAGCTACCAAGGCTTAGTGGAAGCACTAGGAGACATTTCCCTGTAAGATAGGCTACCAAAGTTATACAACTAGGTGTCGGATCCCACACATAGCAATACACATTACACGTACGCATAACATTCAAGTATGTGTTGTACAACATGGCATCACAACATAACTCAACAACTCATATAGATAAAGGCCCAGAAGAGCCATCATAGCATTTATTACAAACAGACGTCACATGACCCAACATACAGAGCATACAGGCAACGGAAGTATAACATGTCTGAGTACAGACAACTACAAATGAAAAAGGCTGAGAAGCCTGACTATCTACAAGACCCTCCCAAGGGTACAAGATCATAGCTGAGGTAACACGCTAAACGTCGAAGTCCACGCGGAATCACTAGCGAGACTGCAGTCTCTCTGCAAAAACAAAAATTAAGCAAACGTGAGTACAAAGGTACTCAGCAAGACTTACATCAGAAGTAACTACATATGCATCAGTATCAACAAAGGGGTGGTGGAGTTTGACTGCAGCAAGCCAGCTTTGACTCAGTGGCTATCCTGAACTACGACTGCAAGTAACTCTTTTGAGGTGGCGCACACGAGTCCACATATTCACCACTCAATACACCACTATGGATCCGCTTCCGTCTCCCTACGAGAAGGCCATCCATAGCAGTCATGCTTATCTTGCGCGTTTTAGAGTATCCACTTTCACTTGTCTATGAACGGTTGTAGGCAACCCAGAAGTCCATTTCCGCGGACACGGCTATTCGAATAGATCATATATAACCCTGCAGGGGTGTACTTCTTCACACATGTTTCCACCACTTAGCGTCTGCACACGACATGTGCTCAGCAAACTTCAAGCGAAAGCCGACGTGGGTGTAGACCACGACCTAACCAACCACTCAAGTCTCTCATCCAGGTTTATCGCCTATTTGGGTTCCATCCGTGGGGAGATCCAGCCGGGGTGTCGCTCACGGCCCCAAACGATGTGTACAGGGTTCCCGCGTCACCAAACGGGCGACCGGTACACCATGCCACGTACCTGCCGCGTCACAGCCCACCCCGAGGGTCAGCACTACGCACGACCTCTAGTAAACTACAAACACCAAAAACTAGTTGCAACTCCTGGACAGAGAACAAGGGCAGTCAATAAGTCGAGCGGGGTCATATTTCAGGGCCCAATGTGTGGTAGTAGCTGTTTCATGGATCAACCAACATAGAACTCAGTTCCTGAGGACGGTTTCAACGAGACAACCCACCATGTACTCCTACATGGCCTCTCATCGCTACCTTTACCAAATCGTGTTCACACACTTAGCTCACACACAGTAGGACATGTTCATCACATTCCAATTCATCCCCGACGAATCAGACCTGACACAACTCTAAGCAATAGTTGGCATAACCAGAAAGCATGAATGAGTAGGCACAACATGGCTCAAACAACTCCTACTCATACTAGTGGGTTTCAACTATTTACTGTGGCAATGACAGGTCATGCAGTGGAAAGGGGTACAACTACCGCAGCAGGTACAATTGAAGCGTTGTTGTCCTAATGCAGTAAAAGAGAGCAAGAGCGGGAGAGTGGGATTGTATCGGAATGCTCAAAGGGGTTTTGCTTGCCTGGCACTTCTGAAGATAACATTGGGTCTTCATCGGTGTCATCGATCACATCGTCGGAACACGTCTACTGAAAGGGAACAACGGCGGCAACAGAGAAGAAACACAATCAATGCAATGTGACAATATGATGCATGATCATGACATGGCAATATGCTGTTGATTGAGCTAATGCAACTAGCAACCATATTAAATGAAGTTGGTTTGAACCAAAGGTTCAAATTCAAACTCCATATGTGATTATTCAAATGCCATTTATTCAAATTGTCCTAAACAGTGGCTGTAAGTTATTCAAACATGTATGAAAATGCCATAGACAGATTCCTTGGATTTTTCTGATCAATTTTCATATATAAATTATTTTCATCTGACCTACAGTTGATTTTATATGATTTTTAGAAGTTTTGAATATTTTCTGAAATAAATAAATCATTTCTGATTTATTTAAAATTCCAGAAAACACTTATTGCGTCAGCATGACGTCACTGTGATGTTAGCGGTCAACAGCGGCTGGTCCAGGTCAAACCTGACCAGTGGGACCCACTGGTCAGTGACAGTACTAGCTAACAGGGTTAGTTTTAAACTAACACTAACTAAACTGTTAGTGGGGCCTGGGCCCACCAGTCAGCGACTCAGCTAGACTAATTAAACGTAGTTAATACTAACCAAGGTTAAGCTAATAGATTTAAGCCTAAACGAGGTTAATTAGCCGTGCGGGCCCGCATGTCATAGACCCAGGGGGGTCAAACCTTGGGTCAAAGACCCAAACAGGCCGGCGGCTCACCGCCGGCGACAGCGAGCACGGCGGAGGGCTCGGGATTTGGCTACACTCGACCAAATTGACCACCGTTTGGTCCTGCGCGTAGCTGGAGCTCGCGCGCATCTGGCAGGGCAAGCGGAAGGAGCTGGGGCGGCCGGAGTTCGTCGGAATCGAGCTCGCGGCAGCGGACGGCGATCGGGCATCGACGGAGTCGATGCTGTGGTGCACGAGGGGACAAACGGCTGAGTGCTACAGCCTCCTGGTGATGTGCTGAGCACGGTGACGCGCTAAAAAACGGCAGAGGCGGCTGTGGCCACGGCGGTGACAAGTTCAGCGGCGGCCGGCGGGGTGGAGCTCTCGGGTCCGGCGGTGGAGCTAGCTAGGGGACGAGTTAGACTGCGGGGAGAGAGGGGAAAGACGCAGGTGCTCACGGCGCGTGCAGGGGGCGTCGAAACGGGCTCGAGGACGGCTTGGCCGGAGCGAATCGATGGCGACGAGCGGCGTCACCCGAGGTTGAAGAAGGAGTCGGTGACGACGAAGAAGAGCCTCCCGGCGTCTCGTACCTCTGTGGAGAGGACGAGGAGAACGCGGCGGTGCTTCTGAGCATGTTGGCGCGGTGTGTGGTGGCCGGTGGCCGCGGTGGCTGCGAGCGCAGCGGCGATGGCATTCGGTGGTTGCGAGAGAGAGAGCACCAGGGGGGAGGAGAAGTGCCGAAGAGAGTGGAAGAGAGCTCGGGGCTGCGTGGCGATCTCAGGGCGACGAGGAGACAAGCAGAGAGGTAGGAGGTGGCCGCGGCGTGTGCCGGCGCGCGGCGGCCACGCGCCCCTCGTCCTCCTGGCGAGAGGTGGGAGATGACTGGCATCGGCCAGTTGGGCTGGGCCGTGCTGGGCCAGGCTACATGTAGGTGGGCCTCAGGTAAGCTTCTCTCTCTCTCTTCTTTAAATTGTTTCTGTTTTCTAATTATTCTGTTATGTTTTGATTTAGTAAAAATACTAAATCATTTGATAAAATCTTGGAAATAGTTAGGGGTGCTTTCTGAATTATTCCAGTGACCCTTGACAATTTCCAACATTTTTGGAGCATCTAAAATATATATAGCATTTAAATAGCTCCAATTCAAATATGTTTGAATTAATCCCAAGTCCAAATATGTCCTCCAAAAATGTGAACCATTTTTGGCAGATGCTTCCACCTTGATCCAGAAATGATGAACATTTTTAAAGGTCATTTGAAAACATTGGAAAATATTTTTGTTGAACCTATTTGGAAGCTTTATGGTGCTAGGGTTGATCAATCCCCATTTCAAGTTTAAGAGAAATTTAAACATGATGCACATGAAGACCAAGCAAGACAGGCAAGGGCTGGTCTAGGGCTGTGACACAAGTAGAAGTCCGGGTTCATCCTAAAGGAAGTAAACCGGCCCTTGGGGGCTACACATGTGCAAAACAAAGCTATCTATTGGATCTACTGAAGTCCCGGTTCACCCTAAAAGGCTAAACCAACACTTGGGGGCTACGATGGAGTAAAGATACAGTTACAAGACACAAGCAGAAATAGAGGGCAAGACAAATGAGTAGTTACCTCATAACGCTCCTTCATCAAGTTTACCAATCCAGCTTCATAATCGCGACTGGTATGTAGCCGGTTTAAATATCCAGAATGAAGCTCCTAAGCGCTGAGCTGAGAGTAACTGGACAAATCAGTATTCCACTTTCCATTGTCCTTGTTGAGGAATTCTTCTTTGGCAGTATGTTTGGCCAAAGCGACAGGCTCCCCTGGGGTAGTAAAACCGATCCCCATGATTTCAACATCACCAGGTGAAGCAGCCGTTTGCTTAGGGGGACTAGCGGGAGCCAGGCTAGCCCGGGCAAGGCTGACCGGTTCAAGATCACGCTCCATGGATCGATGCCCTGATCAACAAAGACTTCGTGATCCGTGGGAGGAGGATCATCATGTGGTATCTCAAAATTATCTTCAGAAGGTTCAGCAAGCTCCCGATCTTCTGCCAGTTCAGTAGTGGTGTTACCGACTGCCGGCTTACTCAATTTGGCCCTTTTTTGCTAGGTTTGGGTTTACTGTGAAAGGTAGATATAATGAAAATCAGAAGTCAAAGACAAAATGTTAAACCGGAAAGAGTGAAAACAGCTTACCCAGGAACAGTCTTGAGGGGAGGAACTTGTGTGGCTGTGGATTCGCCAGAAGATGAAAGAGGAGTTTCCTGATAATCTGAATCAGAAGGATTAAGGGGTTGTCGAATAAGACCTGCTTTGAGGTAAAGATCAGTTGGAGTAAGTAAAACCTCGGAACGACGCCTCCGAGCTGGGGTGTGCGTTAATTCGGTGGATTCAATCGCATGGCCACTATGGCGAGTGGTGCGGCGAGCTTCATGTTGCTACTTCTTCAAAAGAAAATTTGGATCCAAATAAGCATAAAGATGAGAAAATTGAAATTTCCGGACTGGCCGACGAATTTTTGGTGGTGGCAGCGGTTCTGAATCAGAAGAAAGAGTGATTACCTCAACATCGTCCGCTTTACTGCCTTCGACACGTCCCTGGGAACAATCATTGTTAATAAAAATGTAGTTCAAGAGAAGATAAGGAAGTCAAAAGAATTAGGTGATACCTCGGAGGGCGGGTCATCTTCTTCCGCATTAGATCCCGATGCAGCAGTATTCTTCTTCTTGTTTCTTTTAACAGCTTGGGACTTTTGATGGGTCGCTTTCGCCGGTTTATCTTGAGTCTTCCTTTTCCACAAAGGGTCATTTCCCTGTTGAAGGAAATAAAGGCAGTATAAGACAAGTACTACGGACGGATTAAAACAAAGCAAAATGACGGAAGAGTTTTCTTACCGACGGCGGTTTGTTGGTTACACAGAAGGGTGCCAAGCCGGTCTGACTACAAGCTTCTAGAGGTAAATTCAGAAGCTTCTTGACGGATTCATTGATCTCAGCCTCTGATAGCACCGCCTCTGTGTGGCGCAAAGGATCCTTGGGATTCCCACTTTCCCAGTATACTCACACATTAAACTGGAGCGCCGGCTTAACGGGAGAATACTCCAAGAAAGCCAGTAGCGAACAAAATCAACTGCAGTCAGACCATTGGCCACAAAGGCCCTGAGCTTTGAAAGCTGAGGGGCATACTGAGCTCGCTCCTGGGCACTCAACCGCTGTGGAAAAGGGTGGTTTTCCGGAATACGGTGGGAACGATAACCCGTCAATGGATTTTCACCTTCTGGGGAAGTGTCTATGCAGTAGAACTAAGGATGGTTCCATTCCTTTGGATGGCTGTGGAGAGTAGCATGAGGAAAACTAACGTCCTTCCTCTTCTGGATAGACATCCTGCTGAGTTCAGTGTTCGGACCGTCATGAAATTCAGTACGACGGTTTAGGTGAAAGAAATCCCGGAATAGCTCCACTGACGACTCCTCTTGCAGATAAGCTTCACAAAAGATTTGGAAATTGCAAATATTTGATACACAGTTGGGAGCAATATCTTGTGGATGAAGCTGGAAGTTTGCTAACACATCACGGAAGAATTATGACCCGGGAGGGTTGAATCCTCGGGCCAAGTGATCGAAGAAGACGACGATTTCTCCTTCCTTGGGCTTTGGAGGACATTCTGATCCGGGAGCCCTCAAGTGAAGGACATCCTTTGGGCCTAAAGAGCCAATTGAAGCCATTTTCTCTAAGTCATTCTCAGTAATTCGGGATTGAACCCAGTTGCAGGAAACAAACTGCTTGGCTTGAGTGGTCATTTTTTTCGCAGGAAAAGGATGAAAATACAATGAAGAGCCGGCTTATAATCTAAGCAAGTTTAAACTGGTAGGCTTTATAAAGGTACTGGTCTAGACGGCGGTTTAAGAAGGGGCCTAATGGTATCTACCGGATTAAAATATCTGAAAAACAGCTATAGCAGTGACATTTGCCGAATTATAGGATCTGGTAAGGCTAAACCGCCGACAAAGGTAAATAAGATACAGATCTGAAGTGTGGAGAAACAATTTTCGCATGGGCAGTAATAAAATACGGATTTACGACATGTTCAAAATTCTAAGATATTCAAGTGTATATGCAGCGGACGTGATGAAGATCTTAAAAGATGCAATCTAACTAGTCATATTGGGAAATATCAAGCCACGATGAAGAAGCAGAGTTATTCTTACAGTTCTTAACTAGGGGACGTAGATCTACGGCGAAGCTACTGAGCTATGGCGGAGAACTGCGAGGAACAAGGGCTTATCCGCGAGCTCGTATGAAGAAACTATAAAACCAAGATGTATGAACGAGGAAGAAGAGGATGTGCCTGAGGCGACGGATGCGGAGAAGTGGTGGCGAATCTCTGGAAACGATCAAGTTGATGCAGCGGCTAGGCTTGTCGAAGATGCAGATCTCGACGGACGGCGGCGGAGTTCGAGCGGGAGTGAACAAAGGAAGAAGAAGAGGCAAGGGGGGAAAAGGGGATGCCCCTCTGCCCTATTTATAAGCCGAAGGGATAAAATGGTAGGCACGGGAATCAAGGAGCCTAAAAAGTGGATATGGATGATACTGTCTCCTCGATCTTCAGAGCTTTAATGAATAAAAGATAAAAAACAGGTACAAGTATTAAATGCGGAGATGTCGTCACGGCGGTTTAAAGCGATCTGAGGAGATGATGTCACGCCGGTTCATGAAGCATTTGAGAATGCAGAAGGAAGGATCTATACAACACTTTGAAGATTGACATGAACATGTTCAAATCAATCTGGGGCCTAATGTCATCGATATTACTACCAGGGATAAACTGCCCAGGAGGGGCCGGTTTATGTTATCAAGATTATTTTATTAAAGCCTAGCGGAGCATGAAGCAAGAGACTTAAGCCCAAGAGGTTTAGAGCCCAAGTGTTAGGGCCCATGATTTGTAAACCGCCATACTATGTAACTTGAGATGTAAGATAGGAAGAATAGAGACCGAGGCGGACACGTTTATGAGCTGGCCTCGGGACTCTGTAAACCGGACCGGGCGTCACCTCTTATATAAAGGGACGACCCGGCGATGGTTCAGGGCAGAGAACAACGGCTCGAGACACAGGCAAAGCGGATTCGCTCCCTGGTCATCGAAACCCTAAGAAATACACACCAAACTAGACGTAGGCTTTTACCTTCATCGAAGGGGCCGAACTAGTATAAAATCCCTGTGTCCTTGTCCGCTTTAACCCCTTTAACCAAACCCGTAGCGATGGCCTCATGACTAAGTCCTTTTGCTAGGACATCTGCTGTGACAAAACCACAACAGTTTGGGAGATGGAAATTACTGTCTACCCATTACACGGACAATCCATCGGCCCGATTTCCACTGCTCTAAATAGGGGTAGGATAGTAACTTCAATTAGACATGACACGACCGCCTCTGAGCCCATTCCGACACGGTGGGCGCCAAACATGGGCGGCAAAACATATTAGATTTAAGCTTGTCTGAAAGACCTCTGTTTCTCCCTCCATTTCCCCATTCATACAGGGTGGGCGGCAAAACAAACTCGACTCGGCCGAAATCGATGTAGGCAAATATTTTCAATGGGGGAAGGTTTGTAACTTCACACAGACGTGACACAACCACCCTACCTGTCAGCCCCGTTCAAACACCGTGGGCGCCAACCACCATCTCCTCGCCCGAAATCGCTCTGGGCAAATATTGGCGAGATGCGAGATTACCGTCGTATCCCCAACTGACGAGACGTCCAAATTTTAAACGGGGGCTAAGTTCGTAACTTTCCCATATTTCAGACAGGCGCGTCCCAAAAACATGGTTCCCCATACCTCTCCCTCCATTTCCCATTCATACACCGTCCGCGCTAGAACACCATCCCCACACCAGCCTCCGTCCGCCACCCCATCCATCGCCGCCGTCCTCCACCACATCCATCGCCGCCGTCCTCCACCACATCCATCGCCACCGTCCTCCACCATGCCAGAGCGCCTACCAAGGCCGCGTCGTCCACTGATGGAGATGGACGTTTCTCATCCACAGCGATGGACCAAGTGTAACGCCCCGGACACACTCGCCGTTGGTCGTTACTCATGGCGGGATCTATACAGGCCCCACAGATCAATACTAGTCTTTTATGCGCACTTTGTCCTCACTCGTGCGCACCCGGGAGCACTTCCTGGTCGGTCACCCATCCGGAAACTACTCCAAGCTGAGCATGCTTAACTTTGGAGTTATATCCGAGTGGGCTACCAGAAAAGAAGGTATTCCTTATTGATATGAGTAGTCTATCATCCCTAATAATCCAGGCTATAACATACACCCCCACTCAGAGGAACCGACGTCCTCGTCGGGCCACAGGAACGTTCCCTCTTGGCACATATGTCTGTGCTTCCAGTACAGCACATGTGCCATGCTGTGTGCCATGACGGGTCACAAACGTCATGCACAACATGACTGCAAACTGTCTGCAAACATCTGTGTAACCATGAGGGTCGGCTCTGATACCAACTTGTAACGCTCCGGACAAACCCGCCGGTGGTCGTTACTCCTGGCGGGATCTAGACTGGCCTCAAATATCAATACTAGTCTTTTCTGCGCACTTTGTCCTCACTCGTGCGCACGCGGGAGCAACTTCCCGGTCGGTCACCCATCCTGAAACTAATCCAAGCTGAGCACGCTTAACTTTGGAGTTCTATCCGAGTGGGCTACGGGAAGAGAAGGAATTCCTTATTGATATGAGTAGTCTATCATCCCTAATAAGCCAGGCTATCACACCAAGAGCCTTGTATCACGTCCTCTCGCTTCATCGATGACGTCATCCTCTTTGCCGGGGCCGCTCACACGACATTCCCTTCCACCGCAATGGGACTTATCCCCTGCTGCACCCGTCTACCGTTGCAGATCTGCTTCAACGCCACTGATAGCCCTCGCACCCCGATGCCTACACGGCGCTGCAAGAGTGGTGGTACTTCATATGATCTCAACCAGAAAATAGATCTTAACTTGGTTACTCTACTTCCTTTCAGCTCTTAGAATTTAGTTCTTAGTTCGAAGCAAACAATGGCTGCCGAATACCATTTCTCCGGTTTCCCCCTTTTATGATCACTATATGATCAGAATACGTGCTTCGTGTCATAATAGCACTGCTCGACCCATCAAGCTGAACAAGCTTAGTTGTTCAAATACGAATATGATATTATTAAAACAGATTCGTTTAATTGGTCAGCTAAATGTTCCTAAATTAGTTTCGAAAATGCATGTTCACCGCTTGGGCGTGTATCTCTACAGGGTGCCTACGGTGGGCCGGTCCACCCTGGGATTTTGGGTCATCCCAGGCCCCGATTCCCCTCTGTTCTGCTGCGCGCTTCCGATCTCTACTCGCCCCCTGCAGCCTGCCTCGCCGGCAACTTGCCGTCCCCGGACGGCATGACTCTAGGAGGAGACGCCGGACTAACAAGAGGTCAGGAGCCGCTCGCCCAACAACGTCACCGCTGCCCAGGTGCGCCGCCGTGCCTACCTTCCCAGTCTGTTCAGGGCTCAGGCGTGCATCACCCACTAAGCCAACCCAATTTATCCTGAGATAAGTCCTCAACACTCAGCAGCCACTCCTCATCACCCATTTTCTAATTGATTCAGTACTCATTAGGCAGGACTGTCATTAGGGTTTATTGTGTGCTCAGTGCTACCTACACTTAATGGTTCAGATGTATTTCGGTAATCTTTAGTACCTGTAAAGTTCATAGGGTTTTCAAAATTCTAGCCCTAGGTACGGACACTAGTCATTTTGGATTGTTGGTCGTAGTGACATTGACCCAAATTACTACTGCAAGCCAGGTTTGTTGGCAATTTTCTTGTCTTTCTTACTCATTCGATATAATATCCAATTATTTACGTCGATTAGTTGCAAACAATAATTGCTACACAAACTTCTTGATTCGGATTTTGGATGGTCTCTTACTGCAGTTACAATTCTGCATACTTGTCCTAGTAAGCTCACAAGTAAATGATTGATTCACTACATCTATGCTTGCCTTGTCATATTTGTTGTCAATATTCTTTTAGGGTGGACCACCCTGTTTCTAAATACTGCAACCATAGACATGTGTGAATAGTATTTCTCTATGTGATCTCTTCCATCATGTGTGGGCAACGAACACTGCATTGTATAGAAAGAAAGTGTCATTTCCAGCTTTTACATAGGCTTCGATCTTTTACATGGAATACAATCTGCCTACTTGCTTTGTGTCGCACTACCAACACTCCACCCTTGAAGCTAAACATTATGCCACTCCTAATTCCTTAGTTTATTTGTTCAAATATGAATTTCATATGATTCTAATGTTCCTATTTCAGTTTTGAAATGTGTGTCTGCCTGTTATAGAGACATAATGGGTTTGTATTTCTATGTGTGGTCTGGTCAGCACGGTTGGGGGGTGAACTTTGCATATGCAGGGGTTTATAGGGAGACACTCTTTGAGTTGAGTCCGCAATGCATTCCATAGATAATTTGACTACTTTTTATGTTTTCATGAATCTCAGATTCTGAACAGCATCATAATGATTATGAGCTTGTGTGCATGAGAAGAATAAAGCAGAACAATGCCATGGCTGTCACACTTGGCATTAAGGCACTGAAATCAAGTCAATGCAAACGCTCTCCACCTACAGATTCTGAGCTAGAGGGAGACCTAAGTCAATGTAGCTCCCTAGTGGAGGAGTCACAGGAAGATGCCCTATCTTATTCACCCATCAAGGTGCTTACTTTAACTTTCCAAGGTTATATTTGTCACACATATCTTGCAACGGATGCTTTGCATTGCTTCTACTTTGTTGAACCACCATTAGCTTAGTTTACACATCGTGTATGTGAATACAGCCTGCCTATCCATTTTTAGTACATATTCCATCTGTCATCATACCATATTTATCCATTCAAATGTTGTTCTTGTGTATCAGACGTTCAAAAGGAAGAGGGTGATTGCTGATCGTGGACGAGCACAAGCAAAGGGAAAAGGTAGTGGCACCTGATAAATCAAATAGCCCATTAGGTGTAGTTGCAATATCACCTGACCCACAAAACACTCCAACTCTAGCAGACTCTAGCCCTAGTACACTGGTCATTTATGATGCCCCAACTTAGCAGACCCCAACTGCAGCAAACATTATGATTATGCCAGTTGACATAGCACTAGCTCTACGATGCAAAACCCCCATTCCAGCAAAGAGTACACCAAATCCAGTTGCCAAATCCCTTTTCGAACCAGAGAGAGCCCCAATTGCAGCAAATAGGACCCCTGTTCCATTTCTTCCCAGTTTAGAAGACAAACCTTATATTGTTGTCAGGAACTTTGTGCGCATCTTTCCTTCATGGAAAGATTATACCGCAGACACAGGACAATTTCCAGTCTTCCTCCGCAACTTACGTTTAAGTAATGTACTAATGTTATTCATGGTCATTGATGCATATGTTTCTGCTGACAGAAGACACAAGATTTCATTCTTTTAAATAGGCGATGACCAAACTGGATTGTGAAGACGAGCAAGGGTTGGTTGCACTTTTCAAGCACTCGTTGATGAAGTATCGTTCCTACCTGAGGCAAGCGCACTTCGATGTCAAGCTTCTAAACCAAATTTCTGTAAAGTCCCCGGTGCTACATTTATCCGACGGTGACTGGAATAACATTGTTACACATTGGTCTTGGCTGCAGTGTAAGGTACTATCTATGATATCACATCACAATTTGAACTACATTTCTGCATTTGCCTTAACGTCTCACTTGTAAGAAAACTGTTAGCAGAAGAACATTCATTCTCAAGGGACCACAGAATCTCGCAACTATACTGCACAGTGCATTGCTCTTGTGAGTACCTCTTGCCCTGTATGACCATACTTACTTTAAGAGTTGTTTGATTATGTAGCAT
Source organism: Secale cereale (assembly GCA_902687465.1). NCBI lineage: Eukaryota > Viridiplantae > Streptophyta > Magnoliopsida > Poales > Poaceae > Secale > Secale cereale. The sequence goes on from LR738709.1 coordinate 236,745,572, forward strand.
CACTGCACATGTTAGCCTCGTTATCATCCATTTGGTGGACATTATAAGATCCGTATGGACTCTTACATAAATTTAGAATCAACTCAATGCTTTTGAAGAGGTTTAGCTCTGCAGTCCTCTTGTAAGGACTGAACGTCGTCTATCACTATACTTACATTAACAGGTACTCCCTCCGTCCCATAATATAAGAACGTTTTGTACAGTACACCAGTGTTCAAAACACTCTTGTATTATGAGAAGAGGGATTGGTTCATTGTGTAGCATTCTGCATCTTATCTCCCTCACCCACCATTTACTAAAAAAGATCAGATCTATATTTAATCTTACCAAAAAGTAGAATACACAGACAATGCAAGTGCAGAAGTGTAGCCCATTGCTCTTGTCAGTACATTTTGTCCTGTAATGCTTGTACTTCCAGGGATTGGTAGTTGATTATGTAGCATCAATCTGCATCTTATCTTCATTATCCTCTATCCCTTCCAGTATTATCATATCTATAATTACTCTCTACAAAATGTAGAGTATAGGCAATGCTTATGAAGAAGATTATGTGCTGAAATTCTTGAGTTATACTTCCCTTGACATGGAGAAGGGCATTCTAAAGCCGGTGTTAACTGTTAATGTAAGTCAGTCCTTCTAAAGACTTTATCCTCATCTGCTGTTTAATTTTCTCATACTCCCTATCGTTTACTGGTGTTTAGTTTGTTGTTTCTACCAAAATGCATGTTCGTACGAACCGTAAGTTCTAAGTTTTACTTGTAAAACCAAATTCCTTATTCATACCATGCACATTACTCAATACTCTCTATATGTATGCTTGTTTTTGTGGATCTATAATCCAGTGTGTGGTGAAGCAGCCCACGTTTGCACATTGTCATCTCCTGTTTTATCTTACTGATGTGGCTGATGATATGAACAACATGCCATGCACATTAACCAAAATAGATACAATGATTTTCTTTGCCCTTCATCCATGCTTGTTATGTTGACATGGTAATCCAGTAGTGTGGTGAAGCTCCCCGCATTATGAACAATGCCAAATTATGCTATTCATATTTCGAACTTACTCTTTATTTTCTAATTTGAAATTGGATGGAATTGACAGCACAGTTATCATCTTTGTCATCTCTCTGCTTTGTTTCAAGGTGATATGCCTGATGGCATGCACAGGTCTGCTGAAGGCTGTGAGACAAACCCAACATATATTGCAACAAAGAAGGCAAAACATCCTGAAGATATCGATACAACCCCAAAGTCTTGTCTTGATGCAGTGTTCAAGTTACTTGAGACTAGCAGTCAGACAAGCTCAAAGAATTCGTTGTCTGAATCAGTTCGACTTCGTCAGTCCCAAGTTCTAGTAGAAAGGCATTCTGTAACTCAACTTCGACTTGAAGTCCTATCTCTAAGAAAGATTGCGGAGAACACCAATGAGAACCTCATCGCTAAACAGCTACACCTGGAAGCTATGACCGACATTCTAGGCCGGTCTCACAGCCTTGCTTAGCAGCTTGCGCAACAGTTCCCACGCAAGGCTAACCTTTCTTGAACTGTCTCGGAAGTGGTCTCATTTTAGTATTATTTTGTTACCCTGCAATGGTGCCCAGTTTTTGTAATCTGCCTCTTCGTTGCGCGGTATGATCACTAGTGGCGAACTTCGATGCCCAGTGGATGTAATATACCATAAATTCTTTATTGTATAGTGTAGGTTTGTTCTTAATTCTTACTAGTTACTGCCATCATTCGCTATGTGAAAAAAATCAGATGTAGTCTACCGGGCCGAAACATTCGCCTGTAACGGGCCTGGTGTTTAGCGGCCCACAATTGGGCCTGCCTGCATCTTTCTTGGGCCCGAATCATTGGGGCATTCACACTTTGCGCGAGGCCCACAACTTACACCGACCTATATTTTAGTTGGGCCTTTTGTGGACCCAGCGCTTAGTTTGGCCCAGGTAGTGTTGGGCCATTAACAGGTTGAATATTGTATTGGCCTGTTACGGCCCAGATGAAACCATGGGCCTTTAGCAGGCCACAATGCATATTGGGCCTCAATTTTCACTAGTCGTCGACGGGCCTTCAGCATGCTGAAATGTAGATGGGGCCTTTTTGGGCCTAGTTATATCACGGGCAGTTAACAGGCCGAAACATATCTCGGGCCCTAGTTGGCCCACTAATATCATGGGCCTTTAAGAGGCCCAAAGTCACGTTGGTCTTAATTGTTGCCACCTTTATCACGGGCCGTTAGAGGGCCCGATGTCCTGTCGGACCATATATGGCCCATGGGCAGCACAGGCCATTCCCAAGCCGAAAGTCACACCGGGCTGAAATGGGCCCATGTCTACATCGGGCCTCTATCAGGCTGAAAGTCACTGGGCTGTATTTGGGCCAAAATATTCGGCGAACAATTAACGGGCCAGATGTGGCTTCGGGCCGTAAATGGGCCCAAATATTCGGCGAACAATTAACGGGCCAGATCTGGCTTCGGGCCGTAAATGGGTCTTTATTAAGTAGGCCGTTATTGGGCTGGCCCACTACTATCTAAGTAACTACTACGGGCCTTTGACTGAGCCAGCCTTTTTTACCTATATGGGCCTCTGTTGGGTCGTGCCACGTGTCGACGTATCATAGGCCGAAAGACGTGATGGGCCGTACATGGGCCGAAAGTTAAAACGGGCTGGAATTATACTGGACGGCCTAGATGACGCTAATGGGCCTAAATCGGATAGGCCGTAAATGGGCCCTGGGTTAGGGGGCTGTAAATGGGCTATATGCGAACAAGCCATTAACAGGCTTGCCGTGGGCCGGCCCGCCATCTTTTGACCAAGTCAAACGGGTCGGTCTTTTCACAGGAATGGGCCTCTGTTGGGCCGTCCCACGTGTCGACGTATCATATGCGCTTTGTGTCCAATGAATGGATGACATCTGTCCCAACGGTGAGCCGACACGTTTTTCCCCAGCCAATGATGATTTTTTTCGAAACGGAAGCCAATGATGATTTTACACATGGAAAATCCTCATTGGTCGGGGCTGTTAACGGGTTATCGGATCCAAAACCAGACCCGATAGCTTAACGGCGTTCCGTTACGGTGGATGCCACGTGTCGGTCACCCTTGACGAAAGCACTTCTGCGATGCGTAATTTATCGTCATGGAAGTGGACACTTCAGTGATGATAATTTTGATAATGTCATGGAACACTTCTACAACAGCACATGTATGACTATCTTGATTCTGTCATAAAATCGTCATGGATGTACATGCATGACAGAAAACATGACCTACTGTGACAAACACGTATCATCACGGAAGTGTATTTTTTTTGTAGTGTTGACGATGATGGGCCATTCTTGGCTTTGCCAACAGCTATTCCACAAGCTGGGCACCTTCCACTTGCCGCCCTCGATCGTGCCGCCGAACATCAACACAGAGAGTACCGCCATCCTGGCGTGGATGCCAGATTGCTCAGCTGTCGGGGTTAAGGACAGTTGGGAACTTCCCCCGTTGCAAGATGAGATGACCTAGATCTCTTAGTTGGTGGAGAAGGCCGAGCAAGTGGAGAAAGATTTGGTCAGAGCAAAGACAGAGGACGAGAAGGCATACATAGTCAGTAGACTTAAGAAGGCCCATAGGTTGGGATGCCAAGGAGGGGCAGGAGGAGGTCACTCGTGAAGCAGTTGTTGGGGAAGAAATGGCGGAGAGCCCAGAAGACGAAGGGCCTCAAGTTGGAGAGCCGCCATGCTTTCTAGTAGCAGGGAGAGCCACGAGAGCTCGGGTGCTCCCAAACCCTGACCTGCTTCCTCGGCAAGGAAGTCCACTACCAAGTCCGGAGATCAGAATACGATAAGACGGCAACTCGCTCGGTCGAGTAAACTCAAACATCCGTCTTACCGAGAAGAACTTCCCGAGGAGGATGAGGTTCCACCCTCGCCAAGCTCACGACCTCCAGTTGTCAAAAGGGCTAGGGAGTCTCCGCCGCCACCCAAGTACAGCATGGGGACGATCATCGAGTTCGACGAAGAGTGAGTACTCCTTGACTTCTTGTTTTGATCATTTCAAATTATTCATCCTGATGCGATCCCTTGCTTTTCTAGGGAAGACGATGAGCCCCTCATCCATAGAACGAAGTGGGCCAGATCATCGGGGCCCGTGGCTTGTCGTCAGGGGCTGTGCTGGAGGTGCCGGCGGTGGATCTCGTGGTCTCTAACCCCCCAGCGTCCAGACAAGCCTCGGGCTCAACCCGGCACTCCGAATGTCGAAGATCATTCTTCCGGCAGGGGAGAAGAGGCCGGAGTGGAGCACCAAGGTGGAGAGGACCATGGTGCTGATCTCTCCAAGGGTTCCTCGCCAACCTATGCCCCTGAGAGTGCATCTCCGACAAGGGCCTCCACGGGCGACGTGGTTCATACAAGCGTGTCCCCAATAACAGAGGCCCTCAAGGGCCAGGCGCCGGCCACGCAAGCCGCTGTGGGTGAGGTTGCCCCCGCCGAACTAGTCCAGCAAGGTACCCCTTTCACATAGTGAAGTAGTGCCGATGAGAACTTTCTCCTCGGGCTTCTGCTAATAACTGGGATCTCACTCATTTCAACCTGTCTTGGTTTTCCAACCTCAGCCTCCTCCTCGCAGGGCAACAAACTCATGGAGGTTGCCGGGATCGCCATGGCCGCCGCCGAGGAAGTCACCAAAATTGCCGTCATGGAGAATCCTCTACGCGCTGATGGAGGCTGATGTTGTGATGTAGGAGGATCATGCCGACCGATCTGAGCCCATCATGACGGATGTCGACGGGGCGCAGTCTAGCGCTCCACAGCCAGCGTTTGCTAAGCCATCCGCATTGGCGGCCCCGCCAATCCTACCCACCAGCACTGATATGGTTGCCTATCAGGCCAATCTTGGAGCCCCCAGTTCGTCTGGTACTGAGGAATTGAAATTCGAGGAGGTGATTGCACGCATCTTGCTTCCCTTGGCTCAGAGGTCCACAGACGCCAATGATATAGCCAACGAGCAGAAGGATTACTCATTCCTGCAGACCGTGGCCGCGAGGTTCAGAGACGCACAAGCCAGGTACAGCAGGAGGCGGAAGCAGATCGAAGGCGAGCGCAGGTCTCATGACATAGCCGATCGGCAACTGAGAGAGAAGGCCGAAGAGCTACGCACATGGTACAATAAGCGATCCTTCGAACTCATAGGCTACATGGAAAAGATGGCCGTTGCTCAAGAGAAGGTGAAAGCTCGTGGCGGAAAGCTGGCGGAGCATAAGGCACAGCTCAACGCCAAAGTCCAGGACCTAGCTGTTGAATATATTTGTATAGGCAATATATCGCATGTATATGTAGGATTATTTCCTACCTAGTCCCGCCTCTAATTTCCTTGTATAGCTGAGGCCGTGGACCACGATCCTATTCCTAAAGCTTCCGCTCCTGCCGCCGCCGCGCCCGCCGCCGCCGCCGCACCACCGCCGCCGCGCCTTTAGTCGTGCCGCCGCCACACTCCTCCCTGCCGCCGCTGCCTCCATACAGCCGCCGCACCTCCTCCCCGCTGCCGCTGCCTTCTTTCAAGCCGCCGCACCACCACCTCCCTTCATCGCCATGGCCTCACCAAGATCATCCGCCTCCGGCTCCAACCCATTCGCCGGCCCCGATCCCGTCATCATCCGCGACATCGACATCCACCGCCGCGTCCCCGTGTGCCTTGATCACTCCACCTCCGCCTACTATGCCTGGAAGACATACTTCAATCTAGTGTTCCGCGAGTATCATCTCCATGATCACGTCGACGGTTCCGTTGATTCCAGCCGCATGCATGATGATGCTGAGTGGATGACCATCGATGCTACACTCATTCGTTGGTTCTACCTCACCATCTCCCGCGATCTCTTCCACACGGTGGTCACCGACGGGGAGGACGCCCTCGCCGTTTGGACCAAACTCAACGGGCTCTTCACCGACAACCAACTCCAACGCCGGGTTTTTCTTCAGCAAGAATTTTTTGGGTCTCATCAACTTGATTCGTCTATCGATGATTTTTGCATGCGTCTCAAGAAACTTGCAGATGAGCTCCGTGACCTTGGCGAGATCATCTCCGACGAACTCCTCCTCAGCACTCTCACCGCCGGGCTCAATGAGGAATTCGGCAACGCCGCTTCAAACCTCACCTTGATCCCGGAGCCGACTTTTCCGAAGGTCGTGGCTTATTTGCGGTTGGAAGAGCGTCGCATGAAGATGGCCAAAGCCAGGGCCACCCACACCGCCCTCCACGCTGGGACGTCCCGCGGCGGTCCGCCACCGCCGTCCTCCCAGGCGCCTCCGGCACCGCGGTTCCCTCCACCGGCGGCCACCTATGGCCAGTACCCGCACCCCGCGGCGGGCTTTCCCCAGCCACCGGCGCCCCAGCCTGCCCCCTCTGATCGCCGCCGTGGTGGGCATCGCGGTCGGAAGGGCAACGGCCAGGGCGGTCCGCCCCGTCAGCAGCAGGCCGCCGCGCCCTGGGCCGCGGCCCAAAACCCATGGACGGGGCTGGTCCATGCGTACAGCATGCCTGTACCCCGCCCGCCCGCTCCTGGCCTTCTGGGCCCGCGCCCGGCCTCTCATCAGGCGATGTTCGCCGCTCCCCAGGCGCCGTACGCAGCGCTCCCGACAGCGCCGTACGTCGCGCCCCCTCCGGCGCCCCATGTCGCGGCGCCCTACGCCGCACTGCCGCCGGCTTCCTACACCGCGGCGCCATACGCCGCCCAGCCTTCGGCGCCTCCTCTTCCGCCGGCTCCGTGGGATCCCGCACTCCTTGCGGCTCTTCACTCCGCCCCCTCGCCGGCCAACTATACGGGTGGCGGCGACTGGTATATGGACACCGGCGCCACCGCTCATATGGCTGCCAACCCTGGTACTCTTCATACCTCCTATCCAGTTGCCACTTCCAACCGTATTACTCTCGGTGATGGATCATCACTTCCCATTACGCATATAGGCCATGCTTATTTTCCATCTACATCCACACCGATATCTTTATCTAACATACTTGTTTCTCCCCATCTCATTAAAAATCTTGTTTCCGTTCGTTCTCTTACTCGTGACAATCCCGTTACCGTTGAATTTGACATGTGTGGTTTTTCTGTCAAGGATGCCCGTACCCGGATGGTGCTTCACCGATGTGATAGCCCCGACGAGCTCTACCCGGTCCACCCACCCACCTCCACCAACACCTCTTCGGTCGCCCTCTCCGTCGGTGTGGACCTCTGGCACGCTCGGTTGGGCCATCCCAACGACACCACTCTTCGTCATATTCTTCGGAGTTTTTCCTTCACTTGTAATAAGACCGACGGTCACACTTGTCATGCATGTCGTCTAGGCAAACATACTCGTCTTCCTTTTGGCACGTCATCCTCGGTTGCATCGTATCCGTTTGAACTACTTCATAGTGATGTGTGGACTTCTCCAGTTGCGAGTAATACAGGCTATATTTACTATCTCGTCATTTTGGATGATTTTTCGCACTATGTGTGGACCTTCCCGTTACGGCGGAAATCCGACGTTCTTTCCACTCTCACCGCATTTTATTCATATGTCATCACACAGTTTGGTCGCCCCATCCATGCCATCCAAACCGATAACGGGAAGGAATTCGATAACCTTGCGGTTCGCAATCTCCTCGCCACACATGGGACAATTTTTCGTCTCACTTGCCCCTATACCTCGCAACAAAACGGGCGGGCCGAACGGGTCCTACGCACTCTTAACGATTTTGTTCGCACCCTACTATTCCATGCTAATGTGCCACCCCGTTTCTGGCCCGACGCCCTCGCCACCGCATCACTTCTTATCAACATTCGGCCATGTCGTGTCCGCGGCAACTTTGCACCGCACCACCTGCTTTTCGGGAGCCCACCATCTTATGACGATCTTCGCATCTTTGGGTGCCTCTGCTACCCTAGCATCGCCTCCTCCACCCCTCATAAGCTAGCTCCACGCTCTCTCGCATGCATCTTCTTGGGCTACCCTCCCAACACCAAGGGCTACCGATGCTACGACCCGATCTCCCATCGTGTTTTCACATCTAGACACGTTTACTTTGATGAAAGGGTTTTTCCGTTTTAGCAGGTGCCACCGTCTGACTCCTCGACGACTACACCACCGGCTCCTGGACCTTCGACATCGGGCTCTCTTGGTGTGCATGCGCGCCCCCGAGCCCACCTTGGGCCGCCTCCCGGCTTTGGCCCGCTGCCCCGCTCGACGGCTACGAGCTCGAGGCCCAGCCCCGCGGCTTCGGTCGACGCTCCGGCGTCCCCGACGTCCGCCTCCGCAGCGACGGCTGCGTCGGCGCCTGCATCACCCTCCGCCGGCTCTCCCGCGCCGGCTTCTCCAGCGGCCTCAGCCGCAACGACCGCGCCGGCCTCTCCGGCGGCCTCGGCCGCGCCGACCACGCCGGCCTTCCCTACGCCCGGGTCGGCATCCTTAGCACCCGGGTAATCCGGGTCCGCGCCGGTCTCTTCGGCGCCCTCGGACAGTTCGGCCGCAGCAGGCTCTTCATCAGCCTCGCCCGCTGCCGCCCCGGACTCTCCACCTCACCGCATGGTGACTCGCGCCCGGACTGGAGCGCTCCGCCCGAGTCAGTGGTACTCCGCCGACGAGTACCTTCTCGCGGCCTCCACCTCGACACCCTCACCTCTCCAATCGTCGGCTCGAGCGGCTCTTTGTGACCCTCATTGGCTCGCCGCGATGCAGGAGGAGTTTGATGCGCTTCAGCGCAACCGCACCTGGCAGCTGGTGCCTCGGCCGCCGCATGCTAATGTGATCAGCGGCAAGTGGGTCTTTCGGCACAAGACTCGACCTGACGGGACCCTCGAGCGATACAAGGCTCGTTGGGTCGTTCGCGGTTTCCGCCAGCGTGCGGGTGTGGACTTCACCGACACTTTCGCCCCGGTTGTCAAACCGGGCACCATCCGCACCGTCCTGCAGCTGGCGGTCTCTCGCGCCTGGCCCGTCCACCAGATGGATGTCTCCAAAGCGTTTCTTCATGGCCATCTTACCGAGCAGGTCTACTGCCAGCAGCCTATCGGCTTCGTCGACGCCACCCAGCCGGATCACGTGTGTCTGCTCTCGCGCTCGCTCTATGGGCTCAAGCAGGCCCCTCGTGCATGGTACCAGCGTATTGCCGCCTTCCTTCAGCAGCTTGGTTTCCAAGCTACTCGCTCGGATGCTTCTCTGTTCGTGTACCAGCACACGAGTGGGACGGCCTATCTGCTGCTCTACGTCGACGACATCATCCTGACCGCTTCCTCGGCCGAGCTTCTTCGCCAGCTCACAGCTCGCCTCGGCACCGAGTTTGCCATGAAGGACCTTGGTCCTTTGCACTAATTCCTCGGGATCGAGGTGGTACGGCGTGCCGATGGATTCTTTCTTCATCAGCAGCAGTACGCCCACGAGTTGCTCGAGCGCGCCGGCATGCTTAATTGCAAGCCTGCACCTACGCCTATCGACACGAAGGCCAAGGTCTCCGCTCTTGAGGGTACTCCGGCATCGGATGCCGCCTTCTACAGGTCCATCGTTGGTGCTCTTCAGTACTTGACGCTCACTCGGCCCGACTTGCAGTATGCCGTCCAGCAGGTGTGCCTCCATATGCACGCTCCGCGTGACTCTCACTGGTCCCTGGTGAAGAGGATCCTTCGTTACATCTGCGGCACCATGGCTCTGGGCCTCACGTTGACAGCGTCATCCTCCACCGACCTGGTGGCCTACTCAGACGCCGACTGGGCTGGCTGCCCCGACACTCGCCGCTCCACCTCCGGCTATTGCGTATACCTCGGGCCCTCTCTCATATCGTGGTCGTCTAAACGACAACCCACGGTGTCCAGATCGAGCGCCGAGGCTGAGTATCGCGCTGTGGCCAATGCTGTGGCCGAGTGCTCCTGGTTGCGGCAGCTTCTCCAGGAGTTGCATCTCGGGGTGGCCAAGGCCACCGTTGTCTACTGCGACAATGTTTCTGCAGTCTACCTCTCCGCCAACCCCGTTCATCAGCGTCGCACGAAGCACATCGAGCTCGACATCCACTTCGTGCGTGAGCAGGTGGCTCTCCGACACATACGAGTCTTGCATGTTCCCACTGCTCAGCAATTCGCCGATGTTATGACCAAGGGTTTACCGACGACTCAGTTCGAGGAGTTTCGGTCCAGTCTATGCGTCACAGATGCCGTATCGACTGCGGGGGGGGGGG
>LR738709.1:236759976-236780308 GCA_902687465.1 Secale cereale
CGGCCTCCCCTCAGCGCACAGATCCCCCCCTCCCGGAGCATGGGGAGCACCGAGCTGGCTCTCCCATCGGCGCCGCCGGCCCTTCCCGTTCGCTAGGGTTGAGGGCCTCCGGCCATCTCCGCCGCCCAGCCTCCCTCCGCCGGCGCACAGATCCCCTGCCCCCTCCCCGAGCTAGACCTCCCATCGGCTCCAGCTGTCCTCCTTCTGCGGATCCTCATGCACCGGATCCGTCGCCCCCAACTGCGGGAGGAGCCGTGGCATACCGTTCGCCCTTCGTGCTCCCCTTCTCCAACAATGGATCCGCGCCGCCGACCCCATACTGCCCAAGATCCACCGTGCCACCGAGTTCATGAAGGACGGCGGACACGGCCGACTCCCCCACCATGCTCCCACCATTGTCAAGGTCCTCCATCTCCCCCTTCTCTTGTTGGTGACCCAATCTTAGTATTACAATATTCTACAGATGCTATTAGTTCGCCTATCATTTGATTTGTGACTGCTAATTGACTAGTACTCCAATTTACACGGTGCCATATCCTCCAAACTGTAAATCGGTGCGCGTACATGTTTCTCTTGCTAATTGACTAGTACTCCAATTTATTTGGGTGCTAATGTTTCCAATTGTTTCTCTTTCATACTTATTTCATATACAAATTGGCTTGGTCAATTTGTTCTCAAGGACTATGTAGTAAGTACCATCTTGAGAAAGGCATCAGCAGGAACATAATTTATTTTCACTGTGCATTAGCAAGTTCTGTGCGTACACTGCTTTTGTCTTCTGTTCGGACAACTCATAGGGAATTTGTTTTATTTTCCTCTCTAGTCAGCGAAGGGGTACAGCTTCACTGGCGCCACAGCCTCCCTTTGATTGCTACCCGCCCTGATGGAGTACTAAATCAAGATGAGCCGAGAGAAGGTAAAAAACTATTTTTTTCAGTGTTGTAGTAGTAGTGCTAAGTACTTGACTGAAAAATAAACCTGCGGATTGAGCAGCATCTTTCACCAGGAGAGTCACAAGATCACGCTTGTAAACTACTGAATTAGGAGACAAAGACTGAAATTTATGTTGATATTTGTACAGGAAACAGCTCCTAATCCTGTGACAATCACTAGTAGCTAGTACAGACCATTGCTAGTTTGTACGGGACCAGCATCATGAGAAGAATGGCATACTACAACTCCTTCTAGAGAGTACTAGATTGTGGTACTGCACAATTTTGGTTTTAGTTGAAAATTGTAAATCATCAAAGGAGTGGCTGCCTTTGTATCACATCAGTATTAAGGCAGATCATAGCACCATCTAAACTTTTCTATATGTTTAGTCATACTCATTTACTTATTGTAATGGCAAACATCAAAGGAGTGGCTACCATTGTGTCACACCAGTGTTAAATGCCTGGACTGTGAGGAATTTTATTTCTTATTTTACTTTCATATGTGAATTTATACTTGTCACCATCCATATAATTTGCAAGTGCCATCCTGACTAGTCGCACACCATGTAATGCAACTTTGGCAAACTTATATGAAACTATGAAGTATAGTTGGCTTGGTCCAATCTGAATTTTATTTTCCATTCTATTTCCTTCTTCCGATCTTTTATTCTCTTACTACCCAGTAAAATAACAGTTTGTTCTGTAACTTCTCTAATGTGTATACTTAATCCCTTCCATATTTTGATGGTGTATGTCTTGAAACTAGAAATTAAATGTTGGTCAACACCGATTTGAGATATGATTTTTCTTGTTTGTAGTTCATCTTGATCTGGAGCAAAATACAAGATTCATGATCTAAAAGGGATGTAAGAGCCCTTACTCTAGTAGAGGTATGGTCTCTTACTTTTGTTTTCATCATCTTCTCGAAAGTACTATCATGAATATTTTGTTCTCAAGTTGTCTCTTGTATATTACCATCATATGTCATGTGCCCTCAAGATCATGATATCTGGGTTGAGCAAGTAGCTGCTATGTCGGTTTAGTTTGAACGTAGCCACTCATTCTATTTTGTTGGGATCCACAATAAATTGTTCTCTTGTTTTGTTTGTCCAACCTTTTGGTTTCATTCTCTTTCGTTATGTTTGGATTTAGAAAGCATGGAGCGGTTGCATGGCAGTCACAAGGAACATCATGAAGACAAAGACAGAGACCTTCCAATAATAACATGAGGTTATCTATCAAGGCAAGAAACTGTACCATATTCTTTTGAAATCAAATAACTGATTGATACTGTAATTTGAGCTTGACTTGCAAGAAACCTCTAATAAAGCAAACCAAAAAAACAGGGACTAGCCCATGTGGCATTTATATTAAGAAAGAAACACCCTAGGAACACAAGAAACCTCTAATAACTTATGTACTCAAGCTGTTGCAGATAGTCCTGTCATATTAACCTAGAAGCACATGCTCAAGTTTTAGTTTAATTTAGTTTGTTCAGTTCTGTTTGTATCAAATTTTAGACAGGATTCAAGAACAAATCACTCAATTATTATGTCAAATTGGGTAAGTTCATTGTTGAAAAACAACTTAGGTATTATACCCATGTCAAATTGTCTTGTGAAGCTTTAGATTTCTCATATACGGCATTTTATATGCAGCACAATATGTAGTTCAAGTATGCCCCGGTGCAGTGCGGGTGAGGCGATGATGTTCGGCATGAGCTACAAAATAGCCATGGTGAGCTCCTCTCCTTCCTCTGCTAATTCAAGTTAATATGCACATGATGTTCAAGATTTTCATGTATGGTTTTAGACATTTAGAAGTGGGGTTCGGTGGGTTAAAAAACATCCAGTTATTTGTATGTGCTAATTTAAGTAACTGTTTTTTTTAAGATGGCTCTGATGTTCTCTTTCTTTATGATCTGTTGTGTTTTGCACCTTTGATCTGTTGTATCTATAGTGGTTTATGTACCGTAATGGTTGATTGACTGCATCATAAAATGATGTAGTTGTATCATAAAAGTAACTTAGCAAGTGGGATACCATACATGTTCCTGCACTGTTTGTCAAGTGTAGTTTTTATTTGAGAAGGCAACAGCGAGGTATGACACGAATGCTTTGCTACACATGTTAAAAAATTGTGTCTTCTTCCTGCGATTAAACTTAGGAGTTGAGGCTATTTTCTGGACACGTACAATTTCATTTCGAGCTTGGTAGACTATCGAGAGGTTTGAAAACGTGCGTTGTACTCAGATAGATCGTATAGCGCTGTACTTATTTTCTGGTATTTTATATAAACAGATCAATATTCTGTCCTTATTTTTAGTTATTTACAAGTTACTGTCGACATGAGGTCTGTATGTCCATGATTGTGGTGCTTCTGGTAATATGATGCAGATATTTAAGTTCTTATGTAAGTTGCCTTTTTTCTATTTTAACAAAGTGCTAAACTTGTGATTGTTATTTTCAGCCTCATGTTTTGTGAGCCCAGATGTCCCTCTTTAACATTTGGATGGGCAACCTTTTGAAAGTGTGCTCAAGGGGTGTTCGGAGCATATACTTCCCAAGGTCGACATTGTGAATTTGTGATGCATGTGTAGTTAGTTTAGAAGTGTTTTGTATAGCAGCACTAGCTGATATGTAGTCTGGTCTATAGTTGATTGTATATGCAAGTCGAAGTGTCCTGACCATTCTATGCAAAAATATGATGTATGATAAGTTGTCAAGTTGTAATATATTGTTGTTGTGAACCTTCATTGTAATATACTTTGTTGGATCTATATGTTGCTGGACATTTAGTTTGCTGGATATATAAGCCAGGTTGGGCTGGATCAATATATTGCTGTACATGTAGCTTGCTGGACATATGGCCTATAAACCGAGTGTCCCAGGGAAATGGCACCCGGCTTATAGGCATATATGGCCACGGGAGCTATATAAGCCGTGTACTCCAGGTGCTAGGCACACGGCTTATAGGCATGCTTTATAACAGCGGCTGGACTATAAGCCGAGTACAGCAGGAGTGGGCACTCGGTTTATACATGTTTATAAACCGTGTGGCCCAACTAAGTACTAGGTTTATATTTAAACCGTGTGGCTTAAGTAGGCACTCGGTTTATAGATAAAACGTGTACGCTCGCGGGCACTCGGTTTATAGAGACGGTGACATGTGGCCGTTATCTTCGGGCTGCCGTCATGTTACTTTAGTAAGCCGAGAGCCGCGTATAAACACACGGCTTATACATAAACCGAGAGTTTTTCCACTGGCACCCGGCTTATATCTTATAAGCCGATCAATTGTAAACTGTGTCATATAAGCCGGGTGTTTTACTCGGCTTATATATAAACCGAGTTTAAATCAATATAAGCCGAGTGTATTGGGTACACGGCTTTAATGTTTTTTCCTGTAGTGACAGCCGAGTGTATTTCTTCCCAGGTTACAGTCATGGACATAAAAAGCTAGTGATTCCCATCCGCAGAGCATAAAGTTGCCAGCGCCAGATTGTCCAAGTTCTTCAACGACCTGATCGAGGCGCTGAAGATGTACCATGATGACATGAGCGCATCCTTTGCCAACAAGTCCCGGAAATTTGCCCGCGATGCGCTCCATACCATGCTGGTTAGCTTGGTTTGCTGCAATCCAGGGCTCGACGTCTCCAAGTCCTTCAAGTGGTTGCCGCCGAATGCAGGTATTTCCGTTGCCGACAAGGTCGTCGCCCCTATTGTTGACAAAATCCTTGAGGTCCCCAGGGTCCAGGGCGACCTTGTTAATTGAACTTGATGCCGTGGTACCCATGGAAAATAGAAAACATGTTTGGTCTTATGTTATATCTTCTCCATCCCGGGATGTAATAGTACTTTTAAGTAGTTGCTTGAACTGATGCTATCCTTTGAGTTTATTTTAACGGTTACCCCCGTATGATTGTGGATCCTAAGCATGCTAGGAGCTTGCTGATGCAGGCACTGGTGGCGTTGTTTTTGGAGGCGGGCCTCTTAACATCCTACCCATGTAGGTGCCATCAGCAAGTTCCCTTTGACGTTCTCATCGCGGCTGCCCGAACTGTTGAGCGGGCTCGAAATAGGCAGGGGCGCAAGTGATCATGGAAGAGTCCCTTCGCACTATGGGTATTTCCTATGGGTGCTAGGGTTTAAAGCAAAGGAATCACAAGGAACAAAAAAATTCTGAAACGAGAAACATTTTACAACTTATCTTTTCCCAATCTTGCAATTGCAACTAGCCGCGGAGGAGCAAATCCACCCTCCCCTTGGAAGTCTCGCATGTAGGAAGTTGTACTCAATCCATATGCACTATGATGGTAGTGTACCGCAGTACGTGGCGAGACATGCCGGGACATGATGGAATATGCCTTGCCGCGGCTCTTTTTCGCAATGATGCTGCTTCGCTTACTTGGGCAGAGATCCAAGGGACATGCCTCCGATCCGCGGCTTGGTTGAACGCCCATCCTCGCAAGATGGACTTTCACACTACCTGGAGCGGTTCATCGACAATCAGATCGTCTGCCTCCGCGCCCGTGTCGCTGCAGCCTTCGCTCGAAGGAAACAATGACCGGAGCGATATCCGCAATGCTCACGGCCACCATGTCGCCCGCGGCGTCCATTCCGCCCGCCGAGGCCGCATTGCTCATAGCGCTCAAGGCTGCGGACAAAAGGACATCCAGACATGGGGCGGCGCTGCCGATCCGCTCTCCTTCGCGGGATAGAATGCCGATGAATGATGATGAGGATTGACGCACTGGCTACTACTCTAGATTCGTACAAGCGAGCTCCCCCAACCCGGCGCCTCAAAGATGTCATGGGGGAAGCACGATCACCTATGGGGCAAGGCAGCCCCTTTGTGGTATGGTGAGGGGGATGATCACATTGCACAAAGAGCAGAAACAATAGGGCAACACGATGAGGGAGAATGCTCTTTTACTCAGGTTCGGGTCGCTTCGAAGTGTAAAACACTGCTCGTGCTTTGGTGGATTGAACTTGAGGAAGACGAAGGCACAGAGTGCTCTAGCCCTAGCAAGGGTGCCTAGGGAGAAGCATCTACGTACATACAAGTGTGGGGGTCGAGAAGTGCCAACCCTTTTCTAGGTTGCCTCGGGCCTCATTTTATAGGTTGAGGGGTCACCACAATGGCAAAACAGTCATTTTAGAATGACTAGACGGCTAAAACTATTATCATACCTAACTCCGGCAGTCAGGACAAAATGCATTACATGCACTGCTAGGTGTCATGGTGAGTTTGAAGCCTGGCAGGCTTGTCGTCCCGCTTATCCACCTCTTCCTTATTATCGTGACGCGCCTCCTGGACGAGTGTCAATAAAGTTAATCTCTTCCCTAGTTTGCTTGCCACGTACCTGACCGGATCCACCTAGCCTCCTAAGAGGTCGACACCACATTGATTAATGACTTGCGTGTGATGAGGTAGAGCGGTGGCGCCTTGGCGGAGGGTTTTGCTAGCGTGGAGCTTTCCGGAGGTTTGTTTGAGCCTTGTTTCGAATTTGGCATGTCTCGAAGGCCTTGCCGGCGAGAGCTTGTGTCGGCGTTCTGGTAACCAGGGTAGACTAGTACAGCGAGGTAATGAAAAAAATATTGAGGAATCAAAGGTAGCTCTAGTCTATGGCCAAATGAATGAACCACCGGGAGCTCGTATGAGAGTTGGTTTAACTGCCCTAAATATGGCAGAATATTTTTGAGATGTTAATAAGTAGGACGTGCTTTTATTTATCGATAATATCTTTCGTTTTGTTCAAGCAGGATCAGAGGTATCCGCTTTATTAGGGAGAATGCCCTCCACAGTGGGTTATCAACCTACTCTTAGTACAGAAATGGGAGGTGCTATACGAATGATTTTTAACCCCTTTCCGCGACAGCATTTGGAACCATCGCCTAGTGAGTGTGGGCGATAGGGGGGGTCCTTCCCACATGACCCAGAAACCGTCGGGGATATGCCCTCCTGGCACACACGCTCAGCAAAATGAGGTCGTGTGCGACCAGCGAGCGACCAAATACGGTTATACATATAGTAGTGCTAAAAATACAATTATATAGGCGAAATCATTTCTGATCGTCAGTACATCCGACATAGTCAGTCCCCGCTAAACATTTCTGTTTGTATATACATCCCACACAGTCGCTCCCAGGAAAACATTTCTATTTGCAGGTACATCACACACAATTTTCCTCGTTAAATTGTTTGTGGTAGCGTTACCTTTGCACACGGTATTAACAATTTTATCGTTTGCGTTATTGAATGCATTACACACACGGTGCGTAGAAGAAACTATGTGGCAATGGCTGTCCATCACACACAGTTTTTATGTGGTAAACGTTTGCGCCATGTGGCCTACCACAAACATTTTTCAAGAGGATGTCGTGTGTGATTGTTCATTAATCTAACACAGTTTATTCCTAGAAACTGTGTGCGTTATTGAATGCATCACACGTAGTGTTTTCTCAATAACCATTTGTAATTAAAAAAACCAATTAGCAGGCTAATTATCCTATTATTAATAATCCATTTGTTAATCTAATTGACATTTCATATTAAGCACCCAATATATTTCATTTTCCTAATTGAAATACATCAGAGTACAACATCATATAGCTTTAGCACTCAGCTACCCCATTACACAACTGCACCAGCAGCAAGTTTCACATGTAACAACTATAACCTTTCAAAATTAGCAACATAGACGGTACATAGACAGATGTATCTCATATGGAAAACAACTGAAGCAAAATGTGAATATTGAGCCTTCATTGATGTTGAAGGTCTTTGCAACTTTAGGCCAGTGCTTCTGGTTGATTGACCGTCCATCCTTCGTCCTCTTCAGGAGCACTTCAATGTTGAACCGTGGGTGCTGTGTGAATACCTTCCTCACCTCCTGACCATATAGGTGGTTTGAGAGTTAATCATCAGTGAACTTCTTTGGAAAGGCCTGAAAACAAGGATGTGCATAAATATCTTCTATATATTGGAAATGGGGAAAGTAATAAAAAGGCAAGGTATAATAGTTAGTACCATCCTGTAGTGAAGTGATGTGTCCTTCATTGTGCAGACAAAGATCTTGTTATTTTCTGTCCTAATTTCTTTATCCTAACGATCTTTCTGAGTTTCTTGATTTGACTGATATTCATGGACAACTCATTTCCGCATATTCAAAAGGGTCGAACAGTGGGTCAAAACCTCTGACAGCAGGACGTACATGTGCAAGACCAAATAGTTAACGACCTAAATATTAGAATGGTTCCTGCAATTGCACAATAAATGTGCTATTAGGCAAAGGGCCATGCACGTGCTAACCTCGATTGTAAACCTCAGTGCTTCCCATTGTTTCCCTGCAACACGTATAAGGTAATGAGTCATCAGGTTAAGTAAGGGTTCACATGTGTCGGCATTCTGGGAACCAGGGTACCCAGACTTGCCTGCCTGCGGCCCATGATGTGGCTCATTTTTAGGCCTGGTACGACCCATCTTATGCATTGACACTCAAGTCCCTCGCGAGGGGCCAAGCCTCATGGGGCGGACGACACCAAGACCTCCGGAAGGGACAGGCTCGCCTGGCTGGCTCCTAAGGAGCGGAGAAGTCTATGCAGCCCTCCACCTCGCGAGGTTTGCATGATGCAAGCCATGACGACCAAGGCCAGGTGGGCGCCAGCGGGTGCAGTACAGCAGTTTCCCCTTTGGTGCTAAGGAAGCGGGCTCAGACGCAGAGTCCCGAGGAACCTGCCAAAGGTTTCCATTCTAGTTGTAATGCCCAAGATGGGACTATATCTCCTACGTGTCGAGGCACGACTTAAAGATATAAGCCCATCCTAGAATGATCTCAAGTTTGGTATCTTTGCACGACTCATGTAAAAGAGGGATTAAAATGCAAAAGGAGATAGTTGGCTTACACTCGCCACTTCACACAATACATTACATAAGCAATCATCATACAGAACATCACAACCTGACTACGGGTGAAGATCCAACAGAAAGATACCAAAACAACATAAAACCACAGGACAAGATCGAATCCTAGTAGAAACCACTACTGAACGTCGAAACGTCACAAACAAACAGCCAAACTCTTCATCGAGCTCCTGGTGAAGAACTGATCCAACTCCTGCATCAAACTCGGCTGAACCTGCATCTGGTGTGGTGAAGTAACTGTGAGCCACAGAGGACTCAGCAATCCCGTTCCCGGGTAACAAGACTATTTAAGCCTTGGGTGAGGACAAGGCTGAAGAAAGAACGAGAGGTGAAGGAACAAACAAGAGTCTGCAGCAGCAACTAGCACTAACTTACGTAATAGAGAGCGAGAAGAGAAGTGCATCGGTCGAGAGATGATCACGAAGTGATCCTAACTAAAGCCGGTCAAACATAACCCCACCGTGTTCAACTCCCGAATCCCTATTCGGAAATTGACAGTCACGGTACACATGCTGGTAGTGTATTGAAACATTGTGTCAAGTTATCTACAACCGGAATTAACAAGCTCCCATCTGCCACATAACCGCGGGCACGGCTTTCGAAAGTTCAAAACCCTGCAGGGGTGTTCCAACTTGACCCATCACAAGCCCACGATCCGCGAAGTCGCAACTCCATAGGTGGGAAGACCCGAGTATTCTCGGAATCCCGTGCTCAAGTTAAACCGAACTAAGGTAAGGCTAATCCAGCAAATCCTCCCGGCGTGCCGACACCCTGATAGTAGCCGCGCGTATCTCGTCTCAGGCCACGACCGGATGAGCGCTACGTACAGTACCAAAGACCCTAGATAACTGGGTGGTACCGCAAGTGACTCTAGTTTGGGACCAACACCATCAGCATTGGCCCCCCCTGCTATGTAGAAATAAAGGATCCTCGAGGGAGCGACCCCCTATGCAAATTTAATTAATTAATTAAGTTGTTATTATGAGGCAAATAGTACCAATGTTGGGACTTGCTGGAAAAGACTTAGCACTTAGCGGTTTATCAAGGGGGTCCCATACACCCCAACCGTGTTAGGAACGCAAAATCAAGGAACATAACACTGGTTTATACGGTTCCTAACGGCAAGAGTGGAACAAAATACCAAGCAAAAGGCTTAGCCTTCCACCCTGCCAGTATATATAGATGATTTCGTTTAAGCATTTATATAGTGTGATATAACCCAACCAAACTTCAACAAGAAGCAAGCATCTTCAATCTTCACCTGCAACTAACAAAGCTATAAGAGGGGCTGAGCGAAGCGTACTTAGCCAAGCAACGGTTTGCGTAGGTAGGGTGGTTAAACATGGCAATGGTTACAAGTAGGAGGCTGACAAGAAGAACATGGGCATCGAGGCAAAACTAAAGAACGATACTCTAGCAATAGGCAAAGATAGTAATGGTATCCGGGTTCGGTCATCTTGCCTGGAATTCCACAGAGGGAGAAGAACAGATCCAAGAAGAAGACGGAGCAACAGTCGAGCGGATCCTCACAACTCCGGAACGAAACCGAAGCTAACAAGAGAAGCAACCGGAAAGAAACAAACAACATGGTAAACACACACATCAACATGGCATACGATGCACATCCAAGTATGATGCATGTCCGGTTTAAATATGCAAGACATGGCAAAGTGCACAAACATAAACTACAAGTTAAGTGGAGATCAATATGCAACGAGTTGCATATTGACGAAACACCACATATTACTTATTTAGTTGACTCTCATTATTTACAAGACAAGATTAAAAGTTTTTAGCATGGCAAGAGGTGAAACATAAAGAAACTACACTATTAAGACAATTTAAATGAGGCCGGAAAATAACAACAACATATCCGGAAAATCCTCATGAGCATGTTTAATAATATAAGCTAACAACAATTAAACATTCAAGGTTGTTAACATGATGCGGATGACATGATCAAGTTTTATGCAAGTTATTAAAAGGTTGACAATTAACAAGATATGAAGCATTGTCACCGTGGTGGAATGAAAGGGTGCCACGGCAACGATCCGAAATGAGGCAATGGCAACATATCGGTACCGGTAACTCGTTGAGAGTCCGGTGCAAAAGGTAAGATGGCGTGGGTGAGTCAAACGAGATGATGGGGTGATCCCGTTACCGGGTTCCCACGAGTCGGTGACGAGGCAACCGAGGAACATGACAAAAGGAACGAAACGGACACGGTGCACACACGGGAAACATTTCATACAACACAAGCATGCATCACACGGGTCACGTCTCGGGGTTATACCTTTGAAGCGTGCGTTTCGGGGCGGTTCGAGACGTAGAGGAAGGAGTCGTTCACGTCGGAGAGGAAGTAGTGGTACACGGGCTTCGGCGACGGTAGGCGTTCACGAGGTCGTTTTGTAGATGTACATGTCGACGGTAGACGTTCGGGCGACGGTAGACGTTCGCGTTTTGGTTCACGGTCGGATGAGCTCGGACGTCGTGGTACTTGCCGGTCTTCGGACTTGTCGACGGTAGTGGTACTCGCCGTAGGGGTACTCGTTCATGTAGTAGTCGGACTTGACGGGTCCCGTGAAGTAGTCGAACTTGGAGCTCGTTTTCCCGTTCGTAGATGTTCTTGTCATCGTCTCGTTCGGTCGTCGTGTCGTAGTTGTACACGGGGTCGTCGTCGAGTAGTCGTTCCGGGTCATCTGACAAGTTAACCGAACAAGGCAGCACACAACAACAACCAAAACAGCATGGGCGACGAGGTGCACGGGGCTTGCAGGGCTCGCAGAGGCAGGGGCGCACGCGCGCACGGTGCCACGGAGGAGAGGGGGACGCGCCCGGCTGGAGGAGGGGCGCTCGGGGCCGCGGCTCCTGGAGACGAGGAAGGGCCCGGGGCTGGAGAGCTTGGGCGCGGGCGCACGCTCGCCTGGAGGAGGGGTCGGGCCCGGCCGCTGCTCCTAGCGAGGGGCTGCAGGGCTTGAGGCGCGGGCGCCTGCCGCTGGACGGAGGGGAGCTCGAGGGCGCCGGAGGAAGGACGAGGTGGAGGCCGGCGTCCATGGCGCGGCGGCGGCGGATGGCAGTGGCCGGGGCTGGCCGGTGGGAAGCCGCTGCTGCGCGTCGATCGGGCGCGGGGCTCCATGGCGGCATCTGTGAGGACGCGAGGAGGGAAGGCGCTGAGGGCCGGGCGTGGGACTGGCCTCCAACCGCGGCGGATGGACGGCGCGGGCCGGCCTCCCTGGCGCTGGCTCGGGGCCAGGGCGAAGGAGGGAGAGGCCGCTCGAGGGGCTCGGGGACGGGCGCTCGGGCTGCTGGGAAGGGAAGGCGTCGGGAGGCCGCGGCGCTCGGAACGAAGAGAAAAGGGGGGGGTCGAGGAACGAGAGGGAGCCAGAGGGAAGCGGTCGAAGAGGGAGAAGCGGGATCGGGGAACGGGCAGAGAGGTGAGCGAGGGAGAGTGGCGGCGGAAGGAGAGGGAGAGCGAGAGGAAACGGGAGGAGAGTGCGGTCGGGCTAGGGTTAGCCATAGGAACGGGCTGGGAAGATGGGCCGAATGGGCCTGAGGCCTGGGAGGAGAGGTGAGGATAGAAGGAGGCCTAGAGGCTGGCTGCCTCTTTGCTGTTTTTTCCCAAAATAAAACAGAATACCACAACAAGAAAGAAAGAAGGGGGTGCTAGAAAAGGAGTTAGGGCAAGAGGTAAAATTCCCTGGACCCGCAAAATGTCAGGAATTAAAATAAAATAGTTGGGGGGGTTTTGGAGGAACCTCGAAACAACGGAAAGAATTAAGACAAGGTTTAGAAGTAGCAACTCGAAGTGGAATAAACATGGGGAATTTGCAAGTGTGTTGGGGTAATTCCAAAGAATGGAATAATTAAAATATAGCTCCCTAGTATTGAGAGGCTTTTATATGTTATAAAGAGAAGTCACCTTCCCTCGATTTAAATGGACCGAAGGTCCACACGATTTATTTAGGTTGAGATGCAAAATAAAATATGACATGATGCATGATGACATGATGCGAAGCAAAAATAAATAACACAAGCACAATGCAACCCACGGGGGGACCCGGAACATCTGGAATCTCAGGAATCTTCTGGAATCTTCTGGGACGTCAGTCTCGGGCGTCACAACTCTCCCACACTAACAGAGGATCTCGACCCGAGATCCTAGAGATATCACCGGGTAAAAACGAAAAGGAGGAGGTAAAACAAAGTTGCTTCTTTGACAGACGAGTGAAACCAAAGAACCTTGAGAGGTTAAACAAGTTGAAAGAAGAATACAACGGAGATTGAACGAAGTTAAGTGCACTCCGTTAGAAAAGAGTAACTAGGAGCATTATGAGAACCTTGAAGGTTGAAAGACATGAAACAAGAGCTCACGGACCAAAAGAATATGAACTGCAATGGTATGGCCAAGGAATAAGAATGACAGAATTTGGGCAGCACTCCGTCTGAAAATGGAAGGAATTAACAAGAACTTGCCAAGTTGGGAAGATACTTGATGAAAACAACAACATATAGCTTCTGAAACAATTGAAAGAATGGCCCAAGGGGTAAGAAAGATTTCAGACAGCACTCCGGTTAAAAGATAGGCAAAACTTGATAAGATGACGGAACTAGAATGAAGAATACAACACTCCGGTTAAAGATAAGCAAGGAAAGAACATGATCTTGATAAAAACGAGATGATGGTTAAAGAGAGCAACATCACAAAGCCTCCGGAATGAAAGAATAGATGGAAGATCGTTGGAAAGAAAAGAACAGAGAAGAAAAGACAACTTCTCTCAAAATTAAATTTGAAAGAGCATCCTTACGAAGAAGGGTTGAAATGAGTTGTTGGAAATTCAACAACGAAAGAATAAGCTTGATGTGGGCTTATGGAAAACATCTCAAAATTATGAGGTGACAACCGGCCACTAACGGAAATGAAAAGCTTGGATTGAGATCAACAAGGAGACGATAAACTTATCACCGGAATGATAAATGAAGAATTTGGGTCATTTATAAGCACCATAATAGCAACAATTCTCAAGGAAAACTTTTAGGTGAATTACAACCCAAGATAACTCCAATGAATAAATTGAAGGGTTGAAAAGATCTCCTGAACAAAGAAAATGATGGGTTAAGATATCTCATTCTTGAAACTCGTGAATCATGAAACATGAAGGAATTGTCAAGAATGACATAACACCATCTGAAAAGAAAAGGTAGAAAGAATTGCAATTGAAATGCATGATGAAGGATGCTTGAGCTCCAACAAGAATCTTGATGAAGACTTCAAGGATGAATTAAATGATGATGAACCACCATGAGAACTCCGGTAATGAAAGCATGAGAAGTGAAAGATGAAAAGAATAAGATTCAAGGCCTGCGATGAATTAGATGGAGCTTCGAAATGATATAATTGAAAAAAACTTGGAGCTCCGGAAAAGAAGATGAAAAACTTAGAACCGAGAATATGATATGATGAACAAGCTCCAGACAAAAGAATTAAATCACCTTGAAGGAATAAGAATAAGAATTATGTAATGCATCTCCTTCACCAATTTAAATTGATGACAACCAAGGATTTAGCATACTACTTATTCTCGTTGCAAAGAATTAAAGAGAGATCTAGCACAAGCTTGGATAATTATTCAACAAAGCACCGGTAGGATCATGAAAAGAACAAATGAATTAAAATGATAACAACGGAAGAGTAAACTAGAATGAACCACCGTAAGAATATGGAGACGAACGAAGAGACATCAAAGAAGAATAGTTGTAGGACGAAGTTGAAAACTGAGAACGAAGAAATCTTCTGAAATGATGGCCTTCGGAGGATCAAAATGGAAAAGAATTCATGAAATGCTTCGGATGGGTATAAAAGAATTCCTCACAATCAAACGATAATGAGGATGGCATGAAGCTAGAACCACGAATCTTGAGAGAACGGGCCAAGATTTAAGAGAAACACCTCTCCGGTCTTCAAATGTTGAGAATGAAGACGAGAAATGCCAAGAAGAATTGTTGAGCACTCCGGAATGAAGAATTAAAAAGGTTGAACCAACGATGGAAAAGAATTTGAAAGCGAACTTGGAGAAGGCATGTGACTGATGGGGATCATTCTTACGTCACAAATGGAAAAGAATTGAGTATAACTCCAGAAAAATAGAAGAGTCAGGTAAGATCCTGGAAAAGACCTGTGGGTTAGGGCCCACTAAAGAAAACACCGTTGGAAAAGATTGCTTAAGAGATATTGCACCGGTTGAATTAAATGACTTGAGTAAGATAGCAATCTCAAAATAGCTTGAACGGGTTAAGAAAGGAATTATGAATCTTCAGCACTCCGGATAAGAATAGCAAGAGGAGAATGAATAATTGGTGCACCGGAATAAGAAAGCATTGGGAAAAGAGGAAAAGGATAAGATCAACACCAAAATCTTGAATTACATCCACCGGAAGAATTTGAGAACAAAAGAATGATGAACTTGAAGCTCTTGAGCATCTTCACGATAAATCACCGGATAAGAACATGAAGGAAAAGAAAGAAGAAACATCACATGAATAAAATGGATACTTCATCTGAGAATTTCTGGCTCCAAGAAGAAAAAGGGTGGGAGGGTGGGGAAAACAAAGACAACTTGAGACGAACAAAATGGACACCGGTTGAAAAGAATTTTAACATGACCATCTTGATGATCAAGAAGGACCAGCACTCTCATAGAAATATGAGAACACCGATTAAGAAAGGTATGGAATCAACATTTGACATCGAAGCAACTCGAATACCAGAATCAAGACAAGAACAAAGGATAGATATACAACATGATCTTCACAAAATCATTCGAACAGAGACTTGAACGAATGAATTCCACAGGTACATCAACTAGGCGAGAAGCCACTTGGAGAGCAAAATGAAAATAAAAAGGAACAAGGATCAGATAGAACAAATACAAGATAGAAGCTTCGTTCGACATCTTCGTGCTGAAAGCTCATGGAACGTGTTACAAAAGGGTTTTGCAATCCCCGGATCAGCATAGCCAAGGACCCTTTAAGATGCAACTCCCGATCAGAACAAGTCCATAAAACCACTTCACTCAATGCAGAACCCCAAACTTCATATCGAGCATCCGTTGGAAGAATGCCTAGAACTACTAGATGAACCCACCTATAGATTTCCGAAAGTTTCCAGTTATGCAATCAGGTGTTGGGGATACACGGGAAGCACCGCGCAATCAACTCTAAACCTACATCCAGGTGTATCCATCCTTCAACACATAACCAGTCTTTCTCGGAAACTGTTTACCTCGGACCTTCGAAAAGCATCCACTATAACAAGCTATGGCAATACTCTCGAACTACCTCCCCAGTACTGGGTGATGTCGGGGTTATCTTGCCACTGGCCGTATAGGAGAGATTTTCGATGTCGGCCGTCTTAAGTATTTAGTACTGCCGCGATATGCTTGTGTCAATGATACCCCGAAGCTCAACTCCTCGGTAATAGGAGGCATCGAGAACAATATCCTTGTCACAAGAACATCGAAACAATCCCAGAATACTCGCGGGATCCTAAAAAAAATTTGGTGCAATTTTTGAAAGTAGAAGAGAAAAGAGTAATCGTCAGGAGTCCTCACCAGAGAGAAAGGGGATGAGAAGCAAAGAAATCCTACTCTCCGATATAATATAGGACTCAAAAATGTTTTCAGTGTGTGCCTAGACTCAACCGTCAACGATTCGATCAATCAGTGGGGGCTTCTAGGTCGGAGAAGGCTCTGAATACCAACTTGTAATGCCCAAGATGGGACTATATCTCCTACGTGTCGAGGCACGACTTAAAGATATAAGCCCATCCTAGAATGATCTCAAGTTTGGTATCTTTGCACGACTCATGTAAAAGAGGGATTAAAATGCAAAAGGAGATAGTTGGCTTACACTCGCCACTTCACACAATACATTACATAAGCAATCATCATACAGAACATCACAACCCGACTACGGGTGAAGATCCAACAGAAAGATACCAAAACAACATAAAACCACAGGACAGGATCGAATCCTAGTAGAAACCACTACTGAACGTCGAAACGTCACAAACAAACAGCCAAACTCTTCATCGAGCTCCTGGTGAAGAACTGATCCAACTCCTGCATCAAACTCGGCTGAACCTGCATCTGGTGTGGTGAAGTAACTGTGAGCCACAGAGGACTCAGCAATCCCGTTCCCGGGTAACAAGACTATTTAAGCCTTGGGTGAGGACAAGGCTGAACAAAGAACGAGAGGTGAAGGAACAAACAAGAGTCTGCAGCAGCAACTAGCACTAACTTACGTAATAGAGAGCGAGAAGAGAAGTGCATCGGTCGAGAGATGATCACGAAGTGATCCTAACTAAAGCCGGTCAAACATAACCCCACCGTGTTCAACTCCCGAATCCCTATTCGGAAATTGACAGTCACGGTACACACGCTGGTAGTGTATTGAAACATTGTGTCAAGTTATCTACAACCGGAATTAACAAGCTCCCATCTGCCACATAACCGCGGGCACGGCTTTCGAAAGTTCAAAACCCTGCAGGGGTGTTCCAACTTGACCCATCACAAGCCCACGATCCGCGAAGTCGCAACTCCATAGGTGGGAAGACCCGAGTATTCTCGGAATCCCGTGCTCAAGTTAAACCGAACTAAGGTAAGGCTAATCCAGCAAATCCTCCCGGCGTGCCGACACCCTGATAGTAGCCGCGCGTATCTCGTCTCAGGCCATGACCGGATGAGCGCTACGTACAGTACCAAAGACCCCAGATAACTGGGTGGTACCGCAAGTGACTCTAGTTTGGGACCAACACCATCAGCACTGGCCCCCCCTGCTATGTAGAAATAAAGGATCCTCGAGGGAGCGACCCCCTATGCAAATTTAATTAATTAATTAAGTTGTTATTATGAGGCAAATAGTACCAATGTTGGGACTTGCTGGAAAAGACTTAGCACTTAGCGGTTTATCAAGGGGGTCCCATACACCCCAACCGTGTTAGGAACGCAAAATCAAGGAACATAACACCGGTTTATACGGTTCCTAACGGCAAGAGTGGAACAAAACACCAAGCAAAAGGCTTAGCCTTCCACCCTGCCAGTATATATAGATGATTTCGTTTAAGCATTTATATAGTGTGATATAACCCAACCAAACTTCAACAAGAAGCAAGCATCTTCAATCTTCACCTGCAACTAACAAAGCTATAAGAGGGGCTGAGCGAAGCGTACTTAGCCAAGCAACGGTTTGCGTAGGTAGGGTGGTTAAACATGGCAATGGTTACAAGTAGGAGGCTGACAAGAAGAACATGGGCATCGAGGCAAAACTAAAGAATGATACTCAAGCAATAGGCAAAGATAGTAATGGTATCCGGGTTCGGTCATCTTGCCTGGAATTCCACAGAGGGAGAAGAACAGATCCAAGAAGAAGACGGAGCAACAGTCGAGCGGATCCTCACAACTCCGGAACGAAACCGAAGCTAACAAGAGAAGCAACCGGAAAGAAACAAACAACACGGTAAACACCTACATCAACATGGCATACGATGCACATCCAAGTATGATGCATGTCCAGTTTAAATATGCAAGACATGGCAAAGTGCACAAACAAAAACTACAAGTTAAATGGAGATCAATATGCAACGAGTTGCATATTGACGAAACACCACATATTACTTATTTAGTTGACTCTCGTTATTTACAAGACAAGATTAAAAGTTTTTAGCATGGCAAGAGGTGAAACATAAAGAAACTACACTATTAAGACAATTTAAATGAGGCCGGAAAATAACAACAACATATCCGGAAAATCCTCATGAGCATGTTTAATAATATAAGCAAACAACAATTAAACATTCAAGGTTGTTAACATGATGCGGATGACATGATCAAGTTTTATGCAAGTTATTAAAAGGTTGACAATTAACAAGATATGAAGCATTGTCACCGTGGTGGAATGAAAGGGTGCCACGGCAACGATCCGAAATGAGGCAATGGCAACATATCGGTACCGGTAACTCGTTGAGAGTCCGGTGCAAAAGGTAAGATGGCGTGGGTGAGTCAAACGAGATGATGGGGTGATCCCGTTACCGGGTTCCCACGAGTCGGTGACAAGGCAACCGAGGAACATGACAAAAGGAACGAAACGGACACGGTGCACACACGGGAAACATTTCATACAACACAAGCATGCATCACACGGGTCACGTCTCGGGGTTATACCTTTGAAGCGTGCGTTTCGGGGCGGTTCGAGACGTAGAGGAAGGAGTCGTTCACGTCGGAGAGGAAGTAGTGGTACACGGGCTTCGGCGACGGTAGGCGTTCACGAGGTCGTTTTGTAGATGTACATGTCGACGGTAGACGTTCGGGCGACGGTAGACGTTCGCGTTTTGGTTCACGGTCGGATGAGCTCGGACGTCGTGGTACTTGCCGGTCTTCGGACTTGTCGACGGTAGTGGTACTCGCCGTAGGGGTACTCGTTCATGTAGTAGTCGGACTTGACGGGTCCCGTGAAGTAGTCGAACTTGGAGCTCGTTTTCCCGTTCGTAGATGTTCTTGTCATCGTCTCGTTCGGTCGTCGTGTCGTAGTTGTACACGGGGTCGTCGTCGAGTAGTCGTTCCGGGTCATCTGACAAGTTAACCGAACAAGGCAGCACACAACAACAACCAAAACAGCAAGGGCGACGAGGTGCACGGGGCTTGCAGGGCGCGCAGAGGCAGGGGCGCACGCGCGCACGGTGCCACGGAGGAGAGGGGGACGCGCCCGGCTGGAGGAGGGGCGCTCGGGGCCGCGGCTCCTGGAGACGAGGAAGGGCCCGGGGCTGGAGAGCTTGGGCGCGGGCGCGCGCTCGCCTGGAGGAGGGGTCGGGCCCGGCCGCTGCTCCTGGCGAGGGGCTGCAGGGCTCGAGGCGCGGGCGCCTGCTGCTGGACGGAGGGGAGCTCGAGGGCGCCGGAGGAAGGACGAGGTGGAGGCCGGCGTCCATGGCGCGGCGGCGGCGGATGGCAGTGGCCGGGGCTGGCCGGAGGGAAGCCGCTGCTGGGCGTCGATCGGCCGCGGGGCTCCATGGCGGCAGCTGTGAGGACGCGAGGAGGGAAGGCGCTGAGGGCCGGGCGTGGGACTGGCCTCCAACCGCGGCGGATGGACGGCGCGGGCCGGCCTCCCTGGCGCTGGCTCGGGGCCAGGGCGAAGGAGGGAGAGGCCGCTCGAGGGGCTCGGGGACGGGCGCTCGGGCTGCTGGGAAGGGAAGGCGTCGGGAGGCCGCGGCGCTCGGAACGAAGAGAAAAGGGGGGGGGTCGAGGAACGAGAGGGAGCCAGAGGGAAGCGGTCGAAGAGGGAGAAGCGGGATCGGGGAACGGGCAGAGAGGTGAGCGAGGGAGAGTGGCGGCGGAAGGAGAGGGAGAGCGAGAGGAAACGGGAGGAGAGTGCGGTCGGGCTAGGGTTAGCCATAGGAACGGGCTGGGAAGATGGGCCGAATG
>LR738709.1:236780385-236840760 GCA_902687465.1 Secale cereale
CAGAATACCACAACAAGAAAGAAAGAAGGGGGTGCTAGAAAAGGAGTTAGGGCAAGAGGTAAAATTCCCTGGACCCGCAAAATGTCAGGAATTAAAATAAAATAGTTGGGGGGGTTTTGGAGGAACCTCGAAACAACGGAAAGAATTAAGACAAGGTTTAGAAGTAGCAACTCGAAGTGGAATAAACATGGGGAATTTGCAAGTGTGTTGGGGTAATTCCAAAGAATGGAATAATTAAAATATAGCTCCCTAGTATTGAGAGGCTTTTATATGTTATAAAGAGAAGTCACCTTCCCTCGATTTAAATGGACCGAAGGTCCACACGATTTATTTAGGTTGAGATGCAAAATAAAATATGACATGATGCGAAGCAAAAATAAATAACACAAGCACAATGCAACCCACGGGGGGACACGGAACATCTGGAATCTCGGGAATCTTCTGGAATCTTCTGGGACGTCAGTCTCGGGCGTCACACTAGTGCAACAAGACCAAGACCGCCAGAACGGCAGGACGAAGGTCATCACCGAGCCCACCATGGCGTCAGGATCAGAGGCTTTGCACGCGAAGACCACCTTGATGTTGGGGAACGTAGCATAATTCAAAAAAATTCTACGCCTTCACCAAGATCCAACTATGGAGACATCTAGCAACGAGCAAGTAAGAGTACATCTACATACCGTTATGTAGATCGCGTGCGGAAGCTTTCAACGAAGTGTGGATGAAGTAGTCGTACTCTTCACGTTCTTCATCACCGATGATCTAGCGCCGAACGGACGGCACCTCCGCGTTCAACACACGTACGCTGCAGCAACGTCACCTCCTTCTTGATCCAGCAAGGGGGGAGGAGAAGTCGTCAGAGATCCGGCAGCACGACGGCGTGATGACGGATGCAGTGGAGATCGCAGCAAGGCTTCGCCGGGCGCCCTGCGTGGGAGTATGGAGGTGTGACGGGAGGGGGAGAGGCGCCAGGGCTTGGGTCCGGCTGCCCTCTCCCTCCCCACATATATATAGGGGCCAGGGGGGTGCGCCTGGCCCCCCTGCAGATCCAATCTGCAAGGGGGCGGCGGCCAGGGGGGGTTCCTTGCCCCCCAAGGCAAGTGGAGCCCCCCTCCCCCTTAGGGTTTTAAACCTAGGCGCATGGGGAGGTGGGCCCCTTAGTGGTGCGCCAGCCCTGAGGGCTGGAAACTTCCCCTTGCGGCCTAGGGGCCCCACCGGGATGGGTGGCCCCACCCAGTGGACCCCCGGGGCCCCTCCGGTGGTCCCGGGACGCTCCCGGTGACCCCCGGAGATCACCCGTTGGCCGAAACTGGACTTCCTATATATCAATCTTTACCTCCGGACCATTCCGGAACTCCTCGTGACATCCGGGATCTCATCCGGGACTCCGAACAACTTTCGGGTTTCCACGTGCATTTATCTCTACGACCCTAGCGTTACCGAACCTTAAGTGTGTAGACCCTACGGGTTCGGGAGACACGTAGACATGACCGAGACCACTCTCCGGTAAATAACCAACAGCGGGATCTGGATACCCATGTTGGTTCCCACGTGTTCCTCGATGATCTTCATCGGATGAACCACCGTGTCAAGGATTCACTCAATCCCGTATGTTATTCCCTTTGTCCATCGTTACGGTACTTTCCCGAGATTCGATCGTCGTTATTCTCGATACCTTGTTCAATCTCGTTATGGCAAGTCTCTTTACTCGATCCGTAATCCATCATCCCGTGACTAACTACTTAGTCACATTGAGCTCATTATGATGATGTCTTATCGAGTGGGCCCAGAGGTACCTCTCCGTCATACGGAGTGACAACATCCCAGTCTCGGTTCGTACCAACTCAACAGACACTTTCGGAGATACCCGATGCGTACCTTTATAGCCACCCAGTTACGTTGTGACGGTTGGCACACCCAAAGTACTCCAACGGTATCCGGGAGTTGTACAACCACATGGTCTAAGGAATAAATACTTGACACCGAAAAGCTTATGCATTACGAACTATACGATCTCGTGTTATGCTCAAGTTTGGGTCTTGTCCATCACATCATTCTCCTAATGATGTGATCCCGTTATCACTGACATCTCATGTCCATGGTCAGGAAACCGTGACCATCTGTTGATCAACGAGCTGGTAACTAGAGGCCTACCAGGGACTCATTGTGGTCTGTGTATTCACACATGTATTGCTGTTTCCGTACAATACAATTCAAGCATGAATAACAGACAATTATCATGAACAAGGAGATATAATAATAATGCTTTTATTATTGCCTCTAGGGCATATCTCCAACACTTGAGTCAGGTTAAGATGTACTAGTTGTCTCCCTTCAAAATTGGCCGTTGTGGGATCCCTTCCCGCCAATATTTCGGGGGAAGAGGGCCAAGGACACTATATAAGTAGGATAGCCACCACCAAGCAAAGGGATCAGATCCATTCCACCCTGACAATTTCACCAGCTCATGCAAGCCCAAGAACACCTCTCCTCCAGAGGTTGTTCGCCCATTGTACTAGTTCATCCACAACCCATCTCGAGGCCAATCCACCACACTGCTGGAGTAGGTCCACTCACCGCTAGGTGGCCAGTACCAGGATAAACTGCCCCATGTCTCTTTTACATTACTATTCATCGTGCTAGTTTGTGAGATGGCGAGTAGGTAGATAGGCGAGGTTGAGTTCTTCACACGCACCCCAGAGTTTGAACCTTGTAGGGTTTTGCGGAGCCCTGACTCCGACACTTGGTGCGCCACGTAGGGGTGCGTCGAAGCTCCTCTTTGTCCATTCGGTTCGTCGTCATCTCACCGTCCCATGGCCGACGCTCGCTGCATCCATGCTGAGCGCCGGGCTGCTCTCGCCGCTCGCGTGGCACAGATGGCATCTCTCGGCGACGGCATCACCTATCGCTCTCCATCCCCGGCTTCAAACACTACCACTAGCCCCGCTGCCCGCGAGCAGCAGGATTCGTCGCTCTAGCTCTCCGCGCGGCGCGATGGCCGCACTGCAACCCCGTTACTAACTCCAGCGGCTGCTTCGTCCTTCCACGCCCGTAGCAGGCCAGCAAACTCGCAGGCTGCATTGCTCATGGCGCATGAGCTCCTCCGCTACTGCCTGGCCGACGACCTCTACGAAGACTGGCTGGACCACATCGCCGAGCTCGTCAGCATCGCGGGAGAAGCTCCAGCATCGCCCCGTTCACTGCCTTTTCCACTACCCTAGGCGGGCGATGAGGCCCGCGTCGTACCTGCTCCACCGCTCCGAAGAGATGTCATCCCCAGGCCAAGGCGCGAGGCCCCTAGCGTGACCAGCCACGTAGGGTGGCCGCGCGAGATGAAGAAAGTTGTCAAGTGGTGCAGCGGCCTCAAGGCGAGGCGCACGCGCTTCATGCTACGCCTTGTCAAGGCCGTGCGCCTCCCCATACGGCGGCACGCGAACACCCGAACCAGGCTCCACCTCAGCAGCGTGCACCAATCAGCATGGCGGGCTGCCGAGCATTCACCCCGGAGCTCCATCGTGTCATCTGGCCCGGCAAGTTGAAGCCAGATCTACCGCCGTGCTAAGATGGAATAACCGACCATGTAGAGTTCCCACAGCTCTATGAACTGAGCATTGAAGCGGCCAGTGGCGACGAGAAGGTCATGGCCAACTGGTTCCCCATGGCACTCAAAGACGACGCTCGTTCGTGGCTCCTGAACCTCCCAAAGGAGTCAATCTCCTCCTGGGGTGAGCTGCGCGAACGCTTCATTTCCAACTTTGAAGGGACTCGCGACCATGCCCCGGTGGTGGGCAACCTGCGGCAAATCAAGCAGCAG
Organism: Secale cereale; assembly: GCA_902687465.1. Classification (NCBI taxonomy): domain Eukaryota; kingdom Viridiplantae; phylum Streptophyta; class Magnoliopsida; order Poales; family Poaceae; genus Secale; species Secale cereale. Next base: position 236,784,200 of record LR738709.1, read on the forward strand.
TCAGGAGAGACCCTATGCAAGTACATGCAGCGTTTCACCAACGTCTGCATCAAGATACCTAAGATATCCGATGAAGCCATCATCTCGGCGTTCACTGATGGTGTCTGAGATGTCAGGATGAAGGAGAAGCTCGCCATTTAGGAGGATCCGTGCTCAGCTCTGGAGATGTTCTACCTGGCGATCAAGTGGGCAAAGCCAGAAGAGGGTCGCCTTTCGCTCATCGAGCTTCCCAAGGTTGACCAAGAAGACAAGAATGCCCAGACCAAGGAGGTCAAGCGCAAGGGACTAGCAGTACTCGTGGTAGAGCCTGAGAGGAAAAGCGAGTTCGATTACCTCGATTCCTCTAAGGGCAGCCGCCCATTCCGCGCCTTCCACAACATGCATAGCCACAACACCAACGGCTGTCATGATCTCAGGGCCATCCGTGACAGACACTTTGGACGCCGCCCCGAGCACGGTGAACGAGGCTACGGTCACGAAGGTGGCTGCGGAGGAGGACGCTGGGAGAATCGTGACTCTCGCCAAGGCTGGCATGAGCGGCCTCACGAGGATCACTCGCAGGGCCAGCCTCGTGAGGGCCCATGGCGAGACCAGCCTCGTGAGGATAGCTGGAGGGAGCAGCCGCGCGAAGATCACCCTCGAGACAACTCAACCCTCCCTCCACTGCGACCACCGCCAAGAAGGAACGACGACCACCACCAAGATGAAGGGGCCGGGGCTTTCAAGAGCCGCACGTTGTGGCACGCATCCTGGGTGGTGCTCAGGCCCCGGCATCTCATCGCGTCTGCAAGCAGTTCGCCCGAGAGGTGAATGTAGTCCTCCCCAAGATCAAGATAACGCGTCCTCTCAGATGGTCCAAGTGCGCCATCACCTTCGACTCCGCTGACCAGCTTAAGTGCGCGGCCACGGCCGACGCCCTCCCTCTTCTTTGCTCACCTACCATTAGCAACATGCTCGTCACCAACACCCTCATCGACGGCGGAGCAGGGCTCAACGTCCTCTCTGTCAAGACCTTCGACATGCTCCAGGTGCCATACGACCATCTCTAGCCCACCAAGCCTTTCTCCGGAGTTACCCACGGCTAGACAACACCAATAGGGCAAGTCCATCTTCCCGTCACCTTCGGCAACCGCAAGAACTACCACACGAAGCTCATTGACTTTGACGTTGCCCACATCCGGCTCCCGTACAAATCCATCCTCGGCTACCCAGCGTTGGCCAAGTTCATGGAGGCGACCCACCACGGCTACAACGTCCTCAAGATGCTGGGAAGCGATGGCTTCATCGTGGTTACCTATAATGAGAAGGATGCGGTGTGCGCTCTCGAACAGGCCTATCAAGCTTCGGCAGTGGAGAACCCCGATGCTAAGGGCCTTGCCTACCCTCCTAAAGCCGTCCCGAAGAAGAAGCAGTTGCTCGCCCTGAAGTCTCACGAGGAAGCAACACCCAACAACCGCACCTCAGGATCTGCGCCCACGGACAGGGCGCCATCCTACCTTGCATAGGAAGGCACGGCTGACGCCCCTCTCAGGCTGGGCTCGGGGGCTCTCCTCTCGAGGGCCTCTGACCAAGCCAACGCCACAAGGGAGGTGCTCGGGCACCATCTAGAGGCATGCTTCAGCACACATTTCCATGAAGAGGGCACAAGGCGCGAAGCGCCGAGTGCTTAGGAGTTCATCACCCATATCATCGAGGACCTGCAGGTACCAAGGGAAATGCGGGGAGAGCGTCGCCCCATACCACCAAGTGCATCTGCTGTCCCGGGCTCAGGTGGCAGGCTGCGTGTCTGCGTCAACGTACCAGGGCTCAACAGAGTCGCGTATGAGGAGCTCTACTGGCGGTCCCAGGTGGGCCAGTGCGAGGTCCATCGTCACAACTATGTTCGCATGCCTTTCGTCCTGCCGAACCAAGCCACCCTACACCAGTGCCACATGCGGGATGTCCTGGCGGCTCGGGAGGCCAAGCATCAGGAGATCTGACGGAGGAGGCACTGGTCCTCGGCAAGCTCCTAGAACCTCAGAAGCCTTGCAAGGTCCCGAAGCCAGGCGACTCATGAGGAGCAACTTCTGCAGCACACGTCTTCAGCTACTCCAACACTTCTCCAGCAACGGTGTCAGGTGACGTTTTTCATTTTGTTCAGTTGGGGGCTCCCCTCGGGCTGCATCATACCCAGGCCGTGTGGGTCCGTCCCTGCGGCATATCTCATCTTTTCGTTTGAATTCAGTTGTGGGCGCCCCTCAGGCCGTATCATCCTCAGAGCGTGTGGGTCCGTCCCTACGACATGTATCATTTACACATCTATCAGAACTTGCCTTACACTTGCCTGACATGCCAGTTGTTCATTGGTGCCCTGGCACCCCTCGCGGCCCCTGCTCGCTGCTAACATGCCAGTTGTTCATTCCAAGAAACCATCGGCACGGTGTCTGTGCTCATGGTCTGTCCCTGCTGCTCTGAAAAACCTGAGAGACTGAGCTCTGGCTTGCGACCAACCTCGCGCACATCACCTCGCCGGGTCAATGCCTTCGCGTTCTTACCGAAAGACCAATGACAGCAGAGCAAGCACTGCCGCACACTATGACTTCTTTTCTGGATTGATTCATAGGAACCTCCGAGCCGGACTAGGAGTAGCCCCGCATGCCACTCCCCCTGACGCAACCAACTTGCACGCTAAAGAGGGTGCTCTTGAGTATCGCGTCTCAGGAGCTCCTATTGGATATCGAGCCCTCACCCCCTGGCCTCGACCACGGCATCGCGACCTGGCATACCACCACAGCCTGAGCCTCGCTCGAGGGCCAGGACCCGAGGGTGTAGAGCACCCATGTGAGCTAAAGGGGGAGATACCGGCGCGGGCCTAGCCTGTGAACGCTATAGCGAGGACACGAATAACCCCCTCCACGAGGATCCATAGAAGATAAGTCACCCTAGCGCATCGGCTAAGACCACATGGCCGGATGCTTCACTTCTTTTCTCTTGTAGCCCCGTTTGGGCAACGTTGTCTTCCTTTTTCGGCATCTAGGGAGCCCCTTGCGCGCTAAAGGGGACCTCTCGAGCATCGTGCCTCAGGGGCTCTTACCTGGCCTCGGGCCGCTCACCTCCTGGCCTGGACCATGGCAACACGACCTGGCATACTAGCGATGAATGTAGCCTGCCTGGGGACTGGGTCCTACCAGCGTATAGCAGCAAGCTATATCGAGAATGAAAAAGAGGCGGTGCCCGAGCGAGATGTGCGATCGCAACATTAAGCAAAAAGCGAATACATTAAAGCGAAAGCATTACAATGTTTACATGCCCCCACGGGGCTCGACATGATTTCGTGCAGGGAACAAAAAAAGGAACCCGAGGAAAGCATGGCCAAGAACGTCACCGGCGGTGCCAGACGGACGCTCGCGCCCTGCTGCGGGCTTGGCGAGAGCTTGGAGGCTCGTAGTTGTCATCATCGCTGGTCTCAGGATCGTTGCTGGGCTCTAGCGATTCACTGCTGGTGGAGGAGCCGCTGACAAGGCCAAGGGCAAGTTCAGTGCCCATGGCCGTGTTACGCGGGCCGCTCCTCCCGGGGAAGCACTTGAGGCGTTGGTTGTCTTCATAGAAGACCTTGAAGAAGAGCGTGGAGGATCCGTCATACTCGAAGTGGATGACGGAGGCTCCTTCAGGATGGCAACCGCAGGCAATTTCGCCCCATCCTCGAGTCATGAAGACGCCGGCTGGGGGGACGACCTCATCCTCAGCCTCGCAAGCCCGGCTACAGCACCCAGCGTGCTGCAACCACAGCTCAGTAGGAACCCTCGTTGACATCAGCTCCGCAAAGAACCTCGGTACATGGATCCAAGAAGGCGGTGGCATCGCCGTCCACACCACAAACTCCCGAGAAGTTCCCTCGGCATGGGAACCACTTCGAACCAGCTGCCCGTCCACTACTGGTCCTCTGCGGTCACCTGCACGACAAAGGAGGGCATCACCTTCACGCCCTTGGCCTTGCACATACAAGGGGATCGGGAAGCCAGGCGGCTGCCGTTCCAGCCAAGGCGGCATCACTCCTAGCCCTCCGACGGCGTAACTGGAGCGACCAGACCTCTTTTTTGGCGGGAGTGGCTCAGGCCCCTCCGTAGGGGCTCTGCCTTTCTCTGCCGTGGAGAACCTCAGGATCAGTGCCATGAACACAGCGTCAAGGTGGTGAAGCAAAAAGAAGCAAGCAGCAAAGAGATGGAGATGAGTGGGGGGGGGCTCTGCCCCTCCCCATTAATAAAAAGACGGAGGCAAACCATCAGCCCCAACAATCACAGGTAATGATGACCTTTTTTCTGCATGCAACAGGCTCCGGTCAAGTCAAACGATTGCTGAGCCGACGTGGGGAAGTGGAGACGCCCACGTCCAATCTAGGCGCCATGCGTCGACCGGTCCCACATGCGATTGGGGCCCGCGGTGCTTCGCCCTTGCCCTTTGGCTTCGCCTCAAAGCCAAGTTCGAGCGTGCCTTGGGCCCGGAGGCTACTGTCGGCATTCTGGGAACTAGTGTACCCAGACTTGCCTGCCTGCGGCCCACGACGTAGCTACTTTTTAGGCATGGTACGGCCCATCTTCAGCATCGAAACTCAAGTCCCTCGCGAGGGGCCAAGCCTTGCGGGGCAGACGACACCAAGACCTCAGGAAGGGTCAACCTCGCCTACTTGGCTCCTGAGGAACGGAGAACTCTATGCAGCCCTCACCTCGCGAGGTTTGCATGACGCAAGCCATGACGACCAAGGCCAGGCGGACACGAGCGGGCGCAATACATAAGTTTCCCCTTTGGTGCTAAGGAAGCGGGCTCAGACGTAGAGTTCCGAGGAATCTGCCAAAGGTTTCCATTCCAGTGCAACAAGACCAAGACCGCTAGGACGGCAGGACGAGGGTCATCGCCGAGCCCACCATGGCGTCAAGATCAGAGGCTTTGCATGCGAAGACCACCTTTAGTCAGGATAAGATGTACTAGTTGTCTCCCTTCAAAATTGGCCATTGTGGGATACCTTCCCGCCAACATTTTGGGGGAAGAGGATCAAGGCCACAATATAAGTAGGATAGCCACCACCAAGCAAAGGGATCGGATCAATTCCACCCTGACAAGTTCACTAGCTCATCCGAGCCCAAGACCACCTCTCCTCCGGAGGTTGTTCGCCCATTGTACTAGCTCATCCATAACCCATCTCGAGGCTAATCCACCAGACTGCTGGAGTAGGTACATTCACCGCTAGGTGGCCCGAACAAGGATAAACTGCCTCGTGTCTCTTTTACATTCCTGTTCATCATGCTAGTTTGTGAGATGGCGAGTAGGTAGATAGGCGAGGCTGAGTTCTTCGCATGCACCCCAGAGTTCGAACCTAGTAGGGTTTTGCGGAGCCCTGAATCCGACGGCATGCTATCAGTAAAATATGTTGATGAAAAATTAGCACATTGTAGATTCATCGTATTAATTCTAGCCACATGGAAAACCCATTTATCCAAACCAAGCATGATTAAGAACTAGGAAATATAGCATTTGTATGTGTTTCTCATGTATTAAGTGTAGCCAAATCCGGTTTATTCCTCACATGCACAACAATTCAAAATTTTACCAATGACAATTGGACATCACATTGCAGAATTGAACCAAGCAGTTAACTAAACACCACAACAAATGAACCAAACATTAACTGAGCACCACATTACACAATATAACATACTCCTAATAGAAGATCAGACAGTTAACCAAACCAAGCATGCTTAACAACTTGGAAATATAGCAATTGTATTTGTTTCTCATGTATTTACTACAACCAAATTCAATTTATTCCTCACATGGTATACAATAACAGAATGCACCCACAACTATTGAACATCACATTGCAGAATTGAATGAAACAGTTAACTAAACACCACAACAAGTGAACCAAACCTTAACTGAGCACCACATTGCATAATATAACATACTCCTAATAGAAGATCAGATAGTTAACCGAACCAAGCATGCTTAACAACTTGGAAATATAGCAATTGTATTTGTTTCTCATGTATTTAGTACATCCAAATTTGATTTACTTCTCACATGGTATACAGGAACAGAATGCACCCACAACTATTGAACATCACATTGCAGAATTGAACCAAACAGTTAACTATACACTACAACACAAATGAACCAAACGTTAACTGAGCACCACATTGCACAATCTATAAACAAACCAAGCATGCTTGGCAACTTGGAAATATAGCAATTGTATTCGTTTCTCGTGTATTTTGTAAAGATAAATTCGATTTATTTCTCACATGGAGGACAATACAAAATTGCAGCATGAAGAATTGAACATCACATTTGCAAAATTGAACCAAACATTTAACTGAAGACGACAACTAATTAACCAAGCAGTTAATAAGTGAGCACCACACTGCACGACATATAGAACATATACACTGGAGTAACAGATTACATGGTAAAATTAGATAGCACAATTCACTAAAAAAAATTAAGTAAAGGCGAGGGCAGCACACGCAACGGGTAAACCGAGCATGCTTAACCGGCGTAGCTAGCAAATGGCAAGGTGCTCCTCCAAGATCTGGGGGTCGGCACGAATGTCAGCCATCGAGACCTCATCCGCGCGTGTGGCTGCGATTTGCTTCTCCGCTTCCAAATGCTCCTTGAGATCTTTGGCTATACTGCGTGCACCATGGCTTAGGGCGTCACTTTGATGGAGGAGTTGGTGATTCGGGTGGAAGGTTTCGCGCCGGCGATCGGGGCATGTGGGATGTGGAAGGAGGATGGGGTCGGGTGTGGATTACCTGCATGGATAGACGAGGCCGAGAAGCATGAAGGAGGGTCGCCGGCGAGGAGGCGGCGCTGTAAGCAAGGAGTGAAGGTTTCAACGTGGAAAGGAAGGCAAAAACATGGGAAATGTGGCTTTTGGTAAGGGGGAGGGGCGGGGAGGTAGATATTTTCACGGAAGCCGAAAATTTGGAATCGCTTCAACAAAAAAACTAGCGCGCAAAGTGTCATCGGACATGGTCCCTTATTAAGAACCGTGTACGATATGTGAACATCACAAATGTTTCAGATAGCTTAACCCGTGTGTGATGAGTTTGAACGTCAAACTTTTTGGTCCACGTCCCCATCTTTCACTGACGACGATTGAACAATGAAATGATATTTGAGGAGCGGGGTAGTGTGCTTGACACTCCAACAGTGCTCCAAGACATTTTGTGCTGCATTTCACATGGTTGGTATTAATAAATTGTGTGTGATCTACTTGATTTTTCGTCTTGATTTGAATTACATAATGAGGTCGTAGGTGCAAAGGATGGTGTTTGAATTTCTAGAAATTTTATCTGCAATGAACATGCAACTATAGGTGCGTCCTCAAAAAAATTAGAATTATTCAGGGTTCATTTGGATGTTTTTATACATTAACTTGGTTTTGTAGGCATTTCAGGTGCATAATTCAAATTTGAACTACATGCACATGCTCCAGTGCATATCAACGGGTTGAAGAATCAAACCTGTGTCCTTGGTTGCATGCTTAGGTCCCATGCAAGAAATGGGAATGAATGCCAAACTCCCTACCACCGTCACTCGGCCACAAACATTGAGATACCTGGTTTTTAAATTCTAGTAAATCCAAAACTAGTCTGAAATTCATGGAACTTGGCATGGTATCATGGAGAGGCATCAACATGCGGTTGTAAATTTTTTGTCCAATTTGGGGCAGGTTTGGGTATAAGCTTCTCACAAACGAGAGCTTCTCACAACAAGCGTGATGGTTTCGGTAGGGAACGTGCCACCTTTGGGGACGAAACGATATCCATTGCCTCTTATTGATTTCAAATGTTTTCTAGTGTCAACATAGAACAACAGGAGTGTTGTGTTTAATTTCAAAAAAAATTGGGGTTCGTTTGGACATTTTTATACATAATTGGCTTTTCTAGGCATTTTATGTGCACAATTGAAATTTAAACTACATGCATGTGCTCCAGTGCATATAAACGGGTTAAAAAATTGAATATGTGACCTTCTGTGCATGCTTAGGTCCAATGCAAGAAATGAGAAGGAATTTCAAACACCCTGCCACCGTCACTCGGCCGCAAACATTGACATACCTGGTTTTTAAATTCTAGTAAATCCAAAACTCGTCTGAAATTCATGGAACTTGGCATGCTATCATGGAGCGGCATCAACACGCCGCGGTATTTTTTTTTTCTTATTTGGGGCAGGTTTGGCTATAAGCTTCTCACAAACTAGAGCTTCTTACAACAAGCGTGATGGTTTCGATAGGGAACGTGCCACCTTTGGGGACAAAACGATATCCGTTGCCTCTTATTGGTTTCATTTTTTCTAGTGTCAACATAAAATAACAGGAGTGTTGTGTCTAACTTTGAAATTCTTCTGGATTCATTTAGCCATTTTTATACATTAACCGGGTTTTCTAGGCATTTTATGTGCATAATTCAAATTTGAACTACATGCATATGCTCCAGTGCATATAAATGGGTTGAAAAATCAAATCTGTCTCCTTTGCTGCGTGCATAGGTCCCATGCAAGAAATGAGAATGAATTTCAAACACCCTGCCACCGTCACTCGGCCGCAAACATTGAGATACCTGGTTTTTAAATTCTAGTAATTCCAAAACTCGTCTGAAATTCATGGAACTTGGCATGCTATCATGGAGCGGCATCGACATGTCGTGGTAATTTTTTTGTCCCATTTGGGGCAGGTTTGGGTATGTAATGCCCAGGATGGGACTATATCTCCTACGTGTCGAGGCACGACTTAGAGACATAACCCCATGCTGGAATGATCGCAAGTTTGGTACCTTTGCACAACTCATGTAAAAGATGGGGATGGAAAACATAAAATAGTTGGCTTACACTCGCCACGTCACACAAATACAATACATGTCCAAATCATCATTCAATAAAACATCACAGCCCTCTAAGGGTAAAATCCAAATGATAAGATATCAAACATAAAATAAATCCACAGGTCGGATCGAATCCTAGTAGAAGTCTCCACTACTGATCATCAGGATAACGAACATAGTATCGACTACGCTCCTCGTCGTACTCCCAGTCTAGCTCGGTGCCATCACCTGGATAGCTCACCATCGGACCTGCATCTGGTGTGGTGAAGTAACTGTGAGCCACAGAGGACTCAGCAACCCCATTCCCGGGTAACAAGACTATTTAAACCTTGGGACAGGATAAGGCTGAAGAAAAAGAATAAGTGTCTGCAGCAGCAACTAGCACTAGCTTACGTGAGGGAGTGCGAGAAGAGAAGTGCCTCGGTCGAGAGATGATCACGAAGTGATCCTAGCTAAAGCTCAACAAACATAACCCCACCGTGTTCAACTCCCGAATCCCTATTCAGAAATTGACAGTCATGGTACACACGCTGGTAGTGTATTAGAAAAAAATGGTGTCAAGTTATCTACAACCGGATATTATCAAGCTCCCATCTGCCACATAACCACGGGCACGGCTTTCGAAAGTTCATAACCCTGCAGGGGTGTTCCAACTTGGCCCATTACAAGCCCACGATCCGCGGAGTTGCAACTCCAAGGTGGGAAGACCCGAGTATTCTCGGAATCCCGTGCTCAAGATACTCCGAACTAAGGTAAGGCTAATCCAGCAAATCCTCCCGGCGTGTCGACACCCTGATAGTAGCCGCGCGTATCTAAGTCTCAGGACACGACCGGATGGGTGATGCTACGGGTTTTTACCAGACCTCGAGTTTCCTTGAGGTGGCCCCGCAGGACCCCCAGTTCGGACCAACACTCATGTGGAGCACTGGCCCGGGGTTGTTGATTAAGGAAAAAGGGTTTATAACTCCCTATGCAAGTTATTTAGTTATTAGGCAAATAATACCAATGTTGGGACTTGCTGGAAAAGACTTAGCACTTAGCAGTTTATCGAGGGGGTCCCATACACCCCAACCGTGTAAGGAACGCATAATCAAGGAACATAACACCGGTTTATATGGTTCCTAACGGCATGAGTGGAACAAATCACCAAGCAAAAGGCTTAGCCTTCCACCCTTGCCAATATATAGATAATTTCATTTAAGCATTTATATAGTGTGATATAACCCAACAAACTTCAACATGAAGCAAGCATCTTCAATCTTCACCTGCAACTAGCAATGCTATAAGAAGGGCTGAGCGAAGTGTACTTAGCCATTCAACGGTTTGCATAGGTAGGGTGGTTAAACATGGTCATGGCTACAAGTAGGAGGCTGACAAGAAAGACATGGTCATCGAGGCAAAACTATAGAGCAGAACTACTAGTAATAGGCAAAGATAGTAATGTTATCGGGGTTCGGTCATCTTGCCTGAAGTGTAGTCGTTCGGATCGTAAGAAGGGTCCTCGTGCTCAACCTCGTTGGTAACCTCGTGCTCGTACTCGTACTCGGTCTCAGCTTCCGGCTCTAAACAATACAATCACACAAGGCACGAATCAACAAGATGCAATGCGCACACCAAAATGATGAATGCATGATGGATGCACTATGAGAGCACACGGAGCACGGAAAATAAGCATTCAAGAAAAAGCTTCAAAACAATATAACAATAGGATATTATCAATCTACACAGAAAATCAATCAAGTCTCATATAAGACTCGCTGAAAACGGAGCTACGGGCTAAAAGTTATGCCCGAAACAAGAAATATGCACAAGCTGAAAAATACAGCAACATGGCAACTTCGGAGCACTAGAAAAATAAGCTACAGCACTCAAACAACATGGAAAATAGCATGAACATAAACTAGACATATCCTACAGCAAATAAGTCCAAAGGTGCACCACCAAAGAGCCACAGATCAATAGCAACAAGCTTGGACATATTGAACTTGACAACAAAATCCTGACAGCAGAATTTTATTGAAACTTTGGAGCTAAAGTTAAATGTGCTACAGCCACTTAAATAAGCATGTGAGAACATGAATGGAATGCCAACAATATATACTACAAGGAACCATCAAGATCCACCACAAAACTATCATGGTTTGTCCTAGAGCAGCAAGCAAACATGGCATCGGAGAATAACAGATTACAGACTTAGTGAAAATCCACTAAGTGTTAAAACAACAGTTTCATCATGGCAACTAAAAGAGCAAGTTTAAGTCACCTCGAAACTAAACATGGCAAGTGGTAAGCACCACATCAAAGTACACATGATGGTGATTCCGAAACATACAAGCATGCATCATGGAGATAAACACAACGATTGCAATGAGCTCAACAAGATGGCATCTCATAACAAGTTAAATAACTAAACAGCCACATAGCACTTTGCAACGAGGATAAACATGACAAGAATAAATCTATCATGCAACCTAACACAAGCAGCATGTAGAGCATGGCAAGACGAACACGTGGACATGTCATTTGCATCAATCGGATAAACGAGCTAAAAGATATCACTATGCAAAGGTGGCATAAAAACAACACATAGCAGCAGTTATATCGGGATGCACTCTTGCAACAGAAAAATAAGCATCTAGATGATCTCTAACTTGCATGGCACAATGGAATGAATCGTAGTGCTAATCACCACGAACGTCTGGACACCTCATTCACTCAATTCGGAGCAACACACACAAAGTTATCAGCATTAGAAATATGCATCAGAGAACAAAATACTGGGGACTTAGTGGGAAAAAGGGGGCAACCTCTCAGATCTGGGAAGAAGTCAACGGGCCCGGCGAGTGGATCTGGCCCGGCGGGAGGAGGGACTCGGCCCGCAGCCTGAGTGGGCCGAAGGGATTCGGCGGCTGGATCCCTGGCGGACGCTGGTGAGGCCCGCGGCCTAGCGCTGGAGGCTTGGGCGGCCTCGGCCCGGTGGAGTGGGGCGGCTGCGGCGGGCTGCGGCCCGGCTGCGCCTCGGGCCTGGAGGCGGCCGAGAGGAGGCGGAGAAGCTGGACGGGCCCCAGCTCGGGCCCAGGAGGGGAAGGCGGCGACGGCCTGGCTGGGGCGGCCCAGCCGGCTGGAGGCGTGGCTATGCGATGCGGGCGAAGCGGCTTGGGCCCGCGGAGGTGAGGCGGCCCAGCGCGGAGGGAGCACTGGCGCGCGGGACTGGGCCGAGGGAGGGATCCGGCTGGATCTCCTGGCCTGGAGGCTCGCTGGAGAGGGAAGCCCAGCGGCTGGATTCCCGGCTCGGGCCTGGGAGGGCGATGCGGTAGAGGGGATCTGGCCCAGGCGCTCGGGACTGGAGGCGGTCGATGGGATCTGGGGGTCGGCTCCTACCCGATCCTCAGCGACTGGTGGCGGCGAACGACCCCCCGGGCGGCGGATGAAGTTCCAGGTGGCTGGAGGGACACGGGGCCGGCTGGATCCGGCGGCCCCTCGCCGGATCTGGCCGGAGGACGGCGGTGGTGAGGTGAAGAGGGCAGTGGTGAGGTGAGGAAGAGGTGAGGAGAGGTACTCCGGCAAGGTGGTGGTGATCTCCGGTGAAGCTCCGGCGAGATTCCGGCGAAGCTCCGGCGAGGTGCCTGGCTGGAGGAAGGGGATGAAGTGGGGGCTAGGGTTTCCTTGATTTGGGGCAAAATTTGGGGGAGTGGACAAATATATAGGCACAAGTAGCTAGGGTTGTCCAAATGGAGTTCGGTTTTCGGCCACCGGATCAGATTTGGATGGCCTAGATGATAGAAGTGGCTAGGAGTTGTTGTTGGGCTGTTGGAGGGGTGTTTTGGGCCTCAAAGTGGAGGCACTTTGAGCCCACACGAATAACTGTTGGTGTAGCAACCGGACTCGAAACGCGACGAGATTTGACAGGCGGGTTACACATACCAAAACAACAACACACGACAAGTCTCGCGCCAAACCGGTAACGTTACACGGCCAAACACCAAAGTAGGCCTAGGGGATGCCACGGACACGTGAGGGAGCTCCGGAACGCGAAACGGATAACAGGAAGGAACGCGTGGAACCAGATGCAACCGACAACACAAATGCGATGCGATGCACATGTCTACATGATATGAAAGAATGCCACACACGCACACAACAAAACGACGAAAAACCCGAAAGACAAAGAACCCGGAAGGGAATAGATGAAGCCGGAGATATATTATATGCCCAAAAGGGAAAGTATTACATCCGGGGCATTACAGGGTTTAAGCTTCTCACAAGCTAGAGCTTCTCACAACAAGCGTGATGGTTTCGATAGGGAACGTCTCACCTTTGGGGATGAAATGATATCCATTGCCTCTTATTGCTTTCAAAAAATTTCTAGTGTCAACATAGAACAACAGGAGTGTTGTGTCTAATTTTGGAATTTTTCGGGGTTCGTTTGGACATTTTTATCCTTTAGCTGGGTTTTCTAGGCATTTTATGTGCATAATTCGAATTTGAACTATGTCATGGGAACGATTCCGACAATAATATGGGATAGGGTAAAGTAGCATGATCTATCAAAATGCATATGGGTGACACGGTGGTCTTAGCTAGTTTGGGCGTCTCACGATGGAGATAACAGCCCTACGTCTCGTGCTCGGGAGAGGCTTTGTTTTATCTGGTATGTATCTGAAGATTACAATGTGTGTGTGAGAGAGGAACGGATCCTCATGCCTAAGCTAAGTCCTAATACTAATGGCGAGAAAGAGAGAGAGGAGAAGAATGAGAGCTTGCCTGAGCTATGTGCTAGGGGTGGCTTATATAGAGTGCGCCACAACCTCACCTCCTATGTTACAAATTAGAGAATCATGCCATAATGTCAGCCTACTACTAAAATGACGCTTGAAGTGCCTTGTCGACTATTGGTCTTCGCATATCCCTGTGAGTTGTACGACCGAGTGGTCGACTATCATTCGAGTGGATGGTATACTGCTTGTCCGAGTGGATAGTACATTGCTTGTGGATAGTATGTCTGTACGAAATTTATCTGGACCCACCTTATGTGTGGACCCTATCGTGGTTTTGTCACGGCAGATGTCCTAGCATAAGGACTTAGTCATGGAGCCATCGCTACGGGTTAGCTTAAAGGGGTTAAAGCGGACAAAGGACGCAAGGGATTTTATACTAGTTCTGCCCCTTCGATGAAGGTAAAAGCCTACGTCTAGTTGTTGTGGTATTGCCAGGGTTTCGATAACCAGGGAGCAAATCCGCTTTGCCTGTGTCTCAAGTTGTGTTTCGTTGTCCCTGAACCGCCGAGGGGTCGTCCCTTTATATACACAGGATGATGCCTGGCCCGGCTTACAGAATCCCAAAGCCGGCTCATAAATGTGCCCGACTCGGTCTCTATCTTTCCTATTTTACAATACAAGTCACACGCCGTATGGCGGTTTACAGTCACGGGCCTAAGCACCCTTTGGGCCCTGGGCCTTTTAGCTTTCTATATTCAAAACGCCATAATCTACATCTTGTTGGGCTTCAGTAGGAGTACTTCTTCATAGGAATAAACAGGCCCCTCCTGGGCGGTTTATACTTAGTAGGTATATCCCTCACATTAGGCCCCAGATTGATTTGAACTTGGTCATGTCAATCTTCAACACTTCGGGGAAAACTTGTCTTCGTGCCTTCCGATGATCTTGTAAACCGCCATGACGTCGTCTTATAGGATCATGTTAAACCGCCATGACGTCACCCATTCATTAAAAAACCTGCATATCCTTTAACCTTTATTTATTAATCCTCTGAAGACCGCGGCGATAGCTCCGCCCTATATCCATTTTTCGGGCTCCTTGATTCTCGCGCCTGCCGTTTATCCTTTCAGCTTATAAATAGGGCGAGGGGGTCCCTTTGCCTCTTCGTCCTTCCTTCTTCCTCGCGCCTCGTCAGTGCCTAAGCACCGCCACCGCCGTCGATCTTCACATCTGCTTCAACCCAGGCTGCTGCATCAACCTGTTCGGACCAGAGCTTTGCCGGCGCGCCTCCGCATCCGATAGCTCTGGTAAGTCCTTTATTCCCTTCTCATATAAATCTCATTAGGATTTCTTCCTTGAGTTCATCAAAGCTACTGCGATGTTCTTCCCTGTTCTTTGTCATGGCTTCGATGGCTAGTGTAGATCTGACGCTTTTATCCGCGGCTGTAGTGATAACCCTTCTTTCTGCTCATTAACGCACTTATCCTTTTTTAAAGTAATCCCCCATCTAGGTCTGATGAACTGCTGCGGTACATGTTCAGCTTAAACCTGAATATTTTTGAATTTATTGACATGATGTAGATCTGTAACTCTACTGTTGATCTACAAAACTTGTTTGTCCATAACTTTAGATTTGCATCTTTCGTATCCTCATCGGCGGTTTAACTTTCAGAAAAATCATAATCCGGTAGGTAACATTAGGCCCCACTTAAACCGCCGTTGTCCTTGTAGCGCTTCCAATATCTAGTTCCGGTTTACTATTGCGTATATCTCAATACCTGCCAATCATCAACCATAAACCGGCCCTTATTTGTAATTTCAACCTTTTCCTTTGAAATGGCAAAGCAAACCAAGCAATTTTATTCCTGCAACTGGGTTCCTTCTCGGGTTACTGAAGAGGAACTGAACGGTTGGGTTGAAGTTGGCGCTTTAGCCAAAAATGATGTCATCCATTGGAGAGTCCCAGGTCCGAAAAACCCTCCTGAACCCAAAGATGGAGAAGTAATTTTATTTGTTGATCACTTAGCTAGAGGGTTTAGTCCTCCCGGATCAAAATTCTTTCGTGAAATACTAACTAGCTACCAACTCCACCCTCAAGATATTGGACCAAACTAAGTGTCCAATAATTGCAATTTTCAAGTATTCTGTGAGGCTTATTTGCAAGAGGAGCCCACAGTGGAGCTGTTTAGAGATTTCTTCCACCCGAACCGCCGTACAGAATTTACAGATGGACCTAACACCGAACTTGGCGGGATGTCCATTCAAAAAAGGAAGCATGTCAGCTTTCCTCACGCCAAGCGTCACTGTCATCCTAAAGATTGGAACCAGACTTGGTTTTATTGTCAAGATACATCTCCAGCTGACGAGAATCCTTTACCGGGTTATCGTCCTCATCGGCTTACCAATAATCATCCATTCCCCAAACGGCTAAGTACCCAGGAACGATCCGAATATGCACCACAGCTTTCAAAGCTTCGGGGCTTTACTGCAAACGGTTTAACAGGCATCGACTTCGTTCGTTGCTGGATTTCTTTGAGTATTTTACCTTTAAGCCGGTGTCCCGGTTTGATGTGCGAGTACACAGGGGATCCCAAAGACCCTCAACGTCATAATGAAGTTGTGCTGACAGAAAATGAAATCAATGAATCTGTCAAGAAAATATTGGATGAACCGATGGATGTCTGCAACAAAACTAGGCTGGCTCCCTTCTACGAATCCAATAAACCGCCAGCGGTAAATATCCTTATAACTTTTGCTTTATTTCAATCTGTTAAGCATCCTTTCTGAAGCTCCTCAATTTCTGTCAGGGTAATGATCCGTTCTGGAAGAGGAAACCCCAAGATAAACCGGCAAAGGTGTCTTGCCCTAAGACCAAGGCCATCAAGAAAACTGCCAAGAAGAAAACTACGGAAGTATCCAGTTTAAACATTGAGGATGATGAACTGGCCTCAGAGCTAGAACTTGACTCCCTTGGCTCCATTTTCTTGCACCTCATTGACAATGATTATATTCAGGAAAACGCTGAAGGCAGCCAAGCTGATGGTGTTGAGGTAATTATCCTTTCCTCCGGTTCAGACCCTCTGCCAACATAGAAAATCCGTCAACCAAACCAGAAAGTAAGATTTTCTCACCCTTTAGCTTACTTGGACCCAAACTTTATTTTGAAGAAGCAGCAACATGAAGCTCGCCGCACAACTCGGCATAGCGGCCAAGCAATCACATCCACCGGCTTACAGAATACTCTGATCCGGCAGCGTCAATCAGAGGTCTTGTATATTCCAGATGTTCTTTATCCCAAAGCGGGCCTTTTCCGGCAGGCTCTTAATCCGTCTGATTCAAATTATCAGGACACACCTCATTTATCATCCGGCGAGTCAACAGCCACACATCTTCCTCCCCTCAAGACCGTTCCTGGGTGAGTTTTTTATTTTTCTGTTAACCTTATGTTTAGTCCACGGACTAACTTTTATCTTTATCTTTCTCAGTAGGCCAAAACCCAGTAAGAAGGCCAAATTGAGTAAACCGGCTGATAGTGATATAAATCCTGAACCGGAGAAGACTCCAGAACTGGCAGAAGACAATGTTGACACCTTGCGCGATGATCCGCCGCCGCCAGATCATGATATTTTTACTGAACAAGAAGCTGCGCCGATGGATCTTGGTGACCAACAGTATAGCCCAGTACGAGCTAGCGATGACCCGGCAAGCCCTGCCAAAGCTGTTGCTACTACCACAGATGATGTTACGATTACCGGTTTTGGCCACACCACTCCTGGTGAGCCCGTCGCTTTGTCAAAGCATAGCACCAATGAGGAAGTTTCTGGTATAGACAAGAGCAAGTGGAATGCCGATTTGTCGAGCTATGCTCATCTCAGTGCCCAGGACTTTCACTCCGGCTATCTAAACCAGCTGTATGCAAGCCGTGATTATGAAGCCGGTTTGGTGAAACTTATGAAGGAACGATATGAGGTGACTACTACTTGATCTCTGCAATATTTGTCTCTTTCTTAGTCCAATAGCTTGTATCAACTCCACTGTAGCCCCCAAGGGCCGGTTTACCTCTTCGAGATGAACCGGGACTTCAAAACACCAAATTTACAGCTTTTCGCCTGTGTAGCCCCCAAGGGTCGGTTAATCTCTTCATGATGAACCGGTACTTTAGTCTGTAACTTTCCTTTGAGCAATTATGCATTAGCCCCCAAGTGCCAAGTGCATAACTTGTTATGTGCTTGGGACTTTTGATAAAAATGTATGATAACTGAAAATATGCATTAGCCCCCAAGTGCCAAGTGTATAACTTGTTATGTGCTTGGGACTTTCAATAAGATTTACCAATGTATGATGTGTATATCTCTTTATAGGCTGATCTGAACCAGAAGGAATCTCAAGCCGCTGACCTTCAAGAAAATCTTAAATTCCAGCAAACAGCAACCTCCAAAGCCAAGGATGACCTGCATCGCTCTCGCAAGCATGGAAAAGTTGAAAAGAGACTTCCAGAAGGAGCGGGCGGATTGGAAGACAGAGAAATCTGCTTTGGAGAAATGGGCTGTTGACGTAGAGGCCGCCCTTAAACCTGTATCAGAAGAGCTATCTGGCTTAAAGCGTCAAATAAACGCTATGACCACTGCTGTCTTTGGGAAGCACCCTTATTACAACTCTGAATATATCATCCCCATAAATTGCCGGCTTAACAATGGTTCCACTGATGCAGGAAAACACACTGCCCATCTAGGCTCTGACATGCAGAAGAAACTGAAGGCTGCCTATACACTTATAGAGCAACTTTATACTGGTGCGCAACGAATCATTTGTACTACCGCTCATAACAAACCGCCCCCAACTTTGATCAAAGAAACCTTGGAGAAGCTGTCAAGGCTGCCCGCCCGGTTTGAAGAGCTGAAGAGATCGGCTGCAAGGGCGGGTGCTTTAACTGCACTAACCCAGGCGAAGGCATGGGTACCCGACCTTGATCCGGCTGACGTAGTAAATGGCTACCCAAGCTTGAAAGAGGACGGATCATGATTTACCAATGACGATCTTTGAGCTTTAACAAAGGAAATGCGGCCCTTGGCCAGCAAGTTAGCCGAAGAAGCTGATCTGTCCCACTACCAGGCGGTTTATGATGCTGACAACAAACGGGTTAGTGCGCCGACTCATGATGTGGAGGATCTCATCCCCCCCGTCCCTAAGCACACTTACGCCCCTGATGTTGAACCGTCTGAGCTTATAAGCGATGAAGCTGTTTTCCAGGCCCTAATTGGGATCAATTGGGCAAACATTGACTTCGAGCTGCTGGGTGGATACGACGAGGAGGAAACGGAGCAGGGTGATCCGCAGCTGTCTTGCTGGGCTGGCGAGGAGTCATGAACCGGTGCCGGTTTAATCTTCGACATGTCGCAATGATTGATGAGGAACTGCTATTCTTTTGGGCTGCAAAACGCCTTGTAATAGGCTAGCTGAAAACACTTGGTCTATTATGCCATCGTGCATATTCCCTTTGCATAACCACTGTTTAATCCAATATCTTTATAATATTTCTGCTTATTCTTTTGAATAGCTTTTCTCATCCTATTTCTGCATGAAACAAATTTTAAGTGTCCTGGCGGTTCATAGCCGGATGGGTCATAATGCCCAAATACATGACCTAGGTTTATAACCCAAGCTACATTTTGAAATAAATATGAAAATACAAATCATACCCGTGATATCAAATCGCATCGTTGGCTTTACCAACTTTTGTAGTAAGGGTGATCATCCCAAACTGTGAGTATTGATGACTCCTGCAATATTTCGCCGGTTTATGATAAAACCATACCGGGTTGTGCTAAACAGCAGATTAGCTGCAGATGATACTGGCGATTTGTAATCAAACCAGACCGGGTATAATAAACACCAGTTTATTTGATGGTGGCGACTTATAGTCAACCACTAGGCTGAATCGATAGATATCAGATGAATACTAAGAATCTCATTAAACGATTAAAAAACTTGGCAAATAAAAGCCCATGAAAACTTGTAGTCGAGGCTTTTTACGGGCTGCCAGGCCCCAAATTCGAGGCTTTTCATGGGCTGCCAGGCCGCTGAGTTAAACCATTTTGCAAAGCCTGTTAAGATGGACCTCACATTAACCAATCATCGTTTTAACGTTGACAAGTTCAGGGTCTTATAAGATTAACTTGTCAATCGTTCGACGGGTCATACCAGGTTTACCTGGATGGAGTAACTTACTTGATGTAGGTAGGTTAACCCGGGGTTTTAGGTGTATACACCAAGTTTCCAAGCCATGGCTTGATAGCCTATTACAAGGGTCTTAAAAGCTCTTTGTCGTTGTGCGACAAGAGCCCCCAAGTAACATTGTGAGCTGTGCTCAATGGGTGCCTATGTTTGAGTTGTGATATGCATCAAACTCTCTTTTGCCCCTTATCATCATGTTGGCTTGATAGCCGGATTACCGAAGTAACCAGAGTTGTGATCGTATGATAATATTGGCTTGATAGCCAGTCTAAGAGGGCCATGGAACTCCGTTTTGTACACAGAAGCCCCCATGTGATAAACTCTTATGGAAAAAACAACAGAGGCCCCGCTTTAACAGGGATGCCGGTTTATTATATTGATCATAATTTATACATTGTTAATATATGTACATAAAGGGAGCCTATGGCTCGGTTGTAGTAAGGCCGAAGATGAGCAATGTTCCATGGTCGTTGGGTCTCCTCCTCCATGGTGCGTGAGTCCTTGTGCTCTCGAACATCGATGACCACAAAGGGTCATTCCCAAGGCGGGGACAACTTGTGCATATCTGTCTGGTCTTGGATGAGCCGGAGCACCAGATCGCCTTCTTGAAACGTTCTGGTTCTAACTCGGCGACTATGGTATCGATGCAGATCTTGCTGGTAAATCGCCGACCGAGCCGCTGCGATGTCACGTTCCTCATCCAACCGGTCCAGTGCTTCTTGTCGCGCCTTCTCGTTGTCAGCTTCAACATAAGCCACCATGCGAGGCGAATCATGACGGATGTCACTAGGGAGAAGTGCCTCAGCTCCGTACACCATGAAAAAAGGCGTGTAACCCGTAGATCTGTTGGGCATGGTATTGATGGTCCATAACACAGAAGGTAACTCCTCCACCCAACAACCCGACGTCCTTTGTAAGGGAACCATAAGCTGGGGTTTGATGCCTCTCAAGATCTCTTGATTGGCTCTCTCAGCTTGACCATTAGATTGAGGGTGAGCCACTGAAGATACGTCAAGCCGGAAGTGCTCTCGTTGACAAAATTCTTTCATAGCCCCCTTGGACAAGTTAGTGCCATTATCAGTTATAATACCGTGTGGAAAGCCAAACCGGAAAATCACGTTCTTGATGAACTAAACCGTCGTTGCTGCATCACACTTGCTGACTGGCTCTGCCTCGACCCACATGGTAAACTTATCAACCGCCACTAGAATGTGGGTCTTCTTATCTGGAGATCTCTTAAAGGGCCCAACCATATCTAGCCCCCAAGTCGCGAACGACCAAGTAATTGGAATCATCCTCAATTCTTGAGCCGGTACATGAGCACGCCTTGAGAATTTCTGACAGGCATCACACTTTTTGACTAAGTCCTCCGCATCAGCATGAGCCATTAGCCAATAGAATCCGTGACGAAAAGCTTTAGCTACCAAGGATTTTGAACTAGCGTGGTGACCACAATCTCCTTCGTGGATTTCTCGTAGAATCTCACGGCCTTCATCCGGAGACACGCAACGCTAAAACACCCATGTTACACTGCAATGATGCAATTCTCCATTGACAATAGTCATTGACTTGGACCGCCAGATTATCTGCCTGGCCAAGATTTCATCCTCTGGTAACTCACCTCGGTTCATATACGCCAAGTATGGGGCTGTCCAATCCGGAATAGCGTGAAGCGCCGCTACCAACTGAGCCTCTGGATCAGGAACAACCAAGTCCTCCTCTGAAGGTAATTTAACCGACGGATTATGCAGAACATCTAGAAAAACATTAGGTGGAACTAGTTTACGTCGGGAACCCAGACGGCTTAATGCGTTTGCCGCTTCATTCTTTCGCCGGTCCACATGGTCCACCTGATAACCCTTGAAGTGTCCAGCGACAATATCCACCTCTCGATGATATGCTGCCATAAGCGGGTCCTTGGAATCCCAAGTAACAGATACTTGTTGAGCCACCAGGTCCGAATCACCAAAGCATTTAACCCGGCTTAAATTCATCTCCTTAGCCATTAGAAGACCGTGGAGGAGAGCCTCATATTCAGCTGCATTGTTAGTGCAAGGGAACACTAAAGGGAGAACGTAACAAAATTTATCACCTTGTGGGGAAGTTAATACGACTCCAGCCCCCGAGCCCTCCAATTGCCTCACAAATCTTACCCTAGAAAAGAGGAGGGGAGGGAGTACTTATAGTCTAGGGAACGAAGAAGGGATACACGGGTCGAAACCCAAGTGGTTGCGCGCAGGCAGGGCCGGATGTCCGGTGGTCGGGCCGGATGTCCGGACGTTGGAGAGGCGTCGGATGTCCGGGCATTTCGCCGGATGTCCAGGCTAGCGGGGTCTAGCCACGGGTTGCTTTTGTGATGTGGCACCGCATTTCCGACCTGAGGCCAGATGTTCGGGGCCTGCTGGGCCGGATGTCCGGGGCCTGGCCGGATGTCCGGGCCCTGTAGCTTCGGCTGCGGGGTCTCTTCTGTAGGTGTTGGTCCAGGGGTCTAAAGTCCGGGCTAGGGGGCCTGATGTCCGGGGCCTGGGACTTTCTTCAGCTTCCCTCGATGCAATGCTTCATCCGTGAATGTGGGGACTTGTCCATCTTCATGCACCTCTCCGATGGAGTCTTCTTGATACCTGAGTACACAAAATACATCTGTCTGAGGTAGTATCCATGTCTCACATGATTCATATGGAAGTTGAACTAGGAGAGATGTCAGCTCGGTCTCGGGAGATCTAACACGAGCACGTGTCATCGGTCCTTGGGGCACTTGGTGAGGCGATGGTAGGTCCATGTGGATGACCTTGGGATGCTCCACATCAGAAGGATAACTCAAGAATTTCAACACAAAATCTTCTTCATAAGCATTGCATGTACTCTACATTTTGTAGAGAGTAATTATAGATATGATAGTACTAGAAGGGATAGAGATGCAGATTAATGATACATAATCAACTACGTATCTCTGTAAGTGCAAGCATTACATGACAAAATGTACTAACAAGAGCAATGGGCTACACTTATGCACTCGCATTGTCCATGTATTGAAGTTTTTGGTAAGATTAAATATAGATCTTATATTTGTTTAGTAAATGGTGGGTGAGGGAGATAAGATTTAGAGTAATGCTGCACAATGAACCAATCCCTCCTTCCCATAATATAAGAGTGTTTTGTACACTGATGTATTGTACAAAACGCCCTTATATTACGGGACCGGGGGAGTAGTTGTTAATGTAAGTATAGTGATTGAAGACGTTCGGTCCTTACAAGAGGACGGCAGAGCTAAACCTCTTCAAAAGTCAATACGGATCTTCTAATGTGCACCAAATGCAGGGTAAGGAGGCTAACACGTGCAATGATGCTACATCATCAACCAACTATGAAATTAAGTATGGTCATACTTTTGGAGATATGCCCTAGAGGCAATCATGTATGATGATACTTCCTATGTGTTTATGAATAATGATAGTCTTCGATGTAATCAATGATACTTTTTGGCAAGTACGTGACTTGTTTGTGATATCTTATGTTGTATGATACATCCTAAATTGTCCCTAGTCGTAAGTGATGTGTGGACACACGTCGGACTAGACTAGCATATGACACGGTGGATGGCTCGGTCTCACTAGCCATGGGGCATTGGATGCTAATAGGATAATATGGACTTGGAAAGATCTAGTCGGATTCGGCATAGTCGGATCCGAGTCAAGATAAGGTCCGAGTCGGACAGACCCAACTATGAGACGCAGCGATATGTCATATGTGAGTCTCTAGTACAACATACGTCAGGCTCCTAATAGATAGCTAGGCTCCTAGGATCCTCCTAGGCGACTCCAAGGCGATTTTGCACCGGTGGCCACTCCGGCCCCGGCGGCCACCTCTCCTGTCGACGGCCACTCCGGCCTCGGCAGCCACATCCAAAGATGGCTCCTTTTTCCCTCAACTTTGATCGTGGCAGAAAGTTCCAAGCGGATTTGGTCATCCAGTGGTGTTCTCTCCTGGCTTTCGTCAACAAGAATTCATCTTGGTGGTTTCTTTCTGTCGCGCATCCTTCAAGCTTGATGTGCACACGATTAGTGTCTCTCTCCTGGCTATGTTTGGAGGTTATGCTCAAGGTTTTAGGGTTCGTCTCTTGAGGGATAGAACTTTCAAGTTTTCGGTGGCCTCTAAGTCTGTTGGTTTTGAGATTTACAACAATGGTAGAATTGTTGAGCAAGATTTTGAGGTTGTTTTTAGTTTGTGGAATTATGGTGGGTCAAATTGGTTTAGGGAAGAACAATTTTTTTACAAAGAACTAGATGCTGAATGGACCTTGGTGGGTAGAAATGGAAAGGCTGTCATCGACAACTCCGGCGATCGTCGGAGTTACAGCACGGTGGTCAGAAACGGTCGATCGGTTTTTGAGCGTTTATCGGGTCCCATTCAATCCACTATCAATCAGCGGCAAGCTTTGAATTCCTCCTCTCTTAATTCTGAGGGTTATGGGTCGCTTAATCAGCCACAAATGTAGCAACGTTCTGCCTCTCGCGCGAACGTAGTGTGTTTTGGATGTGGAGGGCAAGGTCACTTTGCACGTAACTGCATGGTTCCAAAGCTACCTGGGCTATGGCCTTTTATACAGTTCGATTCTTTCGCGAGCCCGCCCAAGGCGGCCTGGGCTGATGGTGAGGTAGAGGCCTGGTTCAAATGTGTCGGCCTAGCTCAGCTGATAAGGCATGTCTCGTCATTTGCGGAGCTGGTCAAGGGCCTATTTCCAAATTTCCAACCGCGACCACAGGCTGCCTCCTCGCATTCCTATGTTCTTACGAACTCTGCCTATTCCACTATTTCTACCTCGGCAAGCTCGCCGTCTGCCTCACCATTGCCAGAGCGGGCATTGGTGGTCAGTTCATCTTAAGCTTCGACATCGGCCATGGCCAACATTCCCATTGACCCGGCTCCCTTCGTTCCTCATGGGTTCCGGATTTTTGAGGTGGAGGGCCGTACTGGGGTTTCGAGGGCAATTTTGCCGCATCGTCCACGAAGGCATGAGGACTGGGCGATTGCTACCATTCAGCCGCATCCCAATGAGGTTTTTTTCCCAACGTTAGAGAAGTTCTTGAGGAGTTCTTTCAAGGTGTTGAAGAAGTGGGGTTCAGAGAAATCCAGCCTTGTCCGTTTGGAGAGGTATATGTTCAGTTTCGGCATGTTAGGGACAGAGATCGTCTCGTCTGGCAGAGCCCGCATCCATTTGGAGATTTTTTATCTCTTTCACTAAGCACAATCAAGGTAGGAACTGGTGTACATTACACTTCAATAGGACCGTTTGGTTACTGTTTGTGGGTGTCCCATTTGACCACTACAACACTGAAGATATTGCAGCTGCCATTGCCAAGTGGGAAAGAATTATTAGTTGGGAGAGAGAGGATGCTCTAAAAGGGATGATTCTGGTGAAGGCAAGAGTCACTGAACTTATTGACATCCCTAAAAGTATAAGGTGGTCTGAAGGGGAGTGCTTTGAGGAGGAATCATGGACTAGTTCTGTGGAGGTTTTACTAGAGGAAATGCTGGGAGGTGGCCCAGCTGATGAAGATCCTATTGCACCTCCTGGAGTGGACCCTCACCCTATTCCACAACACGCCAATGATTTCCATGGCTTCCATCCGGCTCAAATTCATAATGAGCCTTCTCAACAGGAGGACTCGGATGATTGGGAAGAGCAGGAGGAGCAAGGTCACTGGGCATTCCCTCAGGAAAATAACCCTCAGGCTCAACCACCACAGCAACAAATGGAACTGCCAGTCTTACAAGAGGATGGTGCTCCCAATAGCAGCATCACCACTACAGTTTCCTTATCTGATGGTATTTGGTCTAACACTCACACTGCCAGTGAGGAGGTCAATCAAGGTGCTCAGAACAATCCTTTGGGCACGGGCTTATAGAACATTCTTAATGCTTATCAGGCAGATGGGGAGGAGGAGGATCTTGGGCAAGACAATGCAAACATGCCTATTGTTGAACAGCAGGTGGTTCAGGGGGTTCCTTTGGTTGTTCATGATGTGGAAGCTGTTGATCATGTTATGAATTCAGATGCTGTGGCTGTACCTACTACTGCTGAAGGAAATCTTGTGCGAGCTGGGCCTCTTGTACAGCCTGTGGGTGTTATTCCTCTTAATATAGCCAATGTTCAGGTTGAGGTGACTGAAGAGAATGCTACATCTGCTTCTCAGCTCAATGGTTGTCCTCTGGGCACTGATACTGTGGCTGCAAATGATATGCCACAAGGAACTCAAGTAGCACAAAGCTCAGAGCTCAGAATGGATTTAAAGGGCAAAGCAAATGACCTTATTGTTCAGGTTGGCACCTCCACTGGTGGGCCAAGTAAAGGTATGGATAGCTTTCATCCAACTAATTCCCCTACTTTACTAGAGATTCATGAATTAGTACAAAATCATACCTTGGATATTATTGATGGTGCCCATTTGATTTCTGAGGAAGGTTTGGACTTGTGGATTCAACACTTAGCTCCAGCAACCCAGGGAGAAGTAAACACCTTCAAAATTGACATACCTGTAAGTTGGTTTAACTTCATAATTCAGCTTCTCCTCACTCCTGACAAATTTGGCTGGGTGATGCATCTGTTGAAATCTAAGCTGTGGAAAATGCTTACTGCAAACTATGACACTGAAGAGACTATCTTATTCCATATACCTGACAAACCTGCTACCTCACAGGCTCCAAGTTGTAAAGAAATCATGCTGGGTCTGGGAAAGGAAAATGAGGGTATAAGCCCTGCTGCTCACTCCTCAAGTGGAGCTGGAAGTCCACTCAAGCAAGTGTCCCCCAATAAAGTCATACAGTTGTCACTAGGTGAAGTTGTCTCAAGGAAAAGAAGGGATAAAGAGCCACTTGTGGAGACCCAGGTGAGAAGAAGTGATCGAATTAAGAAAGACAACAATGGGTATAGGAGGAAATCATGTGATGCTAGCTCTTTCTTACCCTGTAATGCTATTTCACCCATTGTGCATAATAAAGTGGTCAAAAATCTAACAAAAACTTTTTGCAAGGTGTCTGAGGATGAGGCACAGGACATGCTTTCTAAGAGGCCCAAGAAGAAGGGCCAGGAGGATGTGGCCAAGGTCTCCAAGGTCACTGGTGCTACAACTCCTTAGGATGTGCCATGATGAACTGTCCAGTTACTAATAGTATCAGGAATATTTTGAGAAATGCTAGTTTGATAGTGGAATGTATGTAGTCTGGTTTTCTTGATGCAAGCAGAACATGTTTAATGTCGGTACTGAAAACTTGGTGCCCACTTTTGTCTAATGCTATGTTGATCTATTTGACTATGCTCTGGAGTTGTGGTTGCCATGAAGACTTTGAAAATATTGTGCTCTCTAGCAGGACTGTTGTGTTTCATCTGTTACTCATGTTTTCTGACACCTCAAATTGGACTGGGTCTCATTCACACAAATGCTATGCTTTGCATATGTATGGCAACATACCAGGAGATGGGGCCTGGTATCACACATTTTCCAATCAGTTAGTTAATCATGAGTAGAAACAGATCCTGGAACATCTTGAACTGGAACATTAGGGGTTTGAATTCTCCTGATAAATGGCTGGCCATTAGGCAAAAAATTGAGGAAAGTGCTGCTGGTATTTTGTGCCTTCAAGAAACTAAGAGACAAGATTTTGATTTGGCATATATTCATAACTTTTGTCCACAAAGATTCAATAAATTCGAATTCCTGCCTTCTATTGGGGCATCTGGAGGGATATTGACTGCTTGGAATGAGGCTCTTTTTAATGTGCAATTGCTCTTTCAGAATAAATTTTCACTTTCTATGTAGTTCACTTGTACTTCAACCAACAAACCATGGATCCTCACAAACATTTATGGACCTTGCAACCTTGAAGACAAATTGGAATTTATTGATTGGTTTACAAATATCCAAATGCCAGATGATGTTGATTGGATAGTTATGGGGGATTTCAACTTCATTAGGTCACCTGAAGACAGAAATAGACCTGGTAGAGATGTCAATCAGATGTTACTGTTCAATGAGGCCATTAGTAATTTGGGGTTAATTGAATTACCTCTAAAAGGAAGACAGTTTAGTTGGAGCAATATGCAACAAAGTCCTCTACTTGAAAAACTGGACTGGTTTTTCACTTCTGCTGCATGGATGACTACTTATCCTGACACAGCTGCTCTGCCTCTTGCATAACCAATATCAGACCATTTGCCTTGTGTAATTAAAACTGGTACATCTATTCCTAAGTCAAGGGTTTCTATATTTGAAAATTATTGGTTGAAGCACAGCTCTTTCAAAGATATTGTTCAAGCTGCATGGAACATCCCTGTTGGTTATACTGATCCAGCAAAGAAAATTAATGCTAAATTCAAGAACTTGAGGAGAGCACTAAAACTTTGGGAAAAAAACCTATCTTTTCTTAAAAAGCAGATTGATGAGTTGAATGAATGTATATTCCTATGGGACTTCTTGGAGGAATTAAAAGACCTTACTATATCTAGGCATAACTGCAGGGAGCTTTTGAAAGAAACACTACTAACTGTCCTCAGTAATCAGAAGATTTATTGGAAACAAAGAGGAAAAATCCAAGGGGCTCAAATTTTGTGATGAAAATACCAAATTCTTTCATACAAAGGCTTCAATTAATCACAGGCACAACAAAATTGCAATGCTCATGAATGAGGACCAAGTGGAAATTACTGATCATGAAGGGAAGGCTGTAATTCTTTGGGAAGCTTTTAAGAAGAGAATGGGACAATCAAATGGCCATACAATGCACTTCAGTTTACAGGACCTGTATGATAACAGAGTGGATCCACAAATATTCCAAGACCTTGAGAGACCTTTCTCTCAGGAAGAAATTGAAGAGGTAGTTAAAAACTTGCCCACAAACAAATCTCCAGGCCCTGATGGATTTAATAATGAGTTCCTCAAAGCTTGTTGGGACATTATCAATCTGGATGTTACTGAACTTAACATTGCCTTTCATGCTGGAAATGTGAATTTGGAAAGCATAAACACATCATATATCACACTCATTCCTAAAAAGGAGGTACCTATATCCCCTAATGACTTTAGGCCAATTTCATTGCTTAATGGGGTGCTCAAAATCATTACTAAACTGCTGGAAAATAGATTACAAAAAGTCATTCTGAAGCTGGTTCATATCAATCAGTATGGATTCTTAAAGAACAGAGTAATTCAAGATTGTCTGGGTTGGGCCTATGAATATATACATCAATGCCACAAGTCAAAAGAAGAATTTCTTGTTATTAAACTGGATTTTGAAAAGGATTTTGACACTATTGAGCATCAGGCTCTAATTGACATCTTAAGGGCTAAGGGATTTGGTGAAAGGTGGATAACCTGGATGCACATGCTATTGAATTCTGCATCCTCTGCTGTAATGTTAAATGGGGTGCCAGGAAATATGTTTTACTGTAAAAGAGGAGTAAGGCAAGGAGATCCCCTTTCACTTCTTCTATTCATATTGGCAGCTGACTTGCTTCAATCAATTTTCAGTAAAGCCATGACTAGGGAACTAATAACACCTCCACTACAAGTGACCTCATGCCCTGACTTCCCTATTGTGTAGTATGCAGATGACACTCTTGTTATTTTGCAAGCAAGTGCTAGATAGCTTGTATGCCTCAAAGCTCTACTCAACACATTTGCAGATGCCACGGGCCTCAAAGTAAATTATGAGAAATCAATCATGGTGCCATTAAACATTGCAGAAGACAGAGTAGATATTTTCACTAACACTTTGCAATGTGCCAGAGGGCAATTTCCATTCACTTATCTGGGGCTACCTTTGGGCATTTATAAGCCAACTATAGAGCAGTGTTTGCCCATAGTCAATAGAATTGCTAAGAGGATTACTAGCATTTCCACTTTCATGACTCAGGCAGGGAAGATTTTGGTGGTCAAATCTGTGTTGGCTTCCTTAGCAGTTTACTTCATGTGTTGTCTGGACATTCCCATCACTATTAAACACCAGATCATCAAATACTTAAGGCACTTTCTATGGAGGAGCCCTGATTTGGAAGATAGGAGGCCAGCCCTAGTAGCTTGGCACACAGTTTGCAGACCTAAAAATCAGGGTGGCTTGGGAGTTCTGGATATCTTCACACAAAATAAAACTCTGCTCATGACAAACCTTCATAAGTTTTACAATAGACATGACATCCCTTGGGTCAATCTAATTTGGGAAACATACTACAGCAATGGGCAACTTCCAGGAGATCAAAAAGTGGGCTCATTTTGGTGGAAATCCAATCTTGCACTCATTGATCAGTTCAAAGCTATAACAAGATGCAATGTGGGAGATGGCAAAACTGCTTTGTTCTGGGATAATATGTGGGACCAATTCATTCTCAAGCACAAGTTTGATCATCTATACTCCTTTGTTAGAAACCCTCAGACAAGTGTTCAACAAGTGATCAATACTGAATATCTCCAAAACTTATTCCATCTGCCCCTAACTGCACAGGCATATGAGGAGTTCCTACAAATGGAGGACATGTGCATTTCCATGAGACAATCAGAATACTTAGATGCTCTGGATACTTGGAGTTACATCTGGGGCAATGAATTCTATTCTTCAATTAAAGCCTATAAGGTGCTAATTGGGCACAAACAAACCCCACCACATTTTTCATGGATTTGGAAAAGCTCTTGTCAACCCAAGCATAAAGTTTTTTTCTGGATGCTCATGCATGACAGAGTAAACACAAGGAATCTTTTAAGGAGGAAAAACTTTGAATTGAAAGTTTACTATTGTGCAGTGAGGGACTGTCCTCAAGAGGAAACGCTGCATCATCTTTTTTGGGGATGTCCTTTTGCCATCAGATGCTGGGATTTTATTTGTCCTTCAAGAACACCAAACTTGTCAGTTCTGGACGCATTTCAAGACCTCAAAGACAAACTCAGATACCCTTTCTTTATGGAGATTATCATATTGGGATCATGGGCCATCTGGATATCTAGAAACAACAAAATCTTTGATAATATAACTCCTTCATTTCAGGGCTGGAAACACATTTTTACTGAGGAACTCGAGCTTGTGAAATTCGGGATCAAGAAGAAATATGAAGTGCAATTCTCTGCTTGGCTGGATTCTATGTTGTAATTTGTATAGTTCTCCTTGCTTTTCTTTTTAGTGTTTTTTAGCTTTTGTGCTTAGTTGTTGTGTAGCTTCTTTTTTGGTAGTTTCTCTCTTTTCTTCTTGTGTTTTTGTTTTTAGTTGGGCTTAGCTCAAGCCCACCAGCCTATTTTTATTTCCCTTTTTTAATTAATAAAAGTTGAGGTGGGGTGTTTACCCTACTGTTTATAGTCAAAAAAAAGTACAACATACGTTCTATGTCCTAAGACGAGAGGTGACACATGTGCTCGGGATGGTGACAGACTTGCTTTGAGCCGACCAAACGCTACTCCGTGATTGGGTAGTTACAAATGTAGCTTTTGGGCTTCTCCAGACCCATGTTGTGAGACGTGGTCGAGCAAGATGGGATTTGCCCCTCCGATCAGGAGAGATATACTCTGGGCCCCTCGTATGACCCGACCATGATAAGCATGGCCATGCGACAAGGATTTTGAGATAATCTGGTTTGGGTCGGCATCACTGGAACGAGAAAGAGGTCGGGCTAGCACAAGAATGACAGACTCGCCTTGAGCCCGACAACATATATCATGTGGCAAAGGGAATGGAAGTGTGACATGTTGTACATGTTCGCTAACGAGCTTCATAGTCTGCTTGGTGGTCTGCACGCCTTGCTAGAGGCCGCTACGAGCCGTACAGGTCGGAGGTGATCTGAACTGTGACCAAGCCGACTTGAACCTAAGGGGTCGCGCGCTTAAGGGAAGGAACCTGTGAGGTTGGATCCAAATCGACGAGTCAGACTTGGTCCTACTCGGACTCGGATACATACCGAACAGACTTTGGGCTTTAGGGTCCGTGTGAGGCCCAAGTGTTGAGCCTGTGACGGATGCCTATATATAGAGGAGGTGCGTCACACTCATTTGGTTGATCACTTTGACGCCGTCATTAGGGCCTTGCATGTGTTGCAACTAGCCACCTCCACTCGCCGCTGGTTGTGTGATCGGACCTAGCAGGCCGCCGCACAATGTTCCTCCTGCATGCGCATATACCATTATAGGCGGTGCACTTGCGCCGCTCCTGTGAACCTGTCCGCGGGATCCGATCCGCTACGTGGGAGATCGACGAGGAGGAGACGACTTTGCTGCCCCAACTCTACTTCCACTGCACGACACTGTGCGTCTAGTGGTAACGATCTGTGATCCATCTCCCCTAGCATGTTCATGGATGTTCTTCGCGTAGGAAAATTTAAATTTGCAGTCAACGCAACCTACGGTAGAACCCAACACATACAGGGCAAGAGGTACTGATGCGGAGCATCCCAAGGTCTCACCAAGTGCCAAGTAGACCCAAGACACGTGCTCGTGCACGAGCTCTCGAGACCGAGGTGACTTCACTCCTCTCTCAACTTCATTTAGATTCACATGAGACATGGCTACTACACTCATTAGAAACTCTATGCATACTCAGGCACCTCGAGAACGACCATGGAGAAACTAAGGAACAAGAGGAATCGAAGAAGGAAGACGGAGGAGAAATCTGCCAAGTCCCAGACTGGCTGGATGATCCGGACAGACACCCGGATGATCTGGGCAGAGCCCGGATTATCCGGACCCCAGCCCGGACGATCCAGATAATGCGCACCCCGACACCCGAAGCTCCTTCACCGAAGCCGGATCATCCGGACCCTAACTCGGATCATCCGGCCGTGCCCTAACATCCGGATCAGGACCCGGACATCTGGACCTCCCGCTGCAGAAAAGACCCGGTCGGATCACCCGGACGCCGCCCCGAACCATCGGACCCCCGAAGCCCGGATCATCCGGATCATCCGGGTCGTGCCTGCGTGCATGACTTTGGGCCGAGGCCCATGAACCCCTTCGCCCCTCTTAGCTTATTTATTGCACTCCACCCATAGTTTTGTAATGCCCAGGATGGGACTATACCTCCTACGTGTCGAGGCACGACTTAAAGGTATAAGCCCATTCTGGAATGATCTCAAGTTCGGTAACTTTGCACGACTCATGTAAAAATAGGGATGAAATTGCAAAAGGATAGTTGGCTTACACTCGCCATGTCACACAATACAATACATGAGAAAAACATCATCCAAATAACATCACAACCGGACTACGGGTGAAGATCCAAATGAAAGATACCAAATACATAAAGCCACAGGTCCGAATCGCCCCTAGTAGAAACCACTACTGATCATCTGGATAGTGCACATAGTATCGACTACGTTCTTCATCGTACTCCCAGTACAGCTCTGTGCCGTCACCTGAGTAGTTCACCATGGTACCTGCATCTGGTGTGGAGTAGAATATGTGAGCCACAGATGACTCAGCAATCCCGTTCCCGGGTAGCAAAACTATCTAAGCCTTGGGTGTGGAACAAGACTGAAGAAAGATAAAAAGGTTGCAGCTGCACTAGCACTAGCTTACGTGATAAGAGCGAGAAGAGAAGTGCCACGAGCGACAAAGTGATCACGAAGTGATCCTATCTAAACATGTCAATCATAAACCCACCGTGTTCACTTCCCGAACCCCTTTGGGAAAATGACCGTCATGGTTACTCACGCTGGTAGTGTGTTCTGAACATGGTGTCAAGTTTTCTACAACCGGATATTAACAAATTCCCATCTGCCATATAACCGCGGGCACGGCTTTCGAAAGTTCAAAACCCTGCAGGGATGTCCCAACTTAGCCCATGACAAGCTCACGATCTGCGGAGTCGCAACTCCAAGGTGGAAAGGCCCGAGTATTCTCGGAATCCCGTGCTCAAGATATATCGACATAGGTAAAACTAATCCAGCAAGACCTCCCGGCGTGCCGACACCCAGTAGCCGCGCGTATCTAGTCTCAGGCCATGACCGGTTGAGACAGCCTACAAGAAAATACCAAATACCTCGGGTTTCCCCAAGGCGGCCCTGTAGTCTGCTCGGTTGGACCAACACTCATGTGGAGCACTGACCCGGGGGTTGATTAATAAAAGGGGATAGCTAGTCCCTATGAAAGTTTTAGTTATTAGGCAAATGGAGTACCAATGTTGGGCCCTGCTGGAAAAGGTTTAGCGCTAAGTGGGTTATCGAGGGGGTCCCATAACCCCAACCGTGTTAGGAACGCATAATCAAGGAACATAACACCGGTTTATACGGTTCCTAGGGCGGCATGAGTGGAACAAATCACCAAGCAAGAGGCTTAGCCTTCCACCCATTACCAATATATAGATGATTTAGTTTAAGAGTTTATATAGTGTGATATCCAAACAATAGCTTCAACGTGCAGCAAAAATCTTCAATTCTTCTCCTGCAACTAGCAATGCTATAAGAGGGGCTGAGCGAAGCTTACTTAGCCAAACAAAGGTTTGCTAGGTTGGGTGGTTAGACAGATTCATGGTTACAATAGGAGGTGGCAAACAAACATGGGCATCGAGGCAATGAGCTAAAGAGCGAGACATTTAGCAATAGGCAAAGATAGTAATGATATCTGGGTCAGGTCATCTTGCCTGTCGAGTCGTCGATGGGATCGTAATACGGCTCCTCGTTCTCAACCTCGGTAGTAACCTCGTTCTCGTTCTCGGGCTCGGCTTCCGGCTCTACTCAACACAAGAACACACGAGGCATGAAATCAAACAAGGTGCAATGCACAATCTATAGGATGCACGTATGATGCACTTAGGATGCACGGCAGATGCACTTAGGATGCATAACATGTCAAAGTATGAAGCACACCAGAACAACACAAGAACAAGACAATATGCTCAAGCAAGTAGGATGCAAGACAAGTCTATTTAGGATGCAAAACATGGCAAGGTAGGAAGCACAGAGAAACAACATAAGAACAACAAGTTTAAATGAGGCCAGAAACTACTTAAGACAAAACCGGTAAGTCCTCATATGCATAGTTTGAAATTAGTCCAGATCTGAACAAACCTTAAGTTAAAGTTGTTAACCAGCAAGTTAACATGCACCAAGATGATTTACACGAAATTCTAGTCAAGTTTCATATAAAGTTTGTTTAAAACGGAGCTACGGTCTAGAAGATATGAGCAAAACAAGTTAAGCATGGCAACGGTGCAAGATGCACCCAAACATCAAGCAAACATACCCCAAACATGTTAACAAGATGATACTATTAATCTACATGCAAAATCACACAAGTTTCATATAGGGCACGCTCCAAACGAAGCAACGGATCAAAACATACACTCGAAACAAGAAACAATGCAAAGCTGAGATTAATAGCCACATAGCAAGTTGGAAGCAAGATATATATACTCTACAACACTCAAACATGGTGACAAGAAGCATGAACATGAAGTAGACATCTCCTACAGCAAACAACTCCATTGGAGTAACTCCATATGAGGCATGGATCAATAGCAACAAGCTACAACATTTTGATCATGACGTTAAAAACCTGACAGTAATATTTTATAGAAACTTGGGAGCAAGATTTTAATAAGCTACATCAAGCCAAAACTGCAAGTGAGGGCATGGATGGATAGACAACAACATTTACTTTCTCAAAAAAAAGACAACAACATTTACAACAAAGAATGATCAATGGCCACCCCAAAACTAACATGCATTTGCCTAGGACATCAAGCAAACATAGCATCAGGATAAGACAGATTCCAGACTTAGTGAAATTTCACTAAGTGTTAAAACAGTAACATTAGCATGGCATGTTTGCGAGCATGTTTAAGTCACCTCAAAGCATATCATGGCAAGTGGTTTGCACCACATCAAAGATCACATGATGGAGAATCTAAAACATATGAGCATGTGACATGGGGACAAACACATCAATAGCAACGAGCTCCTCAACTAGGCATCTCGTAATAAGTTTCAAAACCTAACACCCACATGCACTTTTGCAACAGAGATAAACATGGCAATAAGAACTCTAACATGCATGCTACAACACCCAACATGTAGAGCATCTCATGATGAACATTTTGACATCTCATTTGCTTCATTTGGATAAACATGCACCAAGTTATCACATCTCAAACATGGCATGAAAATAACAAGTAGCAGCAGTTTATATCATGTAGCACTCTTGTCATGAAGATTAAGACATCTAGATGAACTCAAACATGCATGACACAATGGAACAAAACGTAGTACACATCACCACGGTCATTTTGACATATCATATGCACAAATCGGACTAGCACACTAAAAGATATCGCCACCACAATAAGCCATCACACAACAAAAAAATAACAAAAGACTTAGCAAAAAACAGGGGGATCACCTCGCGGATCGGGTTGACCCAGCGGATCGGGCGCGGGCGCGGAGTGGGTTACGGGCGCGGGACCTGTTAGGGTTCGGCTGGATCCGGCCGATCTGGATCGGGGCCGGCGACTGCTGGCTTCGCCGGCGAGGGGGCGCGGCGGCGCTGCTCCGGCGGCCTGGGGCCTCGCCGGCGGAGCGGCCTGCGGCGGTGGAGAGCGGCCGGGGCGGCTGCTCACCGGAGGCCCACGGGAGCGGCGGCGGAGAGGCCGCGACCGACGGTGGAAGTGGCGGCGGAGACCTCGAGGGGCGAGGCGGCGGTCGATGGCCGGCGAGCGCGGCTGCCGGGAGCGGAGGGGCGAGCGCACGAGGGAGCGGAGGGGCGCGGCGGCGGTGCGGGCCCGGAGGGCCGCGGTCGGGCCGGCAGGCCGCGACGGCGGTGGAGTCAGACGGGCCACGTGGCAGCTCCTGACTGGACCGGCGCGTCCGGGCGGACGTGTCCTGCAGCGGTGGAGGGAAGAGAGCTAGGGTTTGGGACGAAAATGGACATGTGGGACGTTTTTATAGGCACAAGGAGCTAGGAGACTCCAAATGGGGAGCGGTTTTCGGCCACAAGATCACAATTCGACGACCGAGATGATGGGAAGGGTTGTGCTGGGTTAGTGGCCTATTGTGGAGGGGGTGTTGGGCCTCAAAGAAGGGGTTCTTTTAGCCCACTAGGTTAACCGTTCGTGTACCAAACGAACTCCAAACGCGACGAAACTTGATAGGCGGGCTACACGTACCAAAACAACATCGCACGACAAGTCTCACGCCATTCCGGAAACATTACACGGCCACACAAGAAAGAAGGACTCAGAAATGCCACGGGCACGTGTGAGAGCGTCGGAACTCGAAACGGACAACGGGAAGAGACGAGTGGGACCGGATGCAAGTGACAACACAAATGCAATGTAATGCACATGACAACATGACATGGATGAAATGCACACACGCACACGACTAAACGAAGAAACCCGAAATGAAAGAAGAGCCCGGAAAGGAAATGATGAAGCCAAAGTTTAGATATTGCCATATTGGGAAAGTGTTACATCTGGGGCATTACAACTTTCTAGGGTTAGCTTTATGTTAGCTCACTTGATACCTAGAGCATTGCTCATCTAGTGGTTCATCTCCTCGAGAGTGACTGCGGCCCCTCTTCGGAGAAGAACCACACGGATTCAAGACCTCCGCTACGGAGAAGATCCTACGGGATACTCCCCAAGACATCCGGCCCAGTAGGCCCCGGACATCCGGCCTCAGGCCCGGAAATCAGGCGCCACATCGCAGAAACACTCCGTGGCTAGACCCCGCTAGCCCGGACATCCGACGAAATGCCCGGACATCCGGCGCCTCTCCAACGCCCGGACATCTGGCCCGACCGCCGGACATCCTGCCCTGCCTGCGCGCAGCCACTTGGGTTTCGACCCGTGTATCCCTTCTCCGTTCCCTAGACTATAAGTACTCCCCCCCTCCTCTTTTCTAGGGTTAGCTCTGTGATAGCTCATTTGATACCTAGAGCATTGCTCATCTAGTGGTTCATCTCCACGAGAGTGACTGCGGCCCCTCCTCGGAGAAGATCCACATGGATTCAAGACCTCCGCTACGGAGAAGATCCTACGGGACACTCCCCAAGATCTCCCTCTGGAGAAGACTGCCTTGTATCGTCCGTTGTTGACCATGGATCATGTATCTCGCTATGTATCGTGGATCCAGCACTTGTGTGACCATCTTCATGTTGATTTGAGTGTTCCTCTTTTGTTTTTCCCTGTGTTTCCCGTTGTGTTCTTCGTGTTCTTCGTGGAATCCTCTCCATTTCGTGAAAGATCGGCCTAGATCGGGTTGACCCCGCATCATATGGTATCATGAGCCTAGGTTGATCATGAATTTGGAGCCCCACACATTGTTTTCTAGCTTGTTTTTGATATTTTTAGTCCAATTTCGAAAATTCCCACAAAAATAGCCATACAATTTTTTTGTGATTTGTGTGTTTTGATGAGATTTTGTTGATTGTGATCCGTGGAAGCTGTGTGGCAAGTGGATTTACCTCTCCCCCACCTTCACCACCCTCAAATCCGCCCAAAATCCCCGAAAATTTCATTTTCCTCCAATTTTTCAGCTCCTCCCCGAGTTCATCTCGAGCAAGTTGACCCACCCGGATCATCCGGATAACCACCCGGATAATCCGGCCGATCATCCGGATCATCCGGACTTCTCTGACGAAACTGCATTCTGCAGTTCTTCTCAGCCACCGTTTCCGCCACCGCAACAACCTTTATCCCCCCTTCCGCTACACCCTCGACATATAACCCACCACCACCACCATTTCTTACCCGCCATCAAGACGATTTTGCTTCATTTTGTCTTGGACACATTTGAGTTGTGGTTTCTCCGTTTCCGTGTGTGTTTCGGCTATCTCGGAATGGAACGATATCGACAAGACCACCTCTCAACCTCGACAAGGACGGTAACATCGACGACACTTTGTATCCTACCTCGCAATTGCATTTATAAATCCTCATCGACCACTTTGCATAGCTTTCCCATCGAGACTAGCCATCCGAGTATTGTCGGGCCATGACACTTGTGCACATTAGTGATAGTCATAGATATTGCATACTACATCATCATATCTCCGTGTGACACAAGAGTGTCCCGCATACACAATAGCTATCTTGATACGAGAAGCATGCATAAGTGGCCAAAGAAAGAGCTCACAAGCTTTTAAGCAAAAGAGCCATCCAAAGCTTATAAGCACAAGAACAATATCATCAAACGCCTTGCATCAAAAGAGATCATATGAGATAGAAATACATCATCTTGTGCTCAAGCATCGGCACATCATACACTCATAGCATACTTGTGATAGGAAGTCGTTACATTGCATTATAGGTCGTGCACAAGTGCGTATCCGCCAATTAAGCAATCGGTTAGCATCTCTCTAGCACTATGCAAGAAGAGCATTTTCCGTGGATTCCACATTTTCGCTCACCTTTGGTTGCACAACCACATTTATCTATCCGTGCTGTGTCTTGTGTGCTACCTATTGCTTGTGATCTACTTGTTGCATGAGCAAATTGTGAATCATTTTCAACATCATTGAGTCTTACTCACTTTTTGCATAAAAATTGTGCCTCTATCCTCACCGAGCTCCACTAAAAGCTTTACTCGTGTAGGTGTGAGAATCGACAAGAAGTGGTACCAATAGTGCTATTTTCGGGTTACATTATTGAGTGATCATTGATCCATCTTCAACTTCGGTCAAGGTACATTTGGTATTGTCTTCTCGTTTCTCCCACTCACACTCTTGCTTGCAATCATGGATAGGCCAATTACATCTTCAAACCCGCTCTTTGATGATCCTCAAGAATCGAACAACTACGTCTCCAAACTACATCTCTTCGGTGTCCAACGAGCTTTACATCAAGAGAGTGAAGCTATGCAAGAGCGAATTGAGCAAGTCGCCGCCGATGCACGACAATTTGAAGCACGAACAAGAGAGCAATACGAAATCATCAACACCAACATGTCTACCCGATTCGAAAAGCTACGGACTTTGATAGTCAACCGATGCTCCTCATCCACATCTTCTCAAAGACGAAGCCGCTCAAGTCGTCATACCGACTACACGTCCGGCTCAAGTATACCTACATCGAACTCTCTTCGTCGTGCCACACGTCAAGCTCGACATGACAACCGGAACCCCCTTCATGAAAAGAGTTCAAAAGAGCTAGTTGAATAGCAGGAAAGTCAACATCGTCACAATAAAGCTACACTTGAGCAAGCACAAGAATGGCAACGACTACGCCAACAACAACAAGAGCGAGAACGTCAACACCAAGAAGAACAAGATGTCGAGGCTCAACGTCAAGCACAACAACGCTGAGAAGCTCAAGCTCTTCAGGCACAACGAGCATTACGTGATTCACATCACAATGTGGCTGCTCGCAATCGACACACTCGGCCAGAAGAGGAGTTCCTTCAAGATGAGATGCAAGAGAGGCGCCACCAAGCAAGAATGCAACAAGAAGTTCCTCCTCAAGCACGGCAAGAGCAACAAGCTCACCAAGAACCACAAGCTCGGCAAGAACAATATGACAATGTACATCAACCCCGCCAAGAGCAACATGAGGATGACAATCGCCCAAATCAAGAACGCCCTCACAATAGGCAAGCAAACAATGAAGATCATCGCTATGGAAAGCTTAAGTTCACCATGCCAACATTTTCCGGAAGCATTAATCCCGAAGACTACCTCTAATGGGCATTGAAAGTTGACAAGATCTTTCGCCTACACAACTTTGATGAAGAAAAGAAGATTGCAATGGCGTCACTTGAGTTCCAAGATTATGTTCTCATTTGGTGGGAGCAAATCATCGAGAGAAGAGAAGAAAAAGGCAAACCGCCTATAACTACTTGGACTCAAATGAAGGAAGTCATGAGAGCACGATTCGTGCCAACACACTACAACCGTGACTTGTTCAAGAACCTACAACACCTCAAGCAAGGTACCAAGTCCGTTGAAGAGTACTACAAGGAGATGGAGATTGCCATGATAAGAGCCAACATCACAAAAGATGAAGAGCAAACGATGGCGAGATTCTTGCATGGACTTAACTATCCTATCAAGAAGATTGCTGACTTTCAACCATACACAAATCTCCTCGAGCTAGTACGCCAAGCAACCAAAGTGGAGCGACAACTTCAAGAGGACTACAAGTACTCCAAGTTCAACCCCAAGAACTACGGCTCCTACAACCAATGACTTCGGTTCCTCCTACCTCTACCAAGCCAGCCAAGTTACAAGAATGTGACTGCATCAAGTCGTCCACCTTCTACGAAAAACTTCAAACCAAGAGATTCCTCATCTACAACTCCAACCGAGGACAACTCCAAGACGAGTTCCATCAAGTGTTTCAAATGCCAAGGGCGAGGCCACAAGTCATTTGAGTGCAAAACCGTTCGTACCATGATCATCAATGATGACGGATCCTATGACTCAATGAGCGACGATGAGATGGAAGCCCTTGAACATGTAGCTATGCATCGCCAAGTGAATGAAGATGAAGACCATCAAGTGTTTTGCAACAATGATTCGAGTCCCAATCTTGTTGTCTCCAAGGTCTTGACACTCCAACATCAACAAGATGACGATCAACGATGTCACATCTTCCATAGCAAGGCCGGCATCAATGGACGCTCTGTCAAGATTATCATCGATGGTGGAAGTTGTCATAACTTGGCAAGTGAAGAGCCATGCGACAAGCTACAATTGGTCAAGACGAAGCACCCTCATCCCTACAAGGTCCAATGGCTTAGCGACGCCGGATCTCTTCGAGTAGAGCACACCATGCAAGTATCCTTCAAGATAGGCGCCTACGAGGACACGCTTGAGTGTGATGTGGTCCCTATGTCCGTGTACCACATTCTTCTTGCACGACCATGGCAATACGATCGTGGTGTCACACACAATGGACGGACCAACCATTATAGCTTCAAGATGAAGGGCAAAGAGTTCATGCTACGCCCAATGTCACCAACTCAAGTAGCCGCCGACAAACACATGCCTACCAACCATCGTGGAGACAAGGGTGAGAGAGTGAACCACCAAAAGGAGAGTGAGAGCCACAAGCCAAATATGAACGACTCCACGATGAGCGACAAGAAATAACTAGTGCCATTTGCCACCAAAAGTGAGATGAGAGAAGTGTGTGAGAATCCCTCGAGTGTCTTTCACCTTGTGCTTTTATGCAAAGGGGAAGCAAAACCTACTAACACTTCACCACCTCTACCTTTTGTGTTGCCTCAATTTTTACAGGAATTCTCAGACGTCTTTCCCGATGAGCTACCACCGGGTCTACCCCCACTTCGTGGAATCGAACACCGCATCGACCCCA
The DNA here is from genome assembly GCA_902687465.1 of Secale cereale. Taxonomy (NCBI): domain Eukaryota; kingdom Viridiplantae; phylum Streptophyta; class Magnoliopsida; order Poales; family Poaceae; genus Secale; species Secale cereale. The sequence goes on from LR738709.1 coordinate 236,826,288, forward strand.
TACCCGGCGCACCACTTCCGAACAAGGCTCCTTACCGCGTCAACCCTGAGGAAACCAAGGAGATAGAATGGAAAGTACAACAACTCAACAACAAAGGTCATGTACGTGAAAGCTTGAGCCCTTGTGTCGTTCCGGTTATTCTCATGCCTAAGAAAGATGGAAGTTTCCGCATGTGCTTCGATTGTCGCCCGATAAATGATATCACCGTTAGATACCATCACCCTATTCCATGTTTAGACGACATGCTTGACGAATTATGTGGTGCCACCATCTTCTCAAAAATTGATCTTAAAAGTGGCTACTACCAAATTCGCATTCAAGAGGGTGATGAGTGGAAAACGGCTTTCAAAACCAAGTTTGGGTTATATGAGTGGTTGGTCATGCTGATGGGCTTATCGGAAGCGCCCGTGTCATTTATGCTTCTAATGCATTTCGCTCTCCGACCTTACATAGGCGTCTTTGTAGTGGTTTAATTTGATGACATTCTCGTCTTTAGCAAATCACTTGAGGACTATGGGACACACACCGTATTGTTTTGCAAACCCTTCAGAAAGAGCACTTATATGCTAACATGGATAAATGCGCTTTTGGTGTTGACAAGGTTCTTTTCCTAGGATTTGTCGTTTCTTCACAAGGTGTTCACATTGATGAAACAAAAATTGAAGCAATTAAAACTTGGCCGCAACCAACGAATCTCCAACAGGTGCGTAGCTTTCTTGGTTTAGTCGGTTTCTATCGACGTTTTGTGAAGGACTTTAGCACAATTGCTATGCCTCTACACGCCTTGAGCAAGAATAACGCAACCTTTCTTTTGGGTCCTTCAAAAGACACCGTGATGTGGAACATCCCAAGGTCATCCCCATGGACCTACCATCGTCTCACCAAGTGCCAAGTGGACCCATGACACGTGCTCGAGCACGAGCTCTCGAGACTGAGATGACTTCGCTCCTCTCTCTACCTCACTCTAATTCACATGAGACATGGCTGCTACCCTCATCAGAGAATCTTTGCATACTCAGGCACCTCGGGAGCAACCATGGAGAAGCCAAGGAACAAGAAGAATCGAAGGAGGTAGAAGGAGTAGAAAATCGGCCGAAACTCAGCCGAAACTCAGCCAGCCCGGACGATCCGGACGATGAACCGGACGATCCGGCCGAGGCCCGGATGATCCAGCAAATGTGCCCGAGGACACCCGAGCGCTCAAGCTGAAGCCGGATTATCCGGACCCTAGCCCGGATCATCCGGACGAACCCGCACGTTCGGACCAAGTCCCGGATATCCGGACCACTCGCGGCAGTTCAGACACGTCCGGATCATCCGGACGCCGCCCCGGATCATTCGGACCCCCGAAGCCCGGATCATCCGGACAAACGTCCGAATCATCCGGACAGTGCCTGCGTGCATGATGTTGGGCCAAGTCCCATGTACCCCTTCGCCCCTCCTAGCCTATATATAGCACTCTACCTACACTATCTAGGGTTAGCTTTGTGTTAGCTCATACCAAAACCTTAGTGGTTCCTCTCCTACAAGTCTACGGCCTCTTCGGAGAAGATCCACCAGATTCAAGACCTCCTATACGTTGAAGAACATCAAGACCTCCTCACGGAGATGAATACCGCTACCTGTATCGTCCTTAGTTGATAGTGTATCGTGTATCGCACTTTGTGTACCCGGATCTAGCACTTGTGTGACCTAAGTTGGTTGATTTGAGTGTTTTCTCCTTGTCTCTCTAGTGTTTTTCCTCATGCCCCTCGTGTTCTTCCTCGGGATCCCTCCTTTTCGTGAAAGATCGGCCACGTAGGGTCCCACCCTACATCATCTATGGTATCATGAGCCTTGGTTGATCACGAATTTGGAGCCCCACACCTTATTTTCTAGCGTGTTTTTGTTGTTTTTCGTCCAAATTCAAAAATCCCCACAATGTTTTTTTGAGATTTGTGTGTTTTGATGAGATTTTGTTGATTGTGATCCGTGGTAGGGTTGTGTAACAAGTGGATTATCCTTTTCCCCACCTCCCCCACCCTCAAAAACCACCGAAAATCCGAGAAAAATTTCTATTCCACCATTTTTCCCTCTTCCCCGAGCTTATCCCGAGCGGATTGACAAACCCGGATCATTCGGCCAGAGCACAGATCATCTGGCCAGACGTCCGGATCATCCAGCCAACCCTGACGAAACTGCATTCTGTAGTTTTTCGCGACACCGTTTCCGCCACCGCAACTACCCTAGACCCCCCTTCCGCTACACCATGACATATAACCTACCACCACCACCACCATTGCCTAACCAGCATCACTAAGGTCTTACCTCTTTATGTCTTGGGTCATTTGAGTTGTGGTTGTCTCCGTTTCCGTTTGTGTTTCAGCTATCTCGGAACGGAACGACATCGACAAGACCACCTCTCAACCTCGACAAGGACGGTAACATCGACGACACCTCGTTTACTACCTTGCATTTGCATTGATAAACCATCATCGACCATTTTGCCTAGCTTTCCCACCGAGACTAGCCATTTGAGTATTGCCGGGCCACGACACTTGTGCACATTAGTGATAGTCATAGACATTGCATACTATATCATCATATCTCCATGTGACACAAGAGTGTTCCGCATACACAATAGCTACCTTGATCTGAGAAGCATGCATAAGTGGCCAAAGAAAGAGCTCACTGGCTTTTAAGCAAAAGAGCCATCTAAAGCTTATACGCAAAAGCATAATAGCATCAAGCGCCTTGCATCCAAAGAGATCATATGAGATAGCAATACTCCATCTTGTGCTAAAGCAACGGCACATCATACACTCATAGCATACTTGTGATAGGAAGTCGTTACATTGCTCTTATAGGTCGTGCACAAGTGCGTATCCGCCTATTAAGCAATCGGTTAGCGTCTCTCTAGAGTTGTGCAACACGAGCATTTTCCGTGGACTCCCCATTTTCGCTCACTTTTGGTTGCACAACCACATTTATCTATCCGTGTGTGTGTTCCGTGTGCTACTTATCGATTGTGATCTACTTGTTGCATGAGCCAATTGTGAATCATTTTCAACATCATTGAATCTTACTCACTTTTCGCAGTGAATTTTGCCACCATCCTAACCAAGCTCCTCTCAAAAGCTTTACTTGTATATGTGTGAGAATCGACAAGACTTGGTACCAATAGTGCTATTTCCGGGTTACATTATTGAGTGATTATTGATCCATTGTCAACTTCGGTCAAGGTACATTTGGTATTGTCTTCTCCTTTCTCCCACTCACATACTTGATTGTGATGATGGATAGGCCAAGTACATCTACGAACCCGCTCTTCGATGATCCTCAAGAACCGAACAACTACGTCACCAAACTACATCTATTTGGTGTCCAACGAGCTCTACATCAAGAAAGTGAAGCTATGTGAGAGCACATTGAGCAAGTCGCCGCCGACGCGCGTCAATTTGAAGCAAGAACAAGAGAGCAATTTGACATCATCAACACCAACATGGCTACTCAATTCGATGCGCTACAGACTTTGATAGTCAACCGACGTTCTTCTTCCACGTCCGCTCAAAGACGAAGCCGCTCAAGTCGCCACATCGACTGAACGGACGGCTCAAGTACCCCTACATCAAATACTCTTAGTCAAGCCGCACGTCAAGCTCGACACGAAAACCGGAATCCACTTCATGACAAGAGCTCCCAAGACCTACTTGACGAGCAAGAAAGTCGACATCGTCAAAACCAAGCTACACTTGAGCAAGCACAAGAACGGCAAAGACTTCACCAACAACAACAAGAGCGAGCACGTTAACACCAAGAAGAACAAGATGCCGAAGCTCAACGTCAAGCACAACACCACCGAGAAGCTCAAGCTCTTGAGGCTCAACGAGCATTACGTGATGCTCATCGCAATGTGGCAACTCGCAATCGACACACTCGTCAAGAAGAGGATTTCCTTCGCGATGAGATGCAAGAGAGGCGCCACCAAGTTCGAATGCAACAACAAGTTCCTCCTCAAGCCCGACAAGAGCAACAACCTCACCAAGAGCCACAAGCTTGGCAAGTACACCATGACAATGCACATCTACTCCGCCAAGAGCAAAATGAGGTTGACAACCATAAAAATCAAGAACGCCCTCCCAATAGGCAAGCAAACAATGAATAACATCGCTATGGCAAGCTTAAATTCACCATGCCAAAGTTTTCCGGAAGCATTGATCCCGAAGACTACCTCTCATGGGCATTGAAAGTCGATAAGATCTTCCGCTTACACAACTTCGATGAAGATAAGAAAATTGCTATGGCCTCCCTTAAGTTCCAAGACTGTGTTCTCATTTGGTGGGAGCAAATCATTGAGAGAAGAGAAGCAAAAGGCGAACCTCCCATCACTACTTGGGCTCAAATGAAGGAAGTCATGAGAGCATGCTTCGTGCCAACACACTACAACTGTGACTTGTTCAAGAAGCTACAACTCCTCAAACAAGGTTCCAAGTCCATTGAAGAGTACTACAAGGAGATGGAGATTGCCATGGGACGAGCAAACATCACGGAAGATGAAGAACAAACGATGGCGAGATTCTTGAATGGACTCAATTATCCTATCAAGAAGATTGCAGACTTTCAACCATACACAAATCTCCTAGAGCTAGTACACCAAGCAACCAAAGCGGAGCGACAAGTTCAAGAGGATTACATGTACTCCAAGTTCACATCCAATAACTTCGGCTCCTACAACCAAGCTTCAACGACTGCGGTCCCTCCTATCTCTACCAAGCCATCTACAAACTTCGGTGACAAGTCCAACTACAAGAATGCGACTACATCAAGTCGGCCACCTTCTACAAACAACTTCAAGCCAAAAGCTTCATCCTCTACAACTCCAACCGAGGACAACTCCAAGACGAGTTCCATCAAATGCTTCATGTGCCAAGGGCGTGGCCACAAGTCATTTGAGTGCAAGACCGTTCGTACCATGATCATCAATGATGACGGTTCTTATGACTCCATGAGCGATGACGAAATTGAAGCACTAGAACATGTCGCTATGCATCGCCAAGAGAATGAAGATGAAGATCATCAAGTGTTTTGCGACAATGACTCAAGTCCCAATCTCTTTGTCTCCAAGGTCTTGACACTACAACATCAACAAGATGACGATCAAAGATGTCATATCTTCCATTACAAGGCCGGCATCAATGGGCGCTCCGTGAAGGTTATCATCGATGGAGGAAGTTGTCACAACTTGGTAAGCGAAGAGCTATGCGACAAGCTCAACTTGGTGAAGTCAAAGCACACTCACCCATACAAGGTCCAATGGCTTAACGACGCCGGAACTCTTCGAGTAGAGCATACCATACAAGTCTCCTTCAAGATAGGCGCCTACGAGGACACACTCGAGTGTGATGTGATCCCCATGTCCGTGTGCCACCTTATTCTTGGACGATCATGGGAATATGATCGTGGAGTCACACACAATGGACGGACGAACCACTATAGCTTCAAGATGAAAGGAAAGGAGTTCGTGCTACGCCCAATGTCTCCAACTCAAGTAGCCGCCGACAAACACTTAGCTACCAACCATCATGGAGAGAATGGTGAGAGAGTGAGCCACCAAAAGGAGAGTGAGAGCCACAAACCAAATATGAGCGACTCCACGATGAGCGACAAGAAGCAACTAGTGCTATTTGCCACCAAAAGTGAGAGGAGAGATGTGTATGAGAACCCCTCTAGTGTCTTTCACCTTGTGCTCTTATGCAAAGGGGAAGCAAAACCTACTACCACTTCACCACCTCCACCTTTAGTGTTATATTAATTGTTGGAGGAATTCTCGGACGTCTTTCCCGATGAGCTCCCTTCGGGCCTACCTCCACTTCACGGAATCGAACACCGCATCGACCTCATACCCGGCGCACCACTTACGAACAAGGCTCCCTACCGCGTGAACCCCGCGGAAACCAAGGAGATACAACGACAAGTACAACAACTCATCGACAAAGGTCATGTACGTGAAAGCTTGAGCCCTTGTGCTATTCCGGTTATTCTCGTGCCTAAGAAAGATGGAAGTTTTCGCATGTGCTCCGATAGTAGGCCGATAAATGCTATCACCGTTAGATACCGTCATCCTATCCCACGCTTAGACGACATGCTTGATGAATTATGTGGTGCCACCATCTTTTTTCGAAAATTGATCTTAAAAGTGGCTACTACCAAATTCGCATTCAAGAGGGTGATGAGTGGAAAATGGCTTTCAAAACCAAGTTTGGGTTATATGAGTGGCTTGTCATGCCAATGGGTTTATCGGAAGCACCCAGTTCATTTATGCGTCTCATGCATTTTGTGCTACGACCCTACATAGGCGTCTTTGTAGTGGTTTAGTTTGATGACATCCTCGTTTTTAGCAAGTCAATTGAGGACCATGTGACACACATTTCGTATGGTTTTGCAAACCCTTTGGAAAGAGCGCTTATATGCTAACAACGAAAAATGCACTTTTGGCATTGACAAGGTCGTCTTCCTAGGATTTGTCGTTTCTTCCCAAGGTGTTCACGTTGATGAAACTAAAATTGAAGCAATTAAAACTTAGCCTCAACCAACGAATCTCCAACAAGTGCGTAGCTTTCTTGGTTTAGCCGGTTTCTATCGACGTTTTGTGAAGGATTTTAGCACAATTGCTATGCCTCTACACGCCTTGAGCAAGAAGAACGCACCCTTTGTTTGGGGTCCCTCGCAAGACACCGCATTCATTAAGCTAAAAGACTTGCTCACGCACGCACCACTTCTTGCCCTACCGAACTTTGATAAACCTTTTGAGATTCATTGCGACGCTAGTGGTACCGGCATAGGTGGCGTGCTCATGCAAGAAAAGCGTCCAATTGCTTACTTTAGCGAGAAGCTATCCGGAGCACAACTTAACTACCCCATCTATGATAAAGAGCTATATGCCTTGGTGAGAGTTTTGCGTGTTTGGGAACACTATCTTAGACCTCATGAATTCATTCTTCATACGGACCATGACACTCTCAAGTATCTCAAGGGTCAAACTAAGTTGAACTAGCGTCATGCTAAGTGGAGTGAGTTCATTGAGTCTTTCACATACGTCATCAAGTACATCAAAGGCAAACAAAATGTTGTGGCGGATGCGCTTTCCCGCAAATGCATGCTTGTCACAAAACTTGAGTTGAATGTTATTGGCTTTGAGCATATTAAAGACTTATATGAGCATGATCCTTTCTGTGCAAATCCTTATGCTAAGTGTTTGACTCACACTTCTTGGAACCATTACTATATCAAGGACGGATATCTTATGAGAGCTAACAAACTTTGCATTCCCGAGTCTTCGCTTCGTTTGCTCCTTTTGCAGGAATCTCACGGAGGAGGACTCATGGGACACTTCGGTCGCGACAAGACATTTGCTACGCTCTCCAAGAACTATTTTTGGCCCAAGATGCTATGTGACGTCTCACGCCTCACCAACCGATGCTCTACATGTCGCAAAGCTAAGTCAAAAGCTCAATCTCATGGTCTTTACATGCCACTTCATATTCCATTACATCCATGGGAAGACATAAGCATGGACTTTGTACTTGGATTGCCTAGGACTCAAAATGGAAAATATTACGTGTTTGTTGTCGTGGATAGATTCTCTAAAATGGCTCATTTCATTCCTTCTAAGAAGATCGACGATGCTTCACATCTGGCAAATCTCTTTTGTAGGGAAATCATTCATCTACATGGAGTGCCCAAGACGATCGTGTCGGACCGGGACATCAAGTTATTGAGCTACTTTTGGAAGACTCTATGAGCCAAACTCGGCATCAAGCTCCTCTTCTCTTCGGCATATCATCCGCAAAGCGACGGCCAAACGGAGGTTACGAACCGCACGCTTTCGACGCTTCTTCGCGTGTTGATCAAGAAGAACATCAAGGAATGGGAGCAATGCTCGCCCATCGCCGAGTACGCCTACAACCGCGTAAGACATTCGACTACTGGCAAGTCCCCTTTCGAGGTCGTCTATGGATTCAACACGTTGTATCCATTGGACATCCTACCTCTACCTCTACAAGAACGCATCAACTTGGACGCAAGTGCTCGAGCAAGCTATCTCAAGAAGGTGCATGAATATACAAGGGCAACAATCGAGAGGCAAGTACATCGACTAGCGTCCAAGCTCAACGCCAGCAAGAAGCCTATGGTGTTCCAACCGGGAGATCTCGTATGGCTACATCTTCGCAAGGACAATTTCCCCCACAAGCGAAAGTCCAAACTACTAACTCGGGCCGACGGACCCTTCAAGGTGCTAGCACGCTACAACAACAATGCATACAAGCTCGACCTTCCACACGACAAGTACAACGTGAGCGATGTCTTCAACGTCAAGGATCTCTCCACTTTCAATGGTGATGAAGATTTCGATCCGAGGTCGGATCTTTCCCAAGGGAGGGGAGATGATGCGGAGCATCCCAAGGTCATCCCCATGGACCTACCATCGTCTCACCAAGTGCCAAGTGGACCCTTGACACGTGCTCGAGCACGAGCTCTCGAGACCGAGGTGACTTCGCTCCTCTCTCTACGTCACTTTGATTCACATGAGACATGGCTGCTACCCTCATCAGAGACTCTTTGCATACTCAGGCACCTCGGGAGAAACCATGGAGAAGCCAAGGAACAAGAAGAATCGAAGGAGGAGAAAATCGGCCGAAACTCAGCCAGCCCGGACGATCCGGCCGAGGCCCGGATGATCCGGACAAACGTCCGGACGATCCGGCAAATGTGCCCGAGGACACCCGAGAGCTCAAGCTGAAGCCGGATAATCCAGACCCCAGCCCGGATCATCCGGACGAACCCAAACGTCCGGACCAAGTCCCGGATATCCGGACCACCCGCGACAGTTCAGACACGTTCGGATCATCCGGACGCCGCCCCGGATCATCCGGACCCCCGAAGCCCGGATCATCTGGACAAACGTCCGGATCATCCGGACAGTGCCTGCGTGCATGATGTTGGGCCAAGGCCCATTTACCCCTTCGCCCCTCCTAGCCTATATATAGCACTCTACCTACACTATCTAGGGTTAGCTTTGTGTTAGCTCATACCAAAACCTTAGTGGTTCCTCTCCTATGAGACCGCGACCTCTTCGGAGAAGATCCACTGGATTCAAGACCTCCCTATATGGAGAAGAACATCAAGACCTCCTCACGGAGATGACTACCGCTACCTGTATCATCCTTAGTTGATCGTGTATCGTGTATCGCACTTTGTGTACCCGGATCTAGCACTTGTGTGACCTAAGTTGGTTGATTTGAGTGTTTTCTCCTTGTCTCTATTGTGTTTTTCCTCGCGCCCCTCGTGTTCTTCCTCGGGATCCCTCCTTTTCGTGAAAGATCGGCCACGCAGGGTCCCACCCTACATCAGACCGCATTAAGTGAGCTAAAAACCTTGCTTACTCACGCACCACTTCTTGCCCTGCCAAACCTTGACAAGCCGTTTGAGATCCATTGTGACGCTAGTGGTACCGGCATAGGAGGCGTGCTAATGCAAGAAAAATGCCAAATTGCATACTTTAGAGAGAAGCTATCCGGCGCGCAACTTAACTACCCCATCTATGATAAAGAGCTTTATGCCTTGGTGAGAGTTTTGCGTGTTTGGGAACATTATCTTAAACCTCATGAATTGATTCTTCATACAGACCAGGAGACGCTCAAGTATCTCAAGGGTCAAACTAAGTTGAACAAGCGTCATGCTAAGTGGAGTGAGTTCATAGAGTCTTTCCCTTACGTCATCAAGTACATCAAAGACAAAGAGAATGTTGTGGAGGATGCGCTTTCCCGCAAATGCATGCTTGTTACCCAACTCGAATAGAATGTTATTGGCTTTGAGCACATAAAAGATTTGTATGAGCATGATCCTTTCTTTGCAAATCCTTATACTAAGTGTTTGACTCACACTTCTTGGGAACGATATTACATAAAAGATGGATATCTTATGAGAGCTAACAAACTTGGCATTCCCTAGTCTTCGCTTCGTCTACTCCTTTTGCAGGAATCTCATGGAGGAGGACTCATGGGACACTTCGGACTCAACAAGACATTTGTGACGCTCTCCAAGAACACTTTTGGCCCAATATGTTCCGTGACGTCTCACGCCTAACCAACCGATGCTCTACATGCCGCAAAGCTAAGTCAAAAGCTCAATCTCATGGACTTTACATGCCACTTCCTATTCCATACCAACCTTGGGAAGACATTAGCATGGACTTTATACTTGGATTGCCTAAGACTCAAAATGGAAAGGATTCCATGTTTGTTGTCGTGGATAGATTTTCTAAAATGGCTCATTTCATTCCTTGTAACAAGATTGACGATGCTTCACATGTGGCAAATCTCTCTTGTAGGGAAATCATTCGTCTACATGGAGTGCCCAAGACTATTATGTCGGATCGGGACGTCAAGTTCTTGAGCTACTTTTGGAAGACTCTATGCGCCAAACTCGGCATCAAGCTCCTTTTCTCTTCGGCATATCATCCACAAACCGACGGCCAAAAACAGGTGACAAACCGCACACTTTCGTTGCTTCTTCGCGTGTTGATCAATAAGAACATCAAGGAATGGGAGCAATGCTTGCCCATCGCCGAGTACGCCTACAACCGCGCAAGACATTCGACTACCGGCAAGTCCCCATTCGAGATCGTCTACGGCTTCAACCCGTTGTCCCCATTGGATGTCCTACCTCTACCTCTACAAGAGCGCATCAACATGGACACAAGTGCACGAGCAAGCTATCTCAAGAAGGTGCATGAAGATACAAGGGCAATGATCGAGCTGCAAGTACATCGCCTCGCCTCCAAGCTCAACGCCAACAAGACACCAATGGTGTTCCACCCAGGAGATCTCGTATGGCTGCATCTTCGCAAGGACCATTTCCCCAACGAGCACAAGTCCAAACTACTACCTCGAGCTGACGGACCCTTCAAGGTGCTAGCACACTAAAACAACAATGCCTACAAGATCGACATTCCACGTGACAAGTACAACGTGAGCGATGCCTTCAACGTAAAGGATCTCTCTCCTTTCCATGGTGATAAAGATTTTGATCCGAGGTCGGATCTTCCCCAAGGGAGGGGAGATTATGCGGAGCATCCCAAGGTCATCCCCATGGACCTACCATCGTCTCACCAAGTGCCAAGTGGACCCATGACACGTGCTCGTGCACGAGCTCTCAAGACCGAGGTGACTTCACTCCTCTCTCAACTTCATTTAAATTCACATGAGACATGGCTACTACCCTCATTGGAAACTCTATGCATACTTAGGCACCTCGAGAACGACCATGGAGAAACTAAGGAACAATAGGAATCAAAGAAAGAAGATGGAGGAGAAATCTGCCAAGTCCTAGACTGGCCGGATGATCCGGAGAGACACCCGGATGATCCGGACCCTAGCCCGGACGATCTGGATAATGTGCACCCCGACACCCAAAGCTCCTACACCGAAGTTGGATCATCCGGACCCCATCCCGGATCATCCAGCCGTGCCCAGACATTCAAACCAGGACTCGGACATCCGGACCTCCCGCTGCAGAAAAGACCCGGCCGGATCATCCGGACGCCGCCCCGGACCATCCGGACCCCCGAAGCCCGGATCATCCGGACCATCATCTAGATCATCCGGACCGTGCCTGCGTGCATGACTTTGGGTCGAGGCCCATGTACCCCTTCGCCCCTGCTAGCTTATTTATAGCACTCCACCCATACTTTCTAGGGTTAGCTATGTGTTAGCTCACTTGATACCTAGAGCATTGCTCATCTAGTGGTTCATCTCCTTGAGAGTGTGTCACATCCCCAGATCTGGTCTTCTCTGATCCAGTTAGTCTTGAGTTGCATCATGTTTATTTTCAAAGGAAACCTAAAATGGGGATGCTCAAACCCTAGCACTAAATGAATTTAACTAGGGTCAAATTAAAATCCTTTTCAATAAACCCAAAATGCCCCTTGGAAAAGTTCATCATTTTTGGATTGATTAAAAACCCCTGCCAAAAATGATGCACTTATTTCTAGGACCATTCTGGATTTTTTGGATTAAATCATATCTTATTTGCATTTGGGCATTTAAATTTTATATATCATTTTAATACTCAAATAATCCCAAACTGAAATGTTCCATGTTGGTTATATGCTAAACAATGGGCATGAGCAGTTTGGTGAGTTTTGAAAGTGCCTAGGTATTTTTAGAAAAGCCACAAAGCTACAAAAGAAATAGATAATAGGAAACAGAAATTAAAACAGAAGACAGAGAGAGAGGAGTTACATGGCCCGCTTACCTGTAGCCGGCCCAGCCAGCAGCCCACCCAAGTGGCCGGACCGGCCCACCAGTGCTACCGTCCTCAAGCTCCTGCCAGGAGGACAACGCCGTGTCGCCCGCGCACGCGCCGGAGGTTTCCACCTCCTGCTTCGTGCTGGCGACCTCCCCTTCGAGCCTATCCGCGCCTGGAGACGCCCCCGAACCCCCTCGTCCTCTCCCCTCTCCCTCTGGTCTTTCTCCCTCCTTCCCCTCGCGTTCCCGCAGCCACCAGAGAATCAGCCGTCGCCGTCGTAGCGCTCCCTCGTGGCCACCGTCGTTGTGTAGCTGCCCAAGCATGTCCAGGCGCTCCGCCGGCTCCGTTTCATCTCCAAGACGAGGTACACGATCCAGGACGCCCTCTGATGTCGCCTGTGAGCTCGTCACCGCCGCATCTGCTCGCCGGACTTCGTCATCGATTTGCCGCCTCCGGTGCCTCCCCGAGCTCGCCGCCTGCTTCTTCCGAACCTTCGTGAGCCCCCGTGTCGAACCCCTCTTCTCCCTCTCTCGTTTGCAGCCGCTAGCCCCGATCACAACCATGGCCGTGAGCCCGCTGCCGCCGGCCATGGCGCCGTCGTGGCCAGAGCTGCTGTCACGCTTCTTCGAGGCCACGAGCGAGCTCAGCGCACCCCCAGGAGCACGCCACACCCATCAGCTCGTCTCCCCGTGCCCCGCAGCGCTTAACCTGACGGAGCCCGAACTCCGGCACCGCCGTGAGCTCGTTTCCGACGAGCTCCGGCCACCCCAGCTCCTCCCGATGGCATAAATGGATGCGCGAGCTCCCTAGCTACGCATAGCACCAAGCCGCCGTCTAAATGGTCGCCGGAGGGCGATTTCCGAGCACCGCCGCCACGTTTGGCCTCGCCGGCGTCGAGCCGCCGGTGGTTTTGACCCCGTTTGACTCCGGCTGGACCCCCCCCCTGTGTCCATGACATGTGGGGCCGGCCGTTGTTTAGTTTCAGTTAGGTTTTAATTAGGTACTAATCTCTGTGCTTAGCTCTATGAGTCACTGACACGTGGGGCCAACACCTATTAAATTAGTTTAGTTAAAACTAAACTTAATTAGGCCCTGAGAGACTGACATGTGGGCCCAGGCCCCACCAGCAGTTTAATTAGTGTTAGTTTAAAAACTAACTAACTCTGTTAGCTAGTGGGTCACTGACCAGTGGGCCCCACTGGTCAGGTTTGACCCGAACAGCCCCTGTTGACTTGCTGACGTCACACAGACGTCATGCTGATGCAATAAAGCCTTTTCTGTAATTTTATATAAATCTAAATGATTTATTTATTTCAGAAAATAGCCAAAACTTCTAAAAATCATAGAAATTAATCCATAACTCAGATGAAAATAATTTATATATGAAAATTGATCAGAAAAATTCAAGGAATCTATTTATGGCATTTTCATTCACGTTAGAACAACTTATGGTTGCTGTTTAGGACAATTTGAATAAATGGCATTTAAATAATCACATATGGAGTTTGAATTTGAACCTTTGGTTCAAACCAACTTCATTTAATTTGATTGCTAGTTGCATTAGGCCAACCCACATCATATTGCCATGTCATGTTCATGCATCATATTGTTGCATTGCATTGATTGTGTTCTTTCTCTGTTTGTCGGTTTTGTCCCCTCTCAGTAGACGACGTTCCGACGATGAGTTCGATGACACCGATGAAGTCTCATTGTTATCTTCAGAAGTGCCAGGCAAGCAAAACCCCATTGAGCATTCCGATACAATCCCACTCTCTCGCTCTTGCTCTCTTTTACTGCATTAGGACAACAACGCTTCAACTGTTACTTGCTGCGGTAGTTGAACCCCTTTCCACTGCATGACCCGTCATTGCCACAGTAAATAGTTGAAACCCACTAGTATGAGTAGGAGTTGTTTGAGCCATGTTGTGCCTACTCATTCATGCTTTCTGGTTATGCCTGCTATTGCTTAGAGTTGTGTCAGGTCTGATTCATCGGGGATGAATTGGAATGTGGTGAACATGTCCTACTGTTGAGAGCTAAGTGTGTGAACACGATTTGGTAAAGGTAGCGATGAGAGGCCATGTAGGAGTACATGGTGGGTTGTCTCATTGCAGCCGTCCTCAGGAACTGAGTTCTGTGTTGGTTGGTCCATGAAACAGCTACTACCACACATTGGGATCCTTAA
>LR738709.1:236840770-236879629 GCA_902687465.1 Secale cereale
CATGATCTCTGTCCAGGAGTTGCAACTAGTTTCTGGTGTTTGTAGTTTACTGGAGGTCGTGCGCAGCGCTGACCCTCGGGGTGGGCTGTGACGCGGCAGGTACGTGGCACGGTGTACCGATTGCCCGTTTGGTGATGCGGGAACCCTGTACACATTGTTTGGGGCCGTGAGCGACACCCCGGCCGGATCTCCCCACGGATGGAACCCAAATAGGCGATAAACCTGGACGAGAGACTTGTGTGGTTAGTCAGGTCGTGGCCGACACCCTCGCTGGGCCTCCGCTTGAAGGTTGCCGAGTACATGTCGTGTAAACGGCGGTAAGTGGTGAGAGCGTGTGTGAAGAAGTACACCCCTGCAGGGTTAAATATAATCTATTCGAATAGCCGTGTCCGCGGAAATGGACTTCTGGGTTGCCTATTACAGTTCATAGACAAGTGAAAGTGGATACTCTAAAACGCACAAGATAAGCGTGAGTGCTATGGATGGCCTTCTCGTAGGGAGACGGGAGTGGATCCATAGTGGTGTATTGATTGGTGAATATGTGGACTCGTGTGCGCCACCTCAAAGAGTTAC
Organism: Secale cereale; assembly: GCA_902687465.1. Classification (NCBI taxonomy): domain Eukaryota; kingdom Viridiplantae; phylum Streptophyta; class Magnoliopsida; order Poales; family Poaceae; genus Secale; species Secale cereale. Next base: position 236,841,344 of record LR738709.1, read on the forward strand.
TTGTAGTCGTAGTTTAGGATAGCCACTGAGTCAAAGCTGGCTTGCTGCAGTCAAACTCCACCACCCCTTTGTTGATACTGATGCATATGTAGATAGATCTGATGTAAGTCTTGTTGAGTAACTTTGTACTCACGTTTGCTTAATTTATGTTTTTGCAGAGAGACTTCAGTCTTGCTAGTGGTTCCACGTGGACTTCGACGTTTAGCTTGTTACCTCAGCTACGATCTTGTACCCTTGGGAGGGTCTTGTAGATAGTCAGGCTTCTTAGTCTTTTCCTTTTGTAGATGTCTGTACTCAGACATGTAATGCTTCCGTTGCCTGTATGCTCTGTATGTTCGGTCATGTGACCTCTGATTGTAATAAATGCTATGATGGCTCTTCTGGGCCTTTATCTATATGAGTTGTGGAGTTATGTTGTGATGCCCTGTTGTACAGCACATACTTGCATGTTATGCGTACGTGTAATGTGTATTGCTATGTGTGGGATCCGGCACCTAGTTGTTTACCTTTGGTAGCCTACCTTACAGGGAAATGTCTCCTAGTGCTTCCACTGAGCCTTGGTAGCTTGCTACTGCTCCGGAACACTTAGGCTGGCCGGCATGTGTCCTTCTTCGTTCCTGTGTCTGTCCCTTAGGGGAAATGTCACGCGTTGTGCCTTTAAGTCCTTGTAGCTTGCTACGACTTGGGTTCATACGTTGATGACCGACACGTTCGTTGCTGGGTCATGTATGCCTGTCTCTGTAATTTAGTGCCACTTCTGGTTTATAACTAGTCATGTCGGCCCGGGTTCTCTGTCATATGGATGCTAGCGACACTATCATATACGTGTGCCAAAATGCGCAAACGGTCCCGGGCCAGGTAAGGTGGCACCCGTGGGGATACCGTGCATGAGGCCGCAAAGTGATATGATGTGTTACAGGCTAGACCTGTGTGACTTATGATCGGGGTCCTGACAGCTTTGGTATCAGAGCCTGACTGCCTGTAGGATTAGTAAGCCAAACTGGTCGAAGTTGTGTCTAGAAATTCTTTAGTTATATAAGGGAATTGGTTGTGGAAGGGAACGTAAGGCTCTTTTTACTCCTTTACCCTATGACCTTCTGATCTGAGTCATCTTCTCTTTTCTACGGGGATTAAGAACTAGGATTCTCATTCTATTTATCAGGATTACGTTATTGTGAATTCAACCCTTATGTTCAGTTTCTTCTACCTCTGTTTGTTCAACTGTTGGTCTCAGAACCTTGACACTATGATGTTAAGTGGACATGATACTCTTTTGCTTGCATATCAAAGTATTTTCGAGCAATTACAGTCGTTATGCTGTCCGAGTCATCCCAGGCTTCTAAATAATTTGATGCATTTGCAAATCCTTTCTTCCTGTTCCCAATGTTCCTTTTAGGCCAGATTAACCACACTAGTCGGTGTGTTGAGGCACTCTGTTACCTCGACATATATGTTGGACTTATTTTTATGACCCTAAGTATCTTAGAAGATCACCCAGTAATCCAGCAATGTTTTATATTCCAGTGTGATGATTCTGGCCATTATCCTCGAAAGCATTCCGTGATGCCATTTAGATGGTAGGTATTCTATTCATGGGTTCTTGAACCCGAGCTTCACCCTACTTACTTCATGTTGATAGTATTTGCTCGTTCCTTTAGGATATTAGTAAAATTGCGATAGTCCTCGAGGTCCGTGGTATATCCTTCTTCCAAATACCATGAACCATCCATGGCAGAAGTTCTCCCGAACCAAACGATCACAACGAGAGTGCTCCTGAGTGGTACTCCATTCATATTGTAACTCTGCCAGTCCTACCTTTCTGCATGGGTTATCCGGAAGAAATATGTGGAACTCGTTCGACATACTAACCTATGCATCCACAACTCAGAAGTAATATGTTCCTTGAGTTGTCTCCTTTTAGTTGTATTATGGCCCTCGTCTATCAGTTGATAGTCAGGAGTAGTTGTGCACTCGTGTTCATCGATGCCTTTTACTCTTGTGGTCTGTCAAGCCATTCTATTCTGGAATGACTAGGAGAAACAAACTCCAGTACCTTATCCATATCCAGGATTTGGTCAAAGAAGTTGTACTTCGCAAATGAAGAATGCTAATCCAGCCTCTAAACTGGTCTACCCTGGAGTATTACCATCTTTATGTCAAGAATATCCTGGGAATTGCACATCATCCTATGAACTCTTGATACAGTAATACTTCTCACCATCGTCGTCCATTCCTCGTTCTCCGCGTTTTTATAACCGGAATACTAACAAGTGAATCGTGATGTGTGAAATCAATACTCCTAGCAACTTCGTTGCTTGGTAGTTAATGGACGATAATCTCATTCTAGCATGATGGTTACCGAATCATCATCCTAAGATTGATCGTGCTACCTAGTCCACTTTCTTGGTGCACTCCTTGATTGATGAGTTAGGATTTTTGTTAAGTCCTCGCTCATTTGATCATATCGTCTTGCCTTGAAAAGCAAGATTGTTCTCGAGCTTAGTAACATATCGGTGGTTCGTAATTTTCTGAATATCTTCTCGGAAGTATTACCAGGTTGTCACCTGACCGCTATGTTAAGTTCGTGATCAAGCTGGTTCCTTATAAACCACCACTTCTCCAAGAATCTGTGATGGATACCCTGAGCTAGCCGGTTAAGCTAAACGACAACTTGGAGAGTTGGAAGATAAAAGCTTGCCTGACTTAGTTCCTTCCAAGGGATATCCTTTTGTGTGTGTGTTGAAGAAAGATGATATCTTGATCGGTTGATCCTTGTGATCAATTATTGGATCTATTGTCTTGTCCAAAACTTTGATTTGAGTGTGGGCTATCCTCAAATCAAATCAGAACCAATGATATTCGTACCGTTGTCTTACTCGTGTTTGATCCCTCGAGCATACACCATTATATCTCTTGGTCTGACCAATACTATCACTTGTTCACATAATTATGGAATTTCATCTCCATGGAAACCTGGATGAATTGTTGTTGAGCCCATCAGCAACACTGCTATCTTCTCCATGATTTTGTAGGACATTAAGCTAGTGTTGGAAACTTTGTAAGCATTGCCTTCGTGTCCCGTTCATGAGGTATATGTTGGATGAGAGAAGAAACTTTCCCTAATTCATGTGTAGTTGATGTAAGTTGCAACCGTGAGTTTGAGAAAGTTTATTTTGCTTTCCGTGGAATCATCCCAAGTCAGTCATGCATACGTGCGAAGTATTCTGTGGTTTGGAGACTTGCAACCTTCACTCTATATGTATCCCTAGCACACCAAGCCACTGATTGATTTGTTCAAGGAGAAGAAGTTTCTTCTTAAGAGCTAGACTTACACAAGGACTTCGATATCCTTGATGATGGTTCCCACCTGAACTCGGTAGTGTTTTATCATAAGACTGCTATGTGGCCATGCTTGTCTTGGACAACGTGTTCACAGGTTTGTAGCAGAACCAGCTCATGTTTTGAAGCTTACTATCGTAGTTCATTCCCGAGAATCTCGCAATGTCGTCTCGACGAATTGTGTTGCAAACTTTCATTTTTCTTTCTGGACTAGATGAGTCTGGAATATCCTGACACCAACCAGAACTGAATCTCAGGCAGATATGATGGTTGGTGCATTTCCCAAGAGCTATAATATTGGTCTCTCGATTACCGGTAAAGTGGATGTCGTGGCCAACACACCCAGCCGGAAGACCTATTGTTGTAGTATCTCGATTGAAGAAATTGGCCACCTCCCCATAAGGATTTCGTAGAATTTATTCCCTAGTTGTTCCTTATGGATTCTTGTGCTTCCGAAGTCCCACCTTTACTTGATGTTCAAGATACCAAACATATCTATGAATGGGTTACACTAACAAATCAAGGAGAACATTAAAAGCGGAGTGCTAAATGTCTCTCGGTCGATTATCCAAATTTTGCTCCTGACACCGCTAAGGTGGAATCTGAAAAGTGTTATCTTCCTTTGCATCTGCATCGTCCACCACTATTCATCATGGTAGTATGTTGTGTTGCCAGGATCCTTGACACGGATATTGGTAAAACCTTGATGAATATGGGAATGCTCAAGTTCTTGAGAGCACGCACAAGCACTAGGTGTTATCCTCGACACTAACCGGGATTGCTCCCAGTGCTCTTGGTTATGCTATAACCCCTCAAGAGTAGAATTACTCTCTACTGTTGGGATTCTTCCCAGTTACTAGAATCATTCCCAGCATTTGCATTTTGTTCCCAGCTTGCACCGTCAATGTGCCAACTTGCCATGGGTCCCATTCATTTCCGATGATACGCAAAATCATCCGTTGTGTTGTCTTCAACAAGGTAGTCCATGTCATCTATCCTAGGTGGAGTATGTCATTCTTTCGGACTCCGTCAAACGATCGATTGTGTTTGCCTTAGGCTGGTATAGGGAATCTCAATGATCTCTATATCAAAAGTAATTCTTTTTGCCACTTAAGGGAGTAACTCTACGAGTCACCTTCTCTAAGGTACCCCGCCTGGTGACATCGATCACCATCTTCTTAGGTGTGGAATTATTGCCACTAGGTGAACCTTCATCGTTTGTTTCACTCCATCGCTTTGGATGTGTGTCCCGTGTCCCAGCTCAAGAGATGTTTCAACGTCTCACTCCAAGAGTTGATCTTGGGTTGCCCGATCGTTCACAAGATCAACTATTGCGAAGTTTCTTTCGTCGTCACCGTGTTGGACAAAGACCTCAAAAGCAAGGGTTTCAAGATCAACATGATGCCAACAATCGACATTCATGTGAAGGGCCCTTGGATCATGAAGATTGTGTTAGCTAGTGTCCCCACTGATTTCTTACCCTATGCTTGAATCTCGGGACGAGATTCTTGTTTAGTGGGGGTGAGTTGTCACATCCCCAGATCTAGTCTTCTCTGATCCAGTTAGTCTTGAGTTGCATCATGTTTATTTTCAAAGGAAACCTAAAATGGGGATGCTCAAACCCTAGCACTAAACGATATTAACTAGGGTCAAATTAAAATCCTTTTCAATAAACCCAAAATGCCCCTTGGAAAAGTTCATCATTTTTGGATTGATTAAAAACCCCTGCCAAAAATGATGCACTTATTTCTAGGACCATTCTGGATTTTTTGGATTAAATCATATCTTATTTGCATTTGGGCATTTAAATTTTATATATCATTTTAAATACTCAAATAATCCCAAACTGAAATGTTCCATGTTGGTTATATGCTAAACAATGGGCATGAGCAGTTTGGTGAGTTTTGAAAGTGCCTAGGTATTTTTAGAAAAGCCACAAAGCTACAAAAGAAATAGATAATAGAAAACAGAAATTAAAACAGAAGACAGAGAGAGAGGAGTTACCTGGCCCGCTTACCTGTAGCCGGCCCAGCCAGCAGCCCACCCAAGTGGCCGGCCCGGCCCACCAATGCCACCGTCCTCAAGCTCCTGCCAGGAGGACAACGCCGTGTCGCCCGCGCACGCGCCGGAGGTTTCCACCTCCTCCTTCGTGCTGGCGACCTCCCCTTCGAGCCTATCCGCGCCTGGAGACGCCCCCGAACCCCCTCGTCCTCTCCCCTCTCCCTCTGGTCTTTCTCCCTCCTTCCCCTCGCGTTCCCGCAGCCACCAGAGAATCAGCCGTCGCCGTCGTAGCGCTCCCTCGTGGCCACCGTCGTTGTGTAGCTGCCCAAGCATGTCCAGGCGCTCCGCTGGGCTCCGTTTCATCTCCAAGACGAGGTACATGGTCCAGGACGCCCTCTGATGTCGCCTGCGAGCTCGTCACCGCCGCATCTTCTCGCCGGACTTCGTCATCGATTTGCCGCCTCCGGTGCCTCCCCGAGCTCGCCGCCTGCTTCTTCTGAACCGTCGTGAGCCCCCGTGTCGAACCCCTCTTCTCCCTCTCTCGTTTGCAGCCGCTAGCCCCGATCACAACCATGGCCGTGAGCTCGCTGCCGCCGGCCATGGCGCCGCCGTGGCCAGAGCTGCTGTCACGCTTCTTCGAGGCCACGAGCGAGCTCAGCGCACCCCCAGGAGCACGGCGCACCCATCAGCTCATCTCCCCCGTGCCCCGCAGCGCTTAACCCGACGGAGCCCGAACTCCGGCGCCGCCGCGAGCTCGTTTCCGACGAGCTCCGGCCACCCCAGCTCCTCCCGATGGCATAAATGGATGCGTGAGCTCCCCAGCTACGCATAGCACCAAGCCGCTGTCCAAATGGTCGCCGGAGGGCGATTTCCGAGCACCGCCGCCACGTTTGGTCTCGCCGGCGTCGATCCGCCGGTGGTTTTGACCCCGTTTGACTCCGGCTGGACCCCCCCCCCCTATGTCCATGACATGTGGGGCCGGCCGTTGTTTAGTTTCAGTTAGGTTTTAATTAGGTACTAATCTCTGTGCTTAGCTCTATGAGTCACTGACACGTGGGGCCAACACCTATTAAATTAGTTTAGTTAAAACTAAACTTAATTAGGCCGTGAGAGACTGACATGTGGGCCCAGGCCCCACCAGCAGTTTAATTAGTGTTAGTTTAAAAACCAACTAACTCTGTTAGCTAGTGGGTCACTGACCAGTGGGCCCCACTGGTCAGGTTTGACCCGAACAGCCCCTGTTGACTTGCTGACGTCACACAGACGTCATGCTGATGCAATAAAGCCTTTTTTGTAATTTTATATAAATCTAAATGATTTATTTATTTCAGAAAATAGCCAAAACTTCTAAAAATCATAGAAATTAATCCATAACTCAGATGAAAATAATTTAAATATGAAAATTGATCAGAAAAATTCAAGGAATCTATTTATGGCATTTTCATGCATGTTAGAACAACTTATGGTTGCTGTTTAGGACAATTTGAATAAATGGCATTTAAATAATCACATATGGAGTTTGAATTTGAACCTTTGGTTCAAACCAACTTCATTTAATTTGATTGCTAGTTGCATTAGGCCAAACCACATCATATTGCCATGTCATGTTCATGCATCATATTGTTGCATTGCATTGATTGTGTTCTTTCTCTGTTTGTCGGTTTTGTCCCCTCTCAGTAGACGACGTTCCGACGATGAGTTCGATGACACCGATGAAGACTCATTGTTATCTTCAGAAGTGCCAGGCAAGCAAAACCCCATTGAGCATTCCGATACAATCCCACTCTCTCGCTCTTGCTCTCTTTTACTGCATTAGGACAACAACGCTTCAACTGTTACTTGCTGCGGTAGTTGAACCCCTTTCCACTGCATGACCCGTCATTGCCACAGTAAATAGTTGAAACCCACAAGTATGAGTAGGAGTTGTTTGAGCCATGTTGTGCCTACTCATTCATGCTTTCTGGTTATGCCTGCTATTGCTTAGAGTTGTGTCAGGTCTGATTCATCGGGGATGAATTGGAATGTGGTGAACATGTCCTACTGTTGAGAGCTAAGTGTGTGAACACGATTTGGTAAAGGTAGCGATGAGAGGCCATGTAGGAGTACATGGTGGGTTGTCTCATTGCAGCCGTCCTCAGGAACTGAGTTCTGTGTTGGTTGGTCCATGAAACAGCTACTACCACACATTGGGATCCTTAATTGACTCTCTCGACTTATTAATCAACATGATCTCTGTCCAGGAGTTGCAACTAGTTTCTGGTGTTTGTAGTTTACTAGAGGTCGTGCGCAGCGCTGACCCTCGGGGTGGGCTGTGACGCGGCAGGTACGTGGCACGGTGTACCGATTGCCCGTTTGGTGATGCGGGAACCCTGTACACATCGTTTGGGGCCGTGAGCGACACCCCGGCCGGATCTCCCCACGGATGGAACCCAAATAGGCGATAAACCTGGACGAGAGACTTGTGTGGTTAGTCAGGTCGTGGCCGACACCCTCGCTGGGCCTCCGCTTGAACGTTGCCGAGTACATGTCGTGTAAACGGCGGTAAGTGGTGAGAGCGTGTGTGAAGAAGTTCACCCCTGCAGGGTTAAATATAATCTATTCGAATAGCCGTGTCCGCGGAAATGGACTTCTGGGTTGCCTAGTACAGTTCATAGACAAGTGAAAGTGGATACTCTAAAACGCGCAAGATAAGCGTGAGTGCTATGGATGGCCTTCTCGTAGGGAGACGGGAGTGGATCCATAGTGGTGTATTGATTGGTGAATATGTGGACTCGTGTGCGCCACCTCAAAGAGTTACTTGTAGTCGTAGTTTAGGATAGCCACTGAGTCAAAGCTGGCTTGCTGCAGTCAAACTCCACCACCCCTTTATTGATACTGATGCATATGTAGATAGATCTGATGTAAGTCTTGTTGAGTACCTTTGTACTCACGTTTGCTTAATTTATGTTTTTGCAGAGAGACTTCAGTCTTGCTAGTGGTTCCACGTGGACTTCGACGTTTAGCTTGTTACCTCAGCTACGATCTTGTACCCTTGGGAGGGTCTTGTAGATAGTCAGGCTTCTTAGTCTTTTCCTTTTGTAGATGTTTGTACTCAGACATGTAATGCTTCCGTTGCCTGTATGCTCTGTATGTTCGGTCATGTGACCTCTGATTGTAATAAATGCTATGATGGCTCTTTTGGGCCTTTATCTATATGAGTTGTTGAGTTATGTTGTGATGCCCTGTTGTACAGCACATACTTGCATGTTATGCGTACGTGTAATGTGTATTGCTATGTGTGGGATCCGACACCTAGTTGTTTACCTTTGGTAGCCTACCTTACAGGGAAATGTCTCCTAGTGCTTCCACTGAGCCTTGGTAGCTTGCTACTGCTCCGGAACACTTAGGCTGGCCGGCATGTGTCCTTCTTCGTTCATGTGTCTGTCCCTTAGGGGAAATGTCACGCGTTGTGCCTTTAAGTCCTTGTAGCTTGCTACGACTTGGGTTCATACGTTGATGACCGACGCGTTCGTTGCTGGGTCATGTATGCCTGTCTCTGTAATTTAGTGCCACTTCTGGTTTATAACTAGTCATGTCGGCCCGGGTTCTCTGTCATATGGATGCTAGCGACACTATCATATACGTTTGCCAAAATGCGCAAACGGTCCCGGGCCAGGTAAGGTGGCACCCGTGGGGATACCGTGCGTGAGGCCGCAAAGTGATATGATGTGTTACAGGCTAGACCTGTGTGACTTAGGATCGGGGTCCTGACAGAGTGACTGCGGCCCCTCTTCGGAGAAGATCCACACGGATTCAAGACCTCCTCTACGGATATGATCCTACGGGATACCACCCAAGACCTCCCTCCAGAGAAGACTACCTTGTATCGTCCGTTGTTGACCATGGATCGTGTATCTCATTATGTATCGTGGATCTAGCACTTGTGTGCCCATCTTCATGTTGATTTGAGTGTTCCTCTTGTGTTTTTCCCCGTGTTTCCCTTTGTGTTCTTCGTGTTCTTCGTGGAATCCTCTCCATTTCGTGATAGATCGGCCTAGATCAGGTTGACCCCGCATCAGGTACTCACAAGAGCAATGCAGGGCACAATAGTTGCAAGATTATGTGGTCGTTGGAGAATGAATATTCTTCTGCAAGAAGTTTTCGTACAAGTGAGACGGTAAGGCACATGCCAAAATATAGTTTAAATTGTGATGTGATATCATAGACAGTACCTTACGCTACAGACGAGACCAATGTGTAATAATATTATTCCAATCACTGTCTACTAAATGTAGCACCGGAGACTTTATAGAACTTTCGTTTAGAGGCTTGCCATCGAAGTGTGGTTGCCTCAGGTAGGAACAATACTTCATCAATGAGTGCTTGAAAAGCGCAACCAGGCCTTGCTTGTCTTGACTAACCAGTTTCATCCTCGCCTGTTTAAAAGAATGAAATATTGTGTGTTCGTTCAATAGAAACATATGCACTAATTACCATGGTAACATGGGAAGGTAGGCACGTGCACCCGGGCAGCGGTGACTCTGTTGGGCGAGCGACTCGTGACATCGCGTTAGTCCGGCATATCCTCCTAAAGTTATGTCGTCCGAGGACAGCAAGTCGCCGATGAGGCAGGCGGCTAGGGGTGAGTAGAGATCAGAAGCGCAACAGAACAGAGGGGAATCGGGGTCTGTGTAACGACCAGGACCTGATAAGATTCGATGTCTCTATGTTCACTGTGATAGTCCCTGGATCTACTTGCGAGCACACACAATACATATGAATATAAAATAACAAGTGCATCATTTACTATAACATATGATCCCAAATTCGTAAAGTATTACAAACTGAGTAGCACATGGCCAGCTTTATTAAACAATAACAGTGGAAAGTAGCATAATAAACCATGAGTGTCGTCAATGCCAACTGGCGAAAATGCTGAGTGACGACTCGCGACCCTACGATATCTCACTGATCATCTGAAAATCCTGCAACATTATAAGTTGCAGCCACAAGGTTCAATATATTGAATGTATTGGCAAATCACACAACATGATATAGGAAACATACATCCCCAAGCAAAGTATGACAAACAAAACAATCAAGTACTTTGGAGAAGAATGTCTTCACCTACCTCCACTAACTGAATTTACAACCGACTCTAATTTATTCGCCCACCATAACCCATGGATTCTAAGTAAACATGAAAAGAACTTCAGAAGTGTCTCAGGTGAGCTTTGTCCGTGACGCATTCTCTAGAAACAATAGAGTGCTCTGCCAAGGATGCAACCACCTCATTTATGTTCCGAAAACTGTACCTCACCTCAAGTGCGCTCTGTTAATGGCGCATTCTCTAGGGACAATAGAGCGCTTTGCCAGTGACGCATTCATCTAGTTAATTGTCCCAAGACTACGACTATAAACACTCACCACTTTCATGGATCACTCGACACATGCCCGCGTCTACCATAGCAAGTTGATCACACCAACACATAACACAATCAATACCAAAACAAGGAAACACGCAATACACATATCAGGCCAAACATATATCATAGCATTAATATCACACATGCATAGCAGAATATAGGATGAGCAAAATCAAAAGTGCAAACTTGCCTGGTACGTTTGATGAAGGTCCTCGCACTTACAATCCTGATATTTCTACTCGTCACACTCCGAGCAATCTATCGCAAACGAAAGAACCCAAATCAATAACCATGACATATATAAGAACGATAAGAACAACAAAACAAATATGTCAAGGTTGAACAAAAACAATATATATAGGCTTAATATATAATATAGGTCTCGGTGTGCTATAAGGTGACATGTGAAGAAATGAACTCTAAAGAATTAATTGATATAAAAAGATTGCAATATAGGATTATATTTGAGATAATATAGAACAAGGTCAAAAGTAATTGGAGAGCAACATGCAAGTTGTTTGACATATTGCATATGACATGGGTATGCATTTGCAAGAAGAATTAAATGAATAGGAGCTCTACAACTCAAATTATAGTAGGATGAAGTTTGAATTGAATTTAAATTCAAACAGGTCAAAAGTATTTGAAACTTTGAGTATACATGATATTATCATATGATATTTGATACAAGTGTTTAGACGCAAAAAGAATCAACTAATTTGGATCAACGGTTTGAAAGTTATGGCCTCCGGAAGTTTGAATTCAAATTTGATCAAATTCAAATTTGAATACTTCAAAAATATGAAATTTTGGTTCTACAATATTCTCCTAGTAACTATGAGTACACAGGAAAAAGAATCGATGAATCTAGAGTTATGGATCTCAAGCTATACCTAAACGAAAATATTGGCAAAAATCTGGCCAAAAAAATTTGTGCCAAAACAGTTCCTGGAAGAATTGCTGCGGCAACTGTGGATGTGCCACGTGGCATGATAGGATTGGCTAGAGAGTGTCCGCTGTTGTGGATAACTAGCAGACGGCCGCTAAATAATGCATACCGGTTAGAAGAGAAAAAAAATACAGATCTAATACAGGCCGCTTAAAGAAGATCGGACAGCTAAAACCGCCGGTGACTCACCACATCGATGGTTGGCATCGGAGGTGATGAAGACGGCGGTGCAGGCAGCTCGGCGCCGACTAGGGTGACTCCTCCGGTGATCTTCGGCATCCGTGAAGGAAGGGGGAGGTGCGACGTGGTGTGGCACGTCCGAGAGTGTCCCCAGGGTGCTCCTCGGCCTCCTAGTGTAGAGGAGAATGCATGTGACAATAGGGAAGCGTTCTATTTGTGCTTCAGCGAGATTGGTTCGGCCAGGGCGCTGGAATTCGAGCATCTGTGATGGGGGGAGATGGCCAGGGAGATGAGACACCTAAAGGCAATTTCAAAAGCAAATAGAGGGGGCAGGTGTCGGTGTCAAAACCGGCGGATCTCGGGTAGCGGGTCTCGAACTATGCGCCCGAGGATCGATGGTAGCAGGAGGCTGGGGACACGATGTTTACCTAGGTTCAGGCCCTCTCGATCGAGGTAGAACCCTATGTCCTGCTATATTAATATGGATGAAGATGAATACAAGAGTTGATCTACCACGAGATCGTATTGGCTAAACCCTAAAGTCTAGCCTATAAGGATTTGAGATTCTCCGTTAGCCTCTACGGACTAAACCCTCCGGTTTATATACACGCCGTAGGGGCCTAGGGTTTGTACATACCATCTTGCAGAGGAAGGAAAGATTACACCCGAACCTAAAACCTGCCATTATACAAAACAGGAGTCCTATCCGGATACGAGAGATGATCTTCGACTATGATCTTCACGGCCCACCAGTCCTGCCCACCAAAAGTCATATGGCCTCCTGAGGACCCCTCTATCCAGAACTCCCTCAGTAGCCCCTGAACCTGACTTCGATGACGATGAGTTCGGCTTCCGTATTGTCTTCGGCATTGCAAGGCGGGTTCCTTCTTCCGAATATATCTTCTGCAAAAAGGTGTATTGTGTTCGGCTCTGCAAGGTTAGTACAACCCTCAGCCTCGAAGGAAAAGGCTCTTAAAAGAAAATTAATAGGGCATCTCTACTGACAACTTTTTGGTGAAGCGTCGCGTCTATCCCACTAACATATCGAACCGTTTTATTTGGTCCTAGTTTCGCGTTTCGAGGTAAATCCTCATTGACATGTTCCATCAGAATAGAGATCGTGCCCGCTTATTGTGGGATCCTTATCAATATGACGTGACCACCCATGACGTGCATTACGCACGACCGCTTTGGGAACTGGCGAGGTTTATGACCATGAAGTGGGGGGACGTTCTTGTCACATCCCTAGTCAGTGCTTGCATTAGGACTAGCTAGAGTGTGCATCATGCTTACTTTTCAAAGAAACTTGAAATGGGAATGACAGGAACCCCAGCACCCCTCTTCTAACAACTAGGGTTTAATAAAATCTTTTCCAATGTACCCAAAATGCCCTTAAAAAATGTTCATCATTTCTGCCTTGGTCTTAACCCTCTGCCAAAAATGGTGCACAATTTTCTAGGACATCCAAGGTCTCTGGATTAATTCATATGGTATTTGCATTTGGGCATTTAAATGCTATAAAATATTTTGTGTGCCCAAATAATCATAAACTAAAATGTTCTATGATGTTCATATTATATACAGTGGGCATGACTAGTTTTATGTGCTATAAAAATGTTTTGGCATTTTTATTAATTCAACAAAGTTGCAAAAGAAATGAAACAGAAAGAAATAGAAAAAAAAGAAGAGAGAAAGAGCTTACCTGGCGCCTAACAAGCCCACCTGCCGGCCCAGCCTAGCCACCGCTCCAGCGAGCTACTTGGCTCGGCCAGGCAGGCAGGCAGGTGCTCGACGGCGGCCGCAGCGCGCGCCACGCAGCTGCCCGCCGCCCTGCTTCCTCCCCTCGCCGTTCTGGTGAGTGGGATCGATCCCCCACTTCCTCCGCGAGCTCGCTGACACTCTCCACCCTCCCCAGCTCCTCTCCCTCGCCTTCCCCGCACCATGGCCAACGCCGCCGTGCTCGCGCCGTCGTGATAGCCGCGTCCACCGCCGTCCCTGAGCTCCGTCATCGTGTCCGTCCGCTCCACCGTCCTCGACTACGTTGAGCAGGCTGAGCCCCGAGCGCTCGCCCGCTCTGGAGTCGCCCACGACCCCATCTTCCCCAACTCCGACCGTAGAGATCCCCCTCGCCGCCCCGCTCAGCTCCGACCGTCCCCAAGCTCGCCTCGGCGTCTACTACAACCGCCGTGAGCTCAACTCCGTCCTACCCCTCTCAGTTGGCTCTCTCCTGCACTGAACGCACCGCACGAGGCTCACCTGCACGCGCCGCCGCGGAGCTCGTCGCCGACGAGGCTCCGACCATCTAATGGTCCGGCCACCGTGCCCACCAGCTTCACTGTCACATATAGGTGTTGTAGGATCACTCCACGCACCTCTACAAGCACCGCACGGACGAGCTCGACCTCGCCCGAACTCCGACAGCTGCTGGACTCGTCGCCGGCGTCGTTTCCGGCGACCCCGAGGCCAGCCACCACCACCACCCAACGCGACTCACTCCCAGCTACCCGTAGGTGTGCTCTGCCGTCGTTTTGGCAGCCGAAGCACAAATCCCGCACCTCACTGCCGCGTTTGGCCTCGCCGGCGGCTAAACGCCGGCGAGTTAGCCGTGTTTGACCAAGGGTTTGACCCCCCTGGGTCACTGACATGTGGGCCCTGCCTGTTAGTCAAACCTAGTTTAGTGTTTAATTCAATTTCAATTAGTCAGTTAACTAACTGTGACACTGACCAGTGGGTCCCACTGGTCAAGTTTGACCTGGGCCGCCCTGTTGACTGGCTGACGTCAGCATGATGTCATGCTGACGCAGTAAAGGATTTTCTGGGATTTTTAGATTTAAAAATAATTCAGGAAATTCCAGAAAATGCTTTAAACTTCAAAAAAATCATATAAATTCAACAGTAGGTCAGATGGAAAAGATTTATATATGAAAATTGATCAGAAAAATCCAATCTTTCCAATGGCACTAGTTTCATGCATGTTTGAGCAAGTTAACCTTCCTGTTTACATTAAAACAAGTTAATGCACTTAATTAAATAATAATTTGGGTTTCAATTTGAATCTTTGATTCAAATGGGCTCAAACCCTTCTGGTTATAGTTGCATTAGCCCAAAACACATGCATCTTGCCATATCAGGAACATGCATCATATTGTTGCATTTGTTTGCTTATTGATTGTATCGCCGGTATTCTCCGTGTTAGGTCCTGCTCCCGAGGATACTTCTGCGTATCCAACTGAAGAGCAGTACCCGACAACCACTTTGTCAGGCAAGCAATCATTGATCATTCCGATACAAACCCATCTTCTCACTCCTGCTCTCTTTTACTGCATTAAGGCAACAGCGTGTGAACTGCTACTTGCTGCGGTAGTTGAACCCTATTCCCTTGCATGACCTGTCATTGCCACAGTAAATAGTTGAAACCCACTAGCATGTGTACGAGTTGATTGAGCCATGTGATGTGTGATCCACCATGCTATTTGTTTATGTTGCCTGCTATGCTTAGAGTTGTGTCAGGTCTGGTTCATCTGGGTGATGGATCAGAGTGAAATGATCATACCGATAAAGAGAAGGAAGTGTGGAATATGTTTGGTAAAGGTATCGATGAAAGGCCATGTAGGAGTACATGGTGGGTTGTTTCATTGGAATCGTCCATAGGACCCGAGATCTGTATGTGTGATTCAAGTTACAGTTACTACCACGCATTGGGCTCCGGGCGCTCCAAGCCCTCTCGTCTTATTAACTGCCCCTGTTCTCTGTCCAGGGGTTGTAACTAGTTTCTGGTGTTTGTAGTTTACTGGTGGTCGTGCACAGCGCTGACCCTCGAGGTGGGCTGTGACGCGACAGGTATGTGGCACGGTGTACCGGTTGCCCGTTTGGTGACTCGGGAACCCTGTACACATCGTTTGGGGCCGTGAGCGACACCCCGGCCGGATCTCCCCACGGATGGAACCCAAATAGGCGATAAACCTGGACGAGAGACTTGTGTAGTTAGTCAGGTCGTGGCCGACACCCTCGTTGGGCTTCCGCTTGAAGGTTCCCGAGTACATGTCGAGTAAACGGCGATAAGTGGTGGAAGCGTGTGTGAAGAAGTACACCCCTGCAGGGTTATCAATCTATTCGAATAGCCGTTGTTCGCGGTACGGACTACTTGGTTACTCTTACAGTTCATAGACAAGTTGATGGATACTATTAAAAGCCTCAAGACAAGTGTGAGTGTCGTGGATGGCCCTTCCGTAGGATGACGGTAGAGGATCCTCGGTGGTCTATTGTTTTGGTGAGTAGAGGACTCATGTACGTAGTAATATCTTGCAATCTGTTGAGAGTTGTAGTATAGGTTAGACAAGAGTCAAAGCTGGCTTTCTGCTATGAACTCCACTACCCCCTGTTGATAATGTTGCATGTATGATAGGTTCTGTTGTAAGACTTGCTGAGTACTTTTGTACTCATGTTTGCTTAATAACTGTTGCAGAGGAGAACCCTGCCCTTTCTGATGGGTTCTACATAGACGTTGACGTCGACGAGTAGCTTGTCACCCAGACGGAGATCTGGAGCTTGTGAAGGGTCTTGTAGATAGTCAGGCTACACCAAGCCTGTTTTATTTTCTAAGTTGTCTGTACCCAGACATGTAGCTTCCGCTTGTGCTTGTATGACTGTATGACTTGAGTGTTGGGTCATGTGATCCCTACCTGTAGGGATATGTTATGTATGGCTCTTGGAGCCTCTTAAATAAAGTACTTTGATCATAGAGTTCTGTTGTGATGCAATGTTGTATTTGCACATATTGAGCATATTGTGTGTATGATTGAAATGCTTGGTATGTGTGGGATCCCACACCTAGTTTTTTTCCTTTGGTAGCCTATCTTACAGGGAAATGCCTCCTAGTGCTTCCAATGAGCCTTGGTAGCTTTCTACTGCTCGGAACACGTAGGCTGGCCGGCATGTGTCCTTCTTCGTTCCTGTGTCTGTCCCTTAGGGGAAATGTCACGCGTTGTTCCTTTAAGTCCATGTAGCTTGCTACAACTTGGGTTCATACGTTGATGACCGACACGTTCGTTGCTGGGTCATGGATGCCTGTCTCAGTAATTTAGTGCCGCTTTTGGTTTATAACTAGCCATGTCGGCCCGGGTTCTCTGTCATATGGATGCTAGCGACACTGTCATATACGTGTGCCAAAATGCGCAAACGTTCCCGGGCCAGGTAAGGTGGCACCCGTGGGGATACCGTGCGTGAGGCCGCAAAGTGATATGACGTGTTACAGCTAGATCGGTGTGACTTAGGATCGGGGTCCTGACAGCGTTGGCATCAGAGCTGGACTGCCTGTAGGTTTCTCAAGCCAAACTGGTCGATGTTGAGTCTAGAAAAATTCTTAGTTATATGTAGGGGAATTGATTGTGGAAGGGAACGTAAGGCTCTTTTTACTCCTTTACCTTATGCCCTTTTGATATGAGTCAGTCTATTCTTTCTACGGGGATTTAGGACTAGGCCTCTTATCCTTACTAGGTTCACGTGTTACTAATCTGTAGACTCTTAGGATTGTTGGTTTCAAGCCTCAGTTCAGTTTCTACCCTTTTAGTATGATGAATTGTTGGACCCGGAACCTTGATATGATATTGTTGAGTGGCTATGCTATCATTTGTATGATGTCTCAAATCTTTTTTTGAGCATTTACAGTTGTTATGCTGCCCGATTTCTTCCAGAAACACTAATGCCTTTGCATTACTTCGTGTTTCAGATGTCTGGCCGCACACCCCACCAAGTGGTTCGTTTGACTCGGTGCATTAATGTGCCCGGACACACGGCCATGCTAGTCTGTGTGCTGACTGAGACCGGTTACCGCTGGTATCCTGAGTACACCGTGGAGGAATAGTACTGGGATGTCAATCAGAGTCAGTATTTCCGCATAGTCCGGATATACCCCTCATATCCCGGAGCTAACGACCCCATCCATTGGTCTTATGGGCTCGGGGTTACTATTGAGATGGCAGTGCAGGATGCCGCTTATTCGATGATGACCATCCTCCGGGCTAGGCATGCCCTGTTGCTGAACACTGAGTTTTGTTACATGCCAGCCTCACTTCCCGGAGAGGAAGGCTACTACACTGGTCTGTATGCTGATGCTGCTCATGAAGAGCCACTGCTTCAGACTAATGTTCAGATGCTGGAGGATAGGGACCGTGAGGTCCGTGCCCTCCGAATGGAGCTGTATAACACTCGAGCCGCCCACTGGACTACTTTGACACGGCTTGCACCTGTTGTGCATGCCGGATATCTGGATATGCGCGATTTGTACCCCGTGCGGACTCATCTGCCTGATCGTATGGATTGGCGTGACGTTGGGGGTATTACACCTCCACGTGGGCGTCGGTTACCACCAGCATCAGGCCCGAGGCCACATCCATGTCCCTATGGTCCACAGCCTTCGAGTGCTCAAGAGTTTCAAGATCCATCTGTTCCACTTCCAGGCTACGGTGGTAATCTTTACGAAGATTACTACGGGAATGTCTGAGCTAGACCGTGGCAGTAGTAGTATTGTAGTAGTTGTATTTTCACAGTCCTGCGCGTCAGGTGGAATATGACTTAGTTAGTACTGAGTTCCGGAGGTGTAGTTAAATAATGTATAGGAGCTTGGAATGCCTCTGATGGGATGTATCGTCTTTCACCGCACTTGTACTTTAGCCTTGGCTTGTACTAAACTATGTATGGTGTGTATGACCACTGGTGTATATATAGCAGTTTCTATATTACCATGTCGTGCGGATGAACATCTCTGCATTCCGTGTCATCCATTACATTCTGCACTCCTATGTCAAGTTATTGCCATCCTTGTCTAAACCATTGTTTTGTTTTCCTAGGATGGTCATAACTCGCAGCACTCCTGCTGCTCAGGAGCAGGGTGAGGCTAGTGGGGCTAGAGATGAGAATCTGCCCCAGCCACCCTCCTTGGCTGAAGTTATGCTCGAGGCAGAACGGAACAAGAGAGAGACCAACCGTCTGATGGAACGCATAGAGCAGAACACTGGGTTTCGTTAGAGGAATGACGTGGTGTCAATCAATGACTTTATCAAGATGTGCCCACCCAAGTTCCATCATTCCACTGAACCTCTGGATGCGGATGATTGGCTTAGTATCACCCACAAGCAACACTCTGCCCGTGTGGCCGAAGCTGATAAGGTTATCTACGCCGCCTACCATCTTGAGGGCCCTGCCAGTCTATGGTGGGAGAACTTTGAAGCTATGCGTCCTGCCGGCCAAATCACTACTTGGGTTGAGTTCAGTGAGGCATTCCGTGAACATCACATTCCGGAAGGTCTCACGGATCGCAAGCGAGAGGAATTCTGCAATTTCAACCAGGGCCGGTTAGCCGTGGATGGCTATACTCGCGAGTTTGGCAACTTGGCACGCTATGCACCTGAGGAAGTATCCACCGATGCCAAGAAGCAGGCGAGGTTCCGCAAGGGACTCAGCCCCGAACTTCGCCGAGATCTACGACTACACGAGTGCACTTCCTTCCAGAAGTTGGTGAACAAGGCCATCAGTGCTGAGATGGGCCAGACTGATTTCGAAGCCACACGCAAGCATCCATGTGACTTTGGTTCCTCATCCGGCTCTGGCTCTCACAAGCGCCGTGTGTGGGCTCCTAACACTGCTCTGCCACCCAAGTACACACCGAGGCCATCCTATGAGGCGCCTCGCCCAACTCAACAGTATGCACCTGCCAAGACTTATGGAGGACCACCTACCAACTTTGCTCCACGCACTGGCACTGTGACATGCTTCAAGTGTGGAGAACCGGGGCACTACATGCGTGAGTGTCCTCAGAACCAACCAGGAAAACCCGTTGGCCGTGGTAAGCCAACCGGCAAGGTGAATTATGTCAAGCCAATCCCCACTGCACGTGGTCATGTCAACTATGTCTCTGCTGAGGAAGCTTATGAGGATCCTAACGTCGCCCTTGCTATGCTTCTCGTTAACTGCCATCCGGCATCTGTTCTTTTCGATACTGGAGCATCCCATTCGTTCATATCTGAGAGCTATGCTCGAATGCACAACATGACTTTTTGTGACATGCCTACTTCCATGGTTATTCAAACTCCTGGTTCAAAGTGGCAAACCTCTAGGGTAAGCCATGGAAATGAAATCCTTGTCGATAGACTTGTTTTCCTTGCATCTCTAATCGCTCTCAAGTCCTCGGACATAAACATCATCTTGGGTATGGACTGGATGACAACTCATTACGCCAAGATTGATTGCTACACTAGGACCGTTCAACTTACACACCCATCCGGCAAGACAGTCAATGTCTTGGCCCGAATGGTTGAGCGTCAGCTCTACTCTCTTAATGCCAGCCCGATGACAACTCATTACGCCAAGATTGATTGATACACTAGGACCGTTCAACTTACACACCCATCCGGCAAGACAGTCAATGTCTTGGCCCGAATAGTTGAGCGACAGCTCTACTCTCTTAATGCCAGCCCTCTACCAGAACTCGAAGATATCCCAGTAGTCCGTGACTTTTCAGATGTTTTTCCAGAAGAACTGCCAGGTGTTCCACCTGACAGAGATGTCGAGTTCGTGATAGATCTTATTCCAGGAACTGTTCCGATCTCTAGGAGACCCTATAAGATGGCACCCCTAGAATTAGCTGAGCTTAAGAAACAACTCGATGAGTCCTTGCAAAAGGGTTTCATCCGTCCTAGTTCTTCCCCTTGGGCTTGTCCCGTCCTCTTTGTCAAGAAGAAGGATGGAACGGAACGGATGGTTGTAGATTACCGACCTGTCAATCTGGTCACCATAAAGAACAAGTATCCGCTCCCCAGGATCAACGACCTGTATGATCTGCTCGCTGGATCCTCAGTCTTTTCCAAAATGGATTTGAGGTTGGGCTACCATCAAATCAAAATCAAGAACGGGGACATTCCTAAAACGGCTTTTGTTACTCGTTATGGCCAATACGAGTACACCGTCATGTCCTTCGGATTAACCAATGCCCCAGCTACCTTCTCCCGGCTAATGAATTCTATATTCATGGAGTACTTGGATAAATTCGTCATGGTATACCTCGATGATATACTCATCTATTCCAAGAACAAGAAAGATCATGCTGAGCATCTAAGGCTGGTATTGACGAAACTTCGAGAGCACCGCCTTTATGCCAAATTCTCTAAATGTGAATTCTGGTTGCCGGAAGTGACCTATTTAGGTCATGTGATCTCTGGCAAGGGTATTGCTGTCAATCCCGAGCGAGTTCAAGCCGTCCTAGATTGGACTCCCCCTGAATCGGTCAAGCAAGTTAGGAGTTTCCTCGGCTTAGCGAGCTATTGCCGATGCTTCGTCGAGAATTTCTCCAAGGTTGCTAAACCTCTAACTGAACTCCTCAAGAAAGATAAAAAGTTTGAGTGGAAACCACAGTGCGAGTCCAGCTTTCAGGAACTGAAAAGACGCCTGACATCTGCACCCGTACTGGTACCACCAGACTTTTCCAAGGATTTTATTATCTACTGCGACGCCTCGCGACAAGGACTAGGTTGCATACTCATGCAAGATCGTCAAGTGATCGCATACGCATCTCGACAGTTGCATCCACATGAGGATAACTATCCTACACATGATCTAGAGCTTGGAGTTGTAGTCCACGCACTCAAAACATGGCGACATTACCTTCTTGGTAATTGCTGTGAAATCTTCACTGATCACCAAAGTCTGAAATACATCTTCACCCAACCGGACTTAAATCTCAGGCAAAGACGTTGGGTTGAATTGCTCACAGATTACGACTTAGGAATCACTTACACCCCTGGGAAGGCCAATGTCATGGCCGACGCACTAAGTCGTAAGTCTTATTGTAACAACCTGATGTTACAACAAGGGCAACCACTTCTTTACGAGGAATTTCGTAAGCTTAACCTTCACATTGTTCCTCGAGGATTCCTTTCCACCTTGGTGGCGAAACCTACCCTTATGGATCAAATCATAGCTGCCCAGAAGCAAGATACAGGGATTTCCCGAATTAAGAGAAACATTCACAAAGGAGTTGCAGGTTGTTTCTCCATTGATAACAGAGGTGTTGTTTTCTTCGAGAACCGTTTAGTGGTTCCCAAGAACCAACATCTACGGCAGTTAATCCTTAAGGAGGCTCATGAATCTCCTCTCACGATTCATCCCGGTAGTACCAAAATGTATCAGGATCTATGTCAGAGGTTCTGGTGGACTAGGATGAAGAGAGAAATCGCTCAATTCATTGCCAACTGCGACGTTTGTCGTCGAGTCAAAGTAGAGCATCAACGGCCTGCTGGCACCCTTCAACCTTTAGCTATTCCTAAATTGAAATGGGACAAGATCGGTATGGACTTCATTACCGGGTTTCCCAGGACCAAGAAAGGGAATAATGCTATCTTCGTCGTTATCGACCGCCTCTCTAAAGTAGCCCCTTTTCTACCTGTTTGAGAGAGTATAACCGCTAGCCAGCTAGCAGACTTGTATATCTCTCGGATAGTACCACTTCATGGTGTGCCATTGGAGATTAACTCAGACCGTGGAAGTCTTTTCACTTCACGATTCTGGGAAAGTTTCCAGAATGCTATGGGAACTCATCTCTCTTTCAGCACCGCCTTCCATCCCCAGTCAAGTGGTCAAGTGGAACGAGTCAATCAAATTCTGGAAGACATGCTTCGAGCCTCTGTCATCTCTTTCGGTATGGAATGAGAGAAGTGTCTTCCATTTGCCGAATTCGCTTATAACAATAGTTATCAAGCCAGCTTGGGCAAAGCTCCCTTCGAAGTTCTATATGGACGAAGGTGTCGAACACCTCTTAACTGGTCAGCAACCGGGGAAAGACAATTCTTTGGTCCGGATATGATCCAGGAAGCTGAAGAGCAAGTTCGCATCATTCGTGAGAAATTGAAAACAGCCCAGTCTCGCCAGAAGAGCCAATATGATAGTCATCATAAGGCTGTGACTTTTGATGTCGGCGATAAGGCTTACCTTCGGGATACTCCTCTTAAGGGAACCCATCGCTTCGGCATCAAAGGCAAATTGGCCCCTTGTTACATCGGTCCTTTTCACATTCTTGCCAAACGAGGAGAAGTTGCCTACCATTTGGAACTACCTCCGCACCTCTCCAGAGTTCATGATGTCTTCCACGTATCTCAACTCAGGCGTTGCTTCTCGGATCCTATCCGCGGAGTGGACCACGAAACGCTTGATCTCCAGGACAATCTCACATATCGAGAATACCCCGTTCGTATTCTTGATCAAACCGAGTGCACCACTCGACGTCACAATATCTAGTTTCTCAAGGTTCAATGGTCACATCATTCCGCGAGTGAAGCTACTTGGGAAAGGGAGGATCATCTTCGACTTGAGTACCCCACCCTCTTTCCGAGGAACCCGAATCTCGGGACGCGATTCTTTTGAGTGGGGGTGAGTTGTCACATCCCTAGTCAGTGCTTGCATTAGGACTAGCTAGAGTGTGCATCATGTTTACTTTTCAAAGAAACTTGAAATGGGAATGACAGGAACCCCAGCACCCCTCTTCTAACAACTAGGGTTTAATAAAATCTTCTCCAATGTACCCATAATGCCCTTCAAAAATGTTCATCATTTCTGCCTTGGTCTTAAACCTCTGCCAAAAATGGTGCACAATTTTTTAGGACATCCAAGGTCTCTGGATTAATTCATATGGTATTTGCATTTGGGCATTTAAATGCTATAAAATATTTTGTGTGCCCAAATAATCATAAACTAAAATGTTCCATGATGTTCATATTATATACAGTGGGCATGACTAGTTTTATGAGTTATAAAAATGTTCTGGCATTTTTATTAATTCAACAAAGTTGCAAAAGAAATGAAACAGAAAGAAATAGAAAAAAAGAAGAGAGAAAGAGCTTACCTCGCGCCTAACAGGCCCACCTGCCGGCCCAGCCCAGCCACCGCTCCAGCGAGCTGCTTGGCTCGGCCAGGCAGGCAGGCAGGTGCTCGACGGCGGCCGCAGCGCGCGCCACGCAGCTGCCCGCCGCCCTGCTTCCTCCCCTCGCCGTTCTGGTGAGTGGGATCGATCCCCCACTTCCTCCCCGAGCTCGCTGACACTCTCCACCCTCCCCAGCTCCTCTCCCTCGCCTTCCCCGCACCATGGCCGACGCCGCCGTGCTCGCGCCGTCGTGATAGCCGCGTCCACCGCCGTCCCTGAGCTCTGTCATCGTGTCCGTCCGCTCCACCGTCCTCGACTACGTCGAGCAGGCTGAGCCCCGAGCGCTCGCCCGCTCTGGAGTCGCCCCCGACCCCGTCTTCCCCAACTCCGGCTGCAGAGATCCCCCTCGCCGCCCCGCTCAGCTCCGACCGTCCCCAAGCTCGCCTCGGCGTCTACTATAACCGCCGTGAGCTCAACTCCGTCCTCCCCCTCTCCATTGGCTCTCTCCTGCACTGAACGCACCGCACGAGGCTCACCTGCACGCGCCGCCGTGGAGCTCGTCGCCGACGAGGCTCCGGCCATCTAATGGTCCGGCCATCGTGCCCACCAGCTTCACCGTCACATATAGGTGTTGTAGGATCACTCCACGCACCTCTACGAGCACCGCACCAATGAGTTCGACCTCGCCCGATCTCCGGCAGCCGCTGGACTCGTCGCCGGTGTCGTTTCCGGCGACCCCGAGGCCAGCCACCACCACCACTCAACGCGGCTCACTCCCAGCTACCCGTAGGTGTGCTCCGCCGTCGTTTTGGCAGCCGGAGCACAAATCCCGCACCTAACTGCCGCGTTTGGCCTCGCCGGCGGCTAAACGCCGGCGAGTTAGCCCTGTTTGACCAAGGGTTTGACCCCCGTGGGTCACTGACTTGTGGGCCCTGCCTTTTAATCAAACCTAGTTTAGTGTTTAATTTAATTTTAATTAGTCAGTTAACTAACTGTGACATTGACCAGTGGGTCCCACTGGTCAGGTTTGACCTGGGCCGCCCTGTTGACTCGCTGACGTCAGCATGATGTCATGCTGACGCAGTAAACGATTTTCTGGGATTTTTAGATTTAAAAATAATTCAGGAAATTCCAGAAAATGCTTTAAACTTCAAAAAATCATATAAATTCAACAGTAGCTCAGATGGAAAAGATTTATATATGAAAATTGATCAGAAAAATCCAATCTTTCCAATGGCACTAGTTTGATGCATGTTTGATCAAGTTAACCTTCCTGTTTACATTAAAATAAGTTAATGCACTTAATTAAATAATAATTTGGGTTTCAATTTGAATCTTTGATTCAAATGGGCTCAAACCCTTCTGGTTATAGTTCCATTAGCCCAAAACACATGCATCTTGCCATATCATGAGCATGCATCATATTGTTGCATTTGTTTGCTTATTGATTGTATTGCCGGTATTCTCCGTGTTAGGTCCTGCTCCCGAGGATACTTCTGCGTATCCAACTGAAGAGCAGTACCCAACAACCACTTTGTCAGGCAAGCAATCATTGATCATTCTGATACAGACCCATCTTCTCGCTCCTGCTCTCTTTTACTGCATTAAGGCAACAGCGTGTGAACTGCTACTTGCTGCGGTAGTTGAACCCTATTCCCTTGCATGACCTGTCATTGCCACAATAAATAGTTGAAACCCACTAGCATGTGTAGGAGTTGATTGAGCCATGTGATGTGTGATCCACCATGCTATTTGTTTATGTTGTCTGCTATGTTTAGAGTTGTGTCAGGTCTGGTTCATCTGGGTGATGGATCAGAGTGAAATGATCATACCGGTAAAGAGAAGGAAGTGTGGAATATGTTTGGTAAAGGTATCGATGAAAGGCCATGTAGGAGTACATGGTGGGTTGTTTCATTGGAATCGTCCATAGGACCCGAGATCTGTATGTGTGATTCAAGTTACAGTTACTACCACGCATTGGGCTCCGGGCGCTCCAAGCCCTCTCGTCTTATTAACTGCCCCTGTTCTCTGTCCAGGAGTTGCAACTAGTTTCTGGTGTTTGTAGTTTACTGGTGGTCGTGCACAACGCTGACCCTCGAGGTGGGCTGTGACGCGATAGGTACGTGGCACGGTGTACCGGTTGCCCGTTTGGTGACTCGAGAACCATGTACACATCGTTTGGGGCCGTGAGCGACACCCCGGACGGATCACCCCACGGACGGAACCCAAATAGGCGATAAACCTGGACGAGAGACTTGTGTAGTTAGTCAGGTCGTGGCCGACACCCTCGCTGGGCTTCCGCTTGAAGGTTGCCGAGTACATGTCGAGTAAACGGTGATAAGTGGTGGAAGCGTGTGTGAAGAAGTACACCCCTGCAGGGTTATCAGTCTATACGAATAGCCATTGTTCGCGGTATGGACTACTCGGTTACTCTTACGGTTCATAGACAAGTTGAGGGATACTATTAAAAGCCTCAAGACAAGTGTGAGTGCCGTGGATGGCCCTTCCGTAGGATGACGGAAGAGGATCCTCGGTGGTGTATTGTTGTGGTGAGTAGAGGACTCGTGTACGTAGTTATATCTTGCAATCTGTTGAGAGTTGTAGTATAGGTTAGCCAAGAGTCAAAGCTGGCTTTCTGCTATGAACTCCACTACCCCCTGTTGATAATGTTGCATGTATGATAGGTTCTGTTGTAAGACATGATGAGTACTTTTGTACTCATGTTTGCTTAATAACTGTTGCAGAGGAGAACCCTGCCCTTTCTGATGGGTTCTACATAGACGTTGACGTCGACAAGTAGCTTGTCACCCAGACGGAGATCTGGATCTTGTGAAGGGCCTTTTAGATAGTCAGGCTACACCAAGACTGTTTTATTTTCTAAGTTGTCTGTACCCAGACATGTAGCTTCCGCTTGTGCTTGTATGACTGTATGACTTGAGTGTTGGGTCATGTGACCCCTACCTGTATGGATATGTTATGTATGGCGCTTGGAGCCTCTTAAATAAAGTACTTTGATTTATAGAGTTCTGTTGTGATGCAATGTTGTATTTGCACATATTGAGCATGTTGTGTGTATGATTGAAATGCTTGGTATGTGTGGGATCCGACACCTAGTTGTTTTCCTTTGGTAGCCTATCTTACAGGGAAATGCCTCCTAGTGCTTCCAATGAGCCTTGGTAGCTTGCTACTGCTCGGAACACGTAGGCTGGCCGGCATGTGTCCTTCTTCGTTCCTGTGTCTGTCCCTTAGGGGAAATGTCATGTGTTGTTCCTTTAAGTCCATGTAGCTTGCTACAACTTGGGTTCATACGTTGATGACCGACACGTTTGTTGCTGGGTCATGGATGCCTGTCTCTGTAATTTAGTGCCGCTTTTGGTTTATAACTAGCCATGTCGGCCCGGGTTCTCTGTCATATGGATGCTAGCGACACTTTCATATATGTGTGCCAAAATGCGCAAACGGTCCCGGGCCAGGTAAGGTGGCACCCGCGGGGATACCGTGCGTGAGGCCGCAAAGTGATATGACGTGTTACAGCTAGATCGGTGTGACTTAGGATCGGGGTCCTGACAGTTCTGTATTCAGAGTGTTATAAAAGGATACCAATCCCTTTCATCAGCCCAACACTTTCCTCAAGCATGATCTCTCCTACTTCCCTAGCCCCTGCATCCTCATCTCTTGTGCCCACCTCTTTTCGTCCCTCAACCACCCCTTCCGCCCCAGCAATGGCTGGATCCGGCACAGAGGCAAGTGGGAGGCCTCCACGGTGACTAAAAAAACCGTGGAGGATCTAAGGAGTGCGGGCTATCTCGCCGCCGATATCGCGCACCGAGTCCCCGGCAAGGGTCAGGTGATTCCCGTCCCAGTGGCGGGTGAGAGAGTAGTGTTCACTTCGCATTTTGTTAGGGGGCTATGGTTTCCACTCCACCCCTTTGTTCGGGGTCTGTTGTTCTTCTATGGGCTAGATTTCCATGATCTAGCCCCGAACTCAATCCTTCACATATCTGCTTTGATAGTGGTATGTGAAGCTTTCCTCCTCATCCCTCCACACCTCGGCCTATGTCTTAAAACCTTCAACGTGAGGCCAAAGGTGGTGGATGGGCAGCACGCGGAGTGCGGGGGCGCTATGATTAGGAAGCTCCCGAATGCGATTTGGCCCAAAGGGTCATTCGTAGAGACGAATAGGGTCTGGCAGCAGGAGTGGTTCAACATCACCGAACCCCATGACGCCAAATGGGCGGCGGAGCCTGCTTTCAGATTCGGACCCCCAGAGAGGTTAACCTCCTGGACCAAAAAGGGTCTGGACTAGGGGTCTCCAACTGAAGTGATGACACTCTAGAGCCGTGTATCCGACGTGATTTCCAAAGGGCACCAGCTCTCTTCCATTGTCCAGGTAATGCTGACCCGGCTTATTATCCCTTGACAACGCCGGGACTCCTCCCTATGGGAGTTCAATCCGGTAGGAGACAAACCACTAAAGCATCTCTTCGGCTTTACGCACAAAGAGATCTGGAAGCATCTCTTTATGAGCTAGAAGGAGTGGCCAACAGAAACCGAGGATGCGGGCTTTAGCACCACGCTCTCCGCCCCAGAGGTAATAGAAAACTTCGCCGAATACATATTTCTTCCCTTATTTAATGATAACAGAAATTGGAGTTTCCGCGTAATATACAGGGCTGGACGAAGAAGGCGACCCGGATTAAATGTCCGGTGCCTTTGCCTGAAGACCTAGAATCGCCTCAACTGACGGCGATGCTGGTCCCGGCACTGTACAAGGAGTCGGTCAAGAAGCCCAAGAAGAACGGCAAGGGGGGCAGAGACAGCCCCCGCCCTGCGGACAAGAAGTCCGAGGAGGTCAACATCCTCTCCTCCGATGAGGTGGAGGAAGATGATGAAGAGGAGGAAGAAGAAGAGGAGGAGCCCCCTGCGCAAGGCAGAGGGACGAAGAGGGGGCCGTTGCTGACGCAGGCACAGACGCACCCCGGAGGAAACTGAACCTCGTGGCTAGTTCGGATTGTTCCGAACATAGCTTCATGGTGAAGCCCAGAGAGAAACCCCTGCCCGAATCGTAAGTTTGTCCGGATTGACTGCTGCACCTTTGTTTGTTTAGTATTTACTTAGTATTTCTCACCTACTCACCTATAGCCCTCCCGGTGGACACCCTGATGCCTCCTTATCGGAGGGGAACTCTCTAGCGCCCGGAGAGACGGAGAGTGACCCGCCGGTCCGAGCTCCATCGCCCATGATTGGCGGGGACACCGAAGTGTCCTCCTAGCGGGTGTCCTTCGCCCAAGGAGATGAGGGCGGGGCAGGTGATGGGGCGATCGAGGGTAATACCTCGGCCGCTGCCGACCATGGGGAGACAACCCCCATGGAGACCGAAGACGGTGGGCCCAAACAATCTGGAGCCCTCCCGAACATTGACCCGGAGCCTAGTGCGGCTCCGGGGTCTGAAGAACAAACCCCCCAGGTGGGGGGCGGACACGACGGCACCCGGAGTCAATCCGGAGGCGCCGGACTCTATGAAGGGAGCACTACAAAGTGCTTCCATCGTGGAGGAGCACCGCACCGTGATGGGTGCCGTGATGAAAATGATTCAGTCCGTTAAATACGGACTAAATGAAGCCTCAACAGCCTGTTAACATGCTTTGAGGTAAGTAATGTAATGTTCTTTATAGAATTTTATTATTTTTTACGCATATACATAGCCAGTAGCCCTTGATGCTTTGTGTGATTCTGGAGAGAGTCGGATGAAGTATCCATAGTATAGCATACTTACGGAGCTGAACTGTTGTGCATGCTTCACTTGTTGCCGCAACTGCGCGAGATGCAGAGGTTGCCGAACTAAACCGGAAGCTCTTGTTGGCCAACGCGGACCTCGACCACGTCAATCAGCGTTTAGATGAAACGCAAGGTATGCGGATTTTAAGATGTCAATAAGACTAATTAAGATTGATTGAGTATGTTTATAAATTCTGATATGGTATTCTGTATTATAAAGTTGGCGCCATTAAGCTCGAGGCCCTCAAGGGCGAGGTTGCCAAGGCGAAGAAGGAGGCCGAGGCGAACAAGGTAGTCACTGACAAAGCGGCTGCTGATTTGTAGGCCGAAAAGGCTCAGTGCGAGAAGCACTGGGCTCGGGTGTCCGAAGTAGAGGTCGAGCTCAATGATGTCATTCTCAAATATGAGGCACCGGAGAAGAAGGCTTCGGAACAGGCATCCGAGCTTACTGCAGCAGTGAAGATTGCCCAGGATGCGCAAGGCGAGGCTTGCAGCACCTGTGAGGAAATCAAGCAAGCGCGACAGATAGCATCTGGTAAGACATTTCTCTTACAAAGCATATTCGGAGGGCAGAAGTACCTTGGGCTGACATGGTTATGGAGTTCTCCAGGTGTGTTTGCTGATCTTCCGAGGAGTAGTGCTGACGCTGCCCAGTACTTCTGAGCCCAGGAGGGGAATGACACGGAGAAGCTGTTTTGGTCGTAGTTCTATGCGCCAAACATCCGGTTCCCCTCAACGACCAGATGAAGCAGCTAGTCGAGCTGCACAACATGGCGGGTTTGACCATGAAGGACTTGATAGTATGGCTATGGCTCGCTGATCCAATTCTAAGTAGCTACTTTGGATTGTTGAAGCGGCTCGTCGAGGCGAGTCCGCGTGTCGACGCACTGACGCGTTCGGCCTGTATAGAAGGTGCTCGGATGGCTTTCGCTTGTGTGAAAGTGCACTGGGTGAAGATGAATGCGGGGCACATTGCCACTGCTGGTCCACCCGCCGGCAAGGAGCACCGCAAGCCGGAGAAGTACTTCGAGGACATCATTGAAGGCACCAGCCTTGTAGAAGGCCAGTGCTCGAAGGATGTTATCTTCGAGTAATTGTATCCGGATGTAAAGACTTGGGCTTATGAATCCGATGTATATGACTTCTGTACTATTATAATATAAGCATATTTTACCTCCTGTGTAACTGTTTATTCAAATCTGCAAGTTTCCAGTAGTCGGCTTCAGCCCCCATGTACATAGTACTGGGGTGTTCGGTCATATGCATGTACACTCTTTATCCAACGTCTTGGTATATATAGGAGGTGTATGTGGAGCGAACTAGGCAATCAGACTATGCGGTGTTATTGCTTTCACTTAGTCATAGGAGCTTGACATGTGGGGCTAGGTACTAGCCCCTTGTGCGGATATGATATTCCTCACTTATGGTATCCAATTGCACCTGGCTGGGCGAAAAAAACCAACCTTTCATATAACACGGGGTAGATCTCTATTGATCGTAGTATGAAACTAAGTCACCGGATTGCGGACAAGGTTCTCGCCTATCATGACGGTCAGTTTTTGGCTTTCTCTACTGAGGTACTTGACCGGATGAGCCAGAAGTACAATCGCAGTAGTTCTCCCTTTACACCCTAGCCGAACAATCAGGAACGTTCGGGTAAGCATAGGAGCCGGGCAACCCAACTATTGACCCAAGACATGATTCAGAACTGATGCATATAATGCAAATATCCAGGACGCCGAACACTCCCTATAGGTGTTCGGTCTTTTTTACATATACCGGGCTGAATGAAGCCCCTGGTAATGGACCATTATTGACAAGGCACATGTGGCAATCTGATGTGGGGAGAGAGAATTTATGGTGAGTGAAAAAAAACTCAGAACATAATGGGAATCAACCTGCTCTATTAATATCCCTTTATAATATGGTGAGCCGTAAACTTACAGATAATGCCGATGGCTTTCTTGGACATTTTACAAGCCAGAAAAGTATATAATAAGAAAGAGAAAAAAGGTTTACACATGGGTCTTAATCTAAAAAGAAACCTTAGCCCGGGTCCCTGCTGCACGTGTGCGCCGTTTTCTCCTCTATAATGTGTCCTTGAAGGGGTGGGAGTATGATGGCCGTCTGTAAAAAGAAAAAAAGAAAACCTGGAAAAGAAAAAGAAATCCACTATGGCCATGACAAGACGGGTTCGTTCAATGAACCTGAAAAGATAGGTTTAGAGTCCGAATAGGGTCAAGCCAAACTATGGACTATATGCAGTGTGCCCCCAGCGCTGCCCAAGGGATTTTTGAGGCATAATTATGCACTCGAGGTACATGTGCTATCACCTTATGGGGCAGTCGATGGGGGCGTAGCTGCTAATCTAGCTTAGGTTCATCTGAGCTGCCACAATGAGGCTTGTGCCGGACACGTTTAGTTATGTCCACGACTGACAGATTATCCGGCTTGAATAGGCCGTTTTGGACTTCGGCTGCTAGGGCCGCAGTGTCCTCCTTCGTACGGAGAGAGGGCTTCATATTTCCATTGATTGTGATTACACCATGTGGTCCAGGCATTTTAAGCTTTAGATAAGCATAATGCGAGACTGCAAATAAGCGGGCGAAGGCTGTTCCGCCGAGTAGAGCGTGATAGCCACTTCGGAATGGAGCTATATCGAAGATTAACTCTTTGCTTCGAAAGTCATAAGGAGAGCCGAATACGACCTCCAATGTTAAAGAGCCCGTGCAACAGGCTTCTACGCCCAGTATCACTCCTTTAAAGGTCGTGCTGCTTGGCTTGATTCTTGACAGGTCTATCCCCATCTTGCGGATAGTGTCCTGATATATCAGTTTAAGACTGATGCCGCCGTCCATGAGGAGTCGGGTGAGTTGGTATCCATCGATTATTGGGTCGAGCACTAGGGCAACCGAACCCCCATGACGAGTACTAGTCAGATGATCCCTGCGATCGAAAGTGATCGGACAGGCCGACCATGGGTTGAACTTGGGGGCAACAGGCTCAACGGCGTAGACATCTTGGAGTGCGCGCTTGCGCTCCTTCTTTGGGATATGAGTGGCATATATCAGGTTCACTGTTTTGACCTCCGGTGGAAATTTCTGCTGTCCCCCTGTATTCAGCTGGCGAGGTTCATGAAGGAAATATGCCCTAGAGGCAATAATAAAGTTGTTATTTATATTTCCTTATATCATGATAAATGTTTATTATTCATGCTAGAATTGTATTAACCGGAAACTTAGTACATGTGTGAATACATAGACAAAACAGAGTGTCCCTAGTATGCCTCTACTAGACTAGCTCATTGATCAAAGATGTTTATGTTTCCTAGCCATAGACATGAGTTGTCATTTCATCAATGGGATCACATCATTAACAGAATGATGTGATGGACAAGACCCATCCGTTAGCTTAGCACTATGATCGTTTAGCTTTACTGCTATTGCTTTCTTCATTACTTATACATGTTCCTATGACTATGAGATTATGCAACTCTCGAATACCGGAGGAACACCTTGTGTGCTATCAAACGTCACAACGTAACTGGGTGATTATAAAGATGCTCTACAGGTGTCTCCGAAGGTGTTCGTGGTGTTGGCCTAGATCAAGAATAGGATTTGTCACTCCGAGTGTCGGAGAGGTATCTCTGCGCTCTCTCGGTAATACACATCATAATAAGCCTTGCAAGCAAATGACAAATGAGTTAGTCACGAGATGATGTATTACAGAACGAGTAAAGAGACTTGCCGGTAACGAGATTAACTAGGTATGGTGATACCGATGATCGAATCTCGGGCAAGTAACATACCGAACAACGTATGTTGTTATGCGGTTTGACCGATAAAGATCTTTGTAGAATATGTAGGAACCAATATGAGCATCCTGGTTCCGCTATTGGTTATTGACCGGAGATGTGTCTCGATCATGTCTACATAGTTCTCGAGCCCGTAGGGTCCGCACGCTTAACGTTTGATGATGATCAGTATTACGAGTTTATGAGTTTCGATGTACCGAAGGTAGTTCAGAGTTCCGAATGAGATCACGGACATGACGAGGAGTCTTGGAAAGTCCGAGACGTAAAGATCGATATATTGGACGACTATATTCAGACATCGGAAAGGTTCCGAGTGATTCGGGTATTTTTCGGAGTACCGGAGAGTTACGGAATTCGCCGGGGAGCATATGGGCCTTATTGGGCTTTAGGGGAAAGAGAGAAGAGGCTGCCCCCCAAGCTTAGTCCGAATTTGACTAGGGGGAGGGGCAACGCCCCTTCCTTCCTTCTCTTCTCTTTTCCCTTTCCTTCTCTCCTACTCCTACTACTTGGAAGGGCTGTTAGTTCTACTAGGAAAGGGGGAATCCTACTCTCGGTGGGAGTAGGACTCCCCAGGGCGCGCCATAGTAGAGGGCCGTCCCTTCCCCTCCTCCACTCCTTTATATACGGGTGTGTGGGAACCCCGTAGACACACAAGTTGATCATTGATCTTTTAGCCGTGTGCGGTGCCCCCCTCCATAGAAACACACCTCGGTTGTACCGTTGCAGTGCTTAGGCGACGACCTGCGCCGATAGCTTCATCGTCTCCGTCACCACACCGTCGTGCTGATGAAACTCTCCCGTGAAGCTCAACTAGATCAAGAGATCGTGGGACGTCATTGAGCTGAACGTGTGCTGAACGCGGAGGTGCTGTACGTTCGGTACTTGATCGGTTGGATCGCGAAGCCGTTCGAATACATCAACCGCGTCACTAGACTCTTCCTCTTTCGTCTACGAGGGTACGTAGACACACTCTCCCCTCTCGTTGCTATGCATCTAGTGGATAGATCTTGCGTGATCGTAGGATTTTTTTTAAATACTACGTTCCCCAACAGTGGTATTAGAGCCAGGTCTATGCATAGATGATATGGACGAGTAGAACACAAGTGAGTTCTGGACGATACTAGTCATACTTCTTACCAGCATGTCATACATTGATTCGGCGGTATTGTTGGATGAAGCGGCCCAGACCAACATTACGCGTACGCTTACGTGAGACTGGTTCTACCGACGTGCTTCACACACATGTGGCTGGCGGGTGTCAGTTTCTCCAACTTTAGTTGAATCAAGTGTGGCTACGCCCGGTCCTTGTGAACGTTAAAACATCACATACTTGACGAATAATCATTGTGGTTTTTGTATGCGTAGGTAAAAACGGTTCTTGCTAAGCCCATAGCAGCCACGTAAAACTTGCAACAACAAAGTAGAGGACGTCTATCTTGTTTTTGCAGGGCATGTTGTGATGTGATATGGTCTAGACATGATGAGTTATACATTATTGTATGAGATGATCATGTTTTGTAAAGTTATCGGCAATTGGCAGGAGCCATATGGTTGTCGCTTTATTCTATGAAATACAATCGCCATGTAATTGCTTTACTTTATCACTAAGCGGTAGCGATAGGCGTGGAAGCAATAGTTGGCGAGACGGCAACGATGCTATGATGGAGATCAAGGTGCCGCGCCGGTGACGATGGTGATCACGACAGTGCCTTGGAAATGGAGATCAAAAGCACAAGATGATGATGGCCATATCATGTCACATATTTTGATTGCATATGATGTTTATCTTATTATGCTTCTTATTTTGCTTAGTACGGGGGTAGGATTATAAGATGCTCCCTTACAAAATTTTATGGTACAATTGTTCTCCCAGAGTATGCACCGTTGCGAAAGTTTGTCGTGCCGAGACACCACATGATGATCGGGTGTGATAAGCTCTACGTTCAAATACAACGGGTGTAAGACAGTTTTGCAGAATACTTGGGTTAAACTTGACAAGCCTAGCACGTATAGACATGGCCTCGGAACACTGGAGACCGAAAGGTCGAGCGTGAATCATATAGTAGATATGATCAACATAAGATGTTCACCATTGAAAACTACTGCATCTCACGTGATGATCGAACATGGTTAAGTTGATTTGAATTACGTGATCATTTAGATGACTAGAGGGATGTCTATCTAAGTGGGAGTTCTTTAGTAATATGATTAAATTGAACTTTAATTTATCATGAACTTAGTCCTGATAGTATTAGCAAATTATGTTGTAGATCAATAGCTCGCGTTATAGCTCCACTATGTTTCTTTTGATATGTTCCTAGAGAAAACTAAGTTAAAAGATGTTAGTAGCAATGATGTGGACTTGTTCCGTGATCTGAGGATTTTCCTCATTGCTACACAGAGGTATTATGTCCTTGATGCACCGCTAGGTGACATAACTATTGCAGGAGCAGATGTAGATGTTATGAACGTTTGACAAGCTCGGTATGATGACTACTTGATAGTTTAGTGCGCCATGCTTCACGGCTTATAACCGGGACTTAAAAAACATTTTGAACACCACAGAGCATATGAGATGTTCCAAGAGTTGAAATTAGTATTTCATGATCATGCCCGTGTCGAGAGGTATAACACCTCTGGTAGTACTTTGCCTACAAGATGGAGGAGAATAGCTCAACCAGTGAGCATGTGCTCAGATTGTCTGGGTACTACAATTACTTGAATCAAGTGGGAGATAATCTTTGAGATAAGTTAGTAATTGACAAAGTTCTCTAGTCACTATCACCAAGTTAGTAGAACTTCATGATGAACTACAATATGCAAGGGATGACGAAAGTAATTCCTGAGCTCTTCGCGATGGTGAAATCCGCGAAGGTAGAAATCAAGAAAGTGCATCAAGTGTTGATGGTTAATAAGACCACTTGTTTCAAGTAAAGGGCAAAGGGATAGAAGGGGAACTTCAAGAAGAATGACAAGAAAGTTGTCACTCCCTTGAAGAAACCCAAAGCTAAACTCGAGCCTGAAACTAAGTGCTTCTACTTCAAAGGAAATGGTCACTGGAAGTGGAACTGCCCTAGATACTTGGCGGATAAGAAGGATGGCAAAGTGAACAAAGGTATATTTGATATACAGATTATTGATGTGCATTTTACTAGTGTTCATTGTAACCCCTGGGTATTTGATACCAGTTCCGTTGCTAAAATTAGTAACTCGAAACGAGAGTTTGTCGGAGTATTGGAAACAACTAATATGGGATCACAAGAATCCCTACTACGGTTGCGGGGCGCGGGGTTGAGAGAAGAG
This sequence comes from Secale cereale, assembly GCA_902687465.1. Classification (NCBI taxonomy): domain Eukaryota; kingdom Viridiplantae; phylum Streptophyta; class Magnoliopsida; order Poales; family Poaceae; genus Secale; species Secale cereale. The sequence goes on from LR738709.1 coordinate 236,878,021, forward strand.
CGGATCAAATAGATAGCACACGGTTCATATACCCAGGTTCGGGCCGCGAGGATGCGTAAAACCCTACTCCTGCTTTGGTGGATTGTATGTTTGTGTTCTCAGCTAGCTAGGGGGCGTGAGGAGCTCCAAAAAGCCGAATCCTCCTCATGGTTGCCTCGGGCCTTCTTTTATAGGGAAAAGGGGTTGCCACAGTGGCACACAGGAGGTGGAAACGGTACAGTGATGCGAGGTTATCCCTCGCATTACATGACAAGGCGCATTTAATGCGTCTTGCTTAGGTGTCCTTGCTTTATCGGTGACGGGGGAGATATCCGTCTTGTTCGTCGCCGCTCGTTCTTGTGTCGACACGCGCCCTAGCCAGCGATGCCTGAAATGCCATGTAGGTAGGCAGGCAGCTGAGGTGGCGCAATGGTGGGTCTTCACGAAGATCTGCATGTCGCCACGCAGGTGCCTGCCCAGCTGGTTGGGTCGGCAGCTGCGTAAGGCGGTGGAAGTTTAGTCGGCGTGGGCCTGATGGTGGCCCTGCGGATGTCCTCGGCAAGGGTCTTGCCGGGGCCCCAGCAAGGGTCTTGCCGCGACACCTGCTGCCATCCCCGGCAAGGTGCTTGCCGGAGGTCTTGTGGTCTTCCTTGGTTGGGATCCCGCCAAGGGTCGTCGTCTTCTTAGTGCGTATCTGATCTTAAATATCCTCACAAAGATCTGCATGCCACCACGGGGATGTCTCCCGAATCCTTGCCCCATGGGGGCAGTGGACTCAAGGGTGATTTGCTCCGTAGGCGCGGGGCGAGTTGCCGCGGCAAGGATCTTGTCAGGGCTGCTAAAGCCGGCCCCGGCAAGGATCTTGCCGGGGCTGCTAAAACTGGCTCCCTGCAAGGATCTTGCCGGGGAACCTGCTTCGTCCCTTTGCTCTTTGTGGCCTTGTTCTTGGTGTTGCACGAGTTCCATCGAGCTTCGGTCTTACACTAGCTTACCTCCCTTGCCTTGCTTGGTGTGGCGGTGCCCGTGGCTCAGACTGCCCGTGCACAGTCATAGGGGTACAAAAAGTGTACCCCCCCCTTTTGTACACCGATAGGAGCCCCCGGGCCTGGGCCACACATAAGCGCGACGCATTGTTGGGCTAGGCCCAGAACAGTGCGCGGGCAGGTGGGACGGTTTTTACCGCGGTAAGATTTTTCGCGCGCTGTGCCTCCCACGATCCGCGCGCATGGCGCGGTGTGGAGGGGTGTGCGTGACGTGGTCGGCATGTGTGGGGTTGGTTCCCGCAGGCATGCGTCACGTCGTAGTAAAGGGGCGGATCACGCCTTCCCCATAAACGGAGGGAGGCGTGGAGGCACGGCCCATTTACTGAATGGGGCCGAGGTGCGGTCTTCAAGGCGTCCACTCCCCGCGATCACGGGGTGGAGAGAGGTCGCCTCACCCATCCCCTCGGTTCTGCACGTCTGCCACGTGCCTCCCATGCGCTTGGGGTGGCGAACGGTGGAGGCGGGAAACCGGGCCGTCGCTGGTTGGGGCGGCGGGTCGGTCCTGGCTCCCTGCGCCTTCCGTGTCTTGATTGGCCGAGCGGGGCGGTCGAGCCCCAACCCCGTTCCTTTATAAAGAGCGGGGGGGG
>LR738709.1:236880672-236978687 GCA_902687465.1 Secale cereale
GGGGGGGGCTACGGAAGAGGAAGAGGGCGGGCGGTAAGGTCGTCATGTCGGAGTTCGCGGGCAACGACGCCTTCGACGCATACTGAGGTCCTGCCGCCTCGTCTTCGAGCTCTGCTTCCGGCGCCGCCATCACCATCCAGCCTTTGCGGGGCCACCAAGATGTTCTCTTGGTGTCTTCTGCCACCCGTAGCTCGCCTAGGCGCTCCTTTTGCCCTTCTCGCCTCCTTGACCTGCCTCCTGAGGAGAGGGACAAGAAAGGGATTACGGGCATCTTATCTCTTTTTAGTTTGTAAGCCTTGGGGTGTCTGTTAAATTTAAAACTTGTAATCCCCTTGTTCATGTTTTTGATTCCCTATGGACTATACCTGAGTGGAATGTTTTTAATGAAAAATGGATGTTTGCTGGGTCATTTGTTCGCAGGTAGAACCCACAATAGGGAACAAATCCCTGATATCACTAAGATAAACATTTTCTCGCCCGGCAACAGGCCTCGCCATCCCCCCACTTCGCTCGACCTTTCTCTCGCCTTTGGCGGAGGCTGGGATGAAGTGGGTTTAGGCTCCTTGTTTCATCCTTTCGCTGCCGCGACTATGACCAAACTTGGTCCCAGGAACGAGCCCCAGGGCCTAGAGTTATGGGAGCATGGTAGTTTTAAGGAAAGAAACGAGGTTTCACATACCTCAGTCCATAATGGAATGCATGATAAGGGATGAAGAACTTATCTGAAGTTGCAGCCCCAGGCAACCCTGGTTTGCCGTGGGTGAATCTTTGCTCTTGCAGCCCCCGGCAATACTGGCTTGCCGGGGCCTAGATGCTGGTCTGTTCCTTTTTCTTCTCACCAAGTGGTTTCGGCAAAGATATATGTGTCCTGTGAACCAAAGATGATAAAAGGAAGACAAAGGGATGCAAACTCGACCTCTAAGCTAGGGGTTAGCCGCCGCTAAGCACTATCAACCCTAACCAAGGACGAGACTTGACCTAGCATGCATGCTATAACTTAGGGAGCCAGTGCTTCATTTATTTATGCTCAGGGTCTGTGCCTGGCTTTGTACAAAGGGTTACATGCCATGTCGGCAAGGCTTGTACAAAAGGTGGCTTGCCGGGGGGCCCGGCAAGCCGTGCCTCACGGGTAAAACTTGCGAAGATGCTCAATGTTCCAGGAGTTGCTCACCGGAACGGCATTTTCGGTCTCCAGGCTGACTGCGCCAGGCCTCGTGACTTGTATTACCCGATAAGGGCCTTCCCACTTCGGCGTCAACTTGTTGGTATTCTTGGCTGATTGAACGTGCCGAAGAATAAGCTCGCCTTCCTCAAAGCTTCGGGCACGGACCATGAGGCTATGGTAGCGGTGCAAGGCTTGCTGGTAGCGTGCTGCTCTCACAGCCGCCCGAAGACGATCTTCCTCAAGGAGCGTTGCGTCATCTGGCCGCAGTTGCTCTTGCTCAAGCTCATCATAAGCGAGCACTCGAGGTGACCCGTATATGAGTTCAGTGGGGAGAACTGCTTCTGTCCCGTATACTAGGGCAAAGGGTGTCTGGCCGGTGGCTCGATTTGGCATCGTTCTGATCGACCAAAGAACCATCGGCAACTCATCAATCCAGCGCCTTCCACTCTTTCGCAGCCTGTCAAAGGTCTTTGTCCTTTAGCGTCGCAGCACTTGAGCGTTTGCTCTCTCAGCTTGACCATTGCTTCGTGGGTGAGCAACGGAAGCGAAACAGACTTTGCTGCTGAGGTCTTGCGTATATTGCATGAAGGTGCGACTTGTGAACTGCGTGCCATTGTCGGTGATGACCCTATTGGGTACGCCAAAACGGCATACTAGTCCCTTAAAGAAATTAACGACCGATAGAGCTGTGACCTTCCTCACTGCCTCCACCTCCAGTCACTTTGTGAACTTGTCGATTGCGACGTACAAGTACTCAAAGCCCCCGACAGCGCGGGGGAAAGGGCACAGTATGTCGAGCCACCAGACCGAGAAGGGTCGGGAGAGAGGAATGGTTTGAAGGGCTTGAGCGGGTTGATGAAGTTTCTTTGAATGGAACTGACACGCTTCACACCTGGTGACCAGTGTCGTCGCATCCTGGAGGGCGGTGGGCCAGAAGAAGCCCTGCCGAAATGCCTTGCCGGCAAGGGCTCTTGACCCTATGTGGGATCCACATATGCCTCCATGTATCTCTGCCAATAGCCCCAGTCCTTCCTCTCGAGGGATACACTTCAATTTTACGCCGTTCGTTCTCTTTCTGTACAGGACGTCATCGACGAACTGGTACATAGCAGACCGACGGGCTACTTTTTCCGCTTCTTCCTGCTCCTCAGGAAGTTCCCTAGTTTGGAGGAATCGGACGGTATGTTGTGCCCACGCTGGAGCATGAGGCTCGACGGCGAGGACTAAAGGCATTTCCTCCGCCATAGGAGCGGCTGTCTCGACGGCAAGAGCTTGTCGCTCCGCCAGAGCTAGCCGTCCCGTGGCGGGCTCAGTGTCCCCGGCAACATCCTAGCCGGCTGCTCCGGGGAGCTCGGCGGGAAAGTACTTGTCGGGCCCTGATTTCCTCCTCTTGTTTTGCTCTATTGATGGATCAACGGATGGCTGAGAAAGCCGAAGCACAAAGGTACCTGGTTCCACATGTAACTTGAGGGCAACGCGCTTTGACAGGTAATCGGCGATGTCGTTCTCTGCTCGGGGAACGTGCTCCGCCTGTATACCATCAAAGCGCTCTTCCAGCTTTCTCACTTCATCGACGTAGGCTTTCATCAATGGCCTCTGGTAATCTTTGTTGACTTGTTTGACGACAAGCTGCGAATCGCCCCTGACAATGAGTTTCTTGATTCCGAGGTCTGCCCGATCCTAAGACCAGCAAGCAGCCCCTCATATTCGGCAGTGTTGTTCGTTGACACCTCCCTGGGGAAGTGCATCTGGACCACGTACTTGAGGTGCTCTCCGGTGGGCGCGACAAGCAGTATGCCAGCCCCGACGCCCTGTAGGGAGAAAGCTCCATTAAAGTACATGATCCAGTTGCAACTCGCCTCTTTGCCGGGGAGAGCGGTTTCCTGGGCTTCTTCATCAGGCGTCGCGGTCCATTCTGCAACGAACTCCGCCGGGACTAGGCTTTGAATCGTCGAGGTACTTTCAAACTTGAGGACAAAGCTGGACAGCTCCAGTGCCCACTCTACAATTCTTCCTGTTGCATCTGGATTGTGCAATATCCGTTGTAGAGGGAGGCGAGTGACAACAGTGATCTCGTGCGCCTGGAAGTAGTGACGCAGCTTCCTCGAGGCCATAAGAAGGCCGAAGAGCAATTTCTGCACACCGGAGTACCTTGATCTAGCCCCCTGCAACAGGGAGCTAACAAAGTAGACCGGGTGCTGCATCATTTTCTTCCTTGGTGGCACTCCAACCGGACGTCTCGTCTCTGCACCAACGGCATCAGGCTCTGTCCCTGCTATCACCTCGTCGTCAATTTCTCTCTGCGCCACTAGTGCGGCGCTGACCACCTGGTTCGTTGCCGCCAGGTATAGCAGCAACGGTTCTTGTGGTCTAGGCGCGACTAGTACTGGCGTGGAGGAAAGATACCTCTTCAAATCTTGCAATGCTGCTTCGGCTTCTGGCGTCCACTCCATTGGGACCGCCTTTTTCAAAATCTCGAAAAAGGGGAGGGCGCGCTCGGCAGACTTGGAAATGAATCTGCTCATGGCGGCAACGCAGCCAGCAAGCCGACGCACATCCTTGACCCATTTTGGTGCTTCAATCCGTTCTATAGCTTTGATCTTATCCGGATTGGCCTCTATCCCACGATGTGACACAAAGAACCCGAGAAGCTTGCCGGACGGGACGCCGAAGACGCACTTCTCAGGGTTCAGCTTGAGATTGATCTTGCGTAGGTTTGCAAACGTCTCTTGTAGATCCGGTATGAGGGTTGCCCTGTTCTCGGTTTTGACCACTATATCATCCATATAAGCCTCCATATTTCTATGGAGCTGGGGTTCAAAACCAATCTGGACTGCCCTTGCAAATGTCGAGCCAGCACTCTTCAACCCGAAAGGCATTCGTACGAAACAATACGTGCCACATGGGGTGATGAATGTTGTCTTCTCTTCGTCTTCTCTTGTCATGAAGATCTGGTGGTAGCCGGAGTATGCATCGAGAAATGACAACAGGTCACACCCAGCTGTGGAGTCAACAATCTGGTCGATGTGCGGCAATGGGAGGGGGTCTTTGGGGCAAGCCTTATTGATATTTGTGTAATCAATACACAACCTCCACTTCCCATTTGCATTGCGCGCTACCACCGGATTGGCCAACCACGTTGGATGGAGCACTCCTCTTACCAAACATGCTGCTTCAAGTTTCCGGATCTCCTCTGTGATGAACTCTTGTCGTTCCAAAGCTTGCTTCCTGACCTTCTGCTTGACGGGTCGCGCATGAGGACAAACAGCAAGGTGGTGCTCAATCACCTCCCTAGGAACGCCGGGGATGTCGGATGCTTGCCATGCAAACACATCGACATTTGCCCGTAGGAAGGTGACGAGCATGTCTTCCTATTTGTCATCAAGGGTAGAGCCTATGCCGTCCTCCTTGACAGAAACCTTCTTGGTTCCCGGCGGTGTGGCCCTGGACTTCTTGTTTCCGGCAGTGGAGCTCTCTGGCATGTCCTCGACGGGAGCACTACACTCCGAAGAGGTGCGCTTGCCGGAGTGGGTGTCTGAGGTCTCACCGGTCTTCTTCTTCATCTTCCCGCCCGGGGCTCCAGTGGCAGGACCAAGTGCCCTAGTGGCGGCAGCAGCTGCAACTACCTGTTGGTATAGTTGGTCAATGCAAATCAGCGCATCTTTCTTATCGGAGGGGATGGTGAGGATCGTCACAGGTCCTGGCATCTTCAGGGTGTTGTAGGCGTAGTGTGACGCCGCCATGAAGTTGGCCAACGCTGGGCGGCCAAGGATCCCGTTGTAGGGCAAGGGGATCCTGGCGACATCGAACACGATCCTTTCTGTCCTGTAGTTCAGATCACTTCCAAAAGTCACGGGCAGCATGACCTTCCCCTTTGGCTGACTTCTCCCCGGGCTGACCCCCTGAAACGTGCCCGTCTCTTCGAGGTCTCCGTCAGGAATCTGCAGCTTCTCGATCACGGTGGGCGAGAGTAAGTTCAGACCGGCCCCGCCATCAACTAGCACCTTTATCACCTTGAGGTTGCGTATTGTCGGTGAAACCAACAATGGCAAGCAACCGACCATAGTAGTGCGATGAGGGTGATCCTCAGTGTCAAAAATGATAGGCGTGATTGACCATTTCAGTGGCTTTTGGGCACCAGACGACGGGTCTGCCGCTGTAATCTCACGCGCCCACTGTTTAAGTTGGCGGTGAGAAGTATGCAGCGAGGCGCCTCCATCGACGCACATGGCCTCCGTGGCTTTCTGAAACTCTTGGTCGCCGGACTCCTCGTCCTCTTCGTGATCGTCGTCTTCTGTCTTTCTGTCACGGCCCCGGGCGGGCCTCTCCTGCTGTTTATCCTTGCCGCGACGGCCTGCTTGGCCGTCACGCTTCTTGCCGGACCCCTCAGCATCGTCCTGGCCCTTCTCCTTGTCCCGCCTCTCATATTAAGCCCTCTGCTTCTCAGCAAGCAGCTCAACCTGTCGGCAGTCCTGGAGATCATGGCCTTTGGTGCAATGGATCTTGCAGTATCGCTTGCCGGAGTTTCCTGGCTTCTTAGCAGCCGCCAAGGCCCGGCAGGCGACACACCCGGCAATTTCCTTGCCGGGGTCATCCGCCTTGGTTTTCTTGGTCGAGCCGGTGTCATCAGATCCCTCAACGGCAAGCACGGATTTACCTTTGCGCTTCCTGTTGCGGTGCCGGCCCTTCTTCGCCGGGACGGCAGTATCCTCATCTGAAGAGTTGGTTTCTGCGTCGGCATCTTCAACGGGGTACTTCCTTCCCTCTTCAGCCCGGGCACATTTGTCGGCAAGAACATAGAGTTCCACCACATCTTTCACCTTGGTCATCGCCAGTTCTTCACGCATCTTGCGGTTACTCATGTTCTGATGGAACGCGCTGATGATGGCGGCAGGGTGAACATCAGGGATATTGTACTGTACCCAGCTGAACCTCTGTATATACTTGCGCAGACTCTCGCCTTCCTTCTGGGGTATGACGTGCAGTTCACTGGCTTGGCCATGGGCTTGGTGACCTCCAGTAAAGGCTCCAAGAAACTCATGGCACAAATCCTACCAGGAAGAAATAGAGTCTACCGGCAAGTGCATCAACCACGACATGGCGTTGGGTTTAAGAGCCAACGGAAAGTAATTCGCAAGCACCTTATCGTCACGGGCTCCGGCAGCTTGCATCGCGATGGTGTAGATGCTGAGGAACTCCGATGGGTGGGTCTTGCCGTTGTACTTCTCGCCTACGTCAGGCTTGAAGGTCCGGTGAGTGGGCCACTGGAACTGCCGCAGCTCACGGGTAAAAGCCGGATAGCCTACCTCGTAAGGTAGACCTCCAGGGCTCTCCGGTGCTGGGCGGTTCACAGCAGGCCCTCCTCGCCTGTCTGACTGGTGGCGCGCTCCGCACCGGCGCTCGATGGTGGTTCGAGCGTCTTCATGAGCTCGCTCCTGAAGAACTTGACGCTGATCGCCGTGGGTCCGTTGGTCGGATGACGCTATGGAGATGTCGTCACCCGCGACGTCTCGACGAGTCGACACACGCGGTACCGGGCGAGGAGGAGGCGAATGCACCGTAGCCACGATGATGCCGATCCTCCCGCCACCGGTGCGTGGGACCCCATCAGAGCGCTGGCCCAGAGGCCTCGCTGGACTTGGTTCATCCTTGTTGGCGACCGTGACAAGGCTCCAGATGGTGGCTCTCCATTCGTCGAGTTTCCCCCTAACGGGAGGAAAGTCGAGGAGCAACTGCGCGCGCGCCAGGGCTTCTGCTAGGGTTAGTGGTAGCGAAACCTGCACGGACCGCGATGCACTTCGACCCCCGACCATGTCAGGAGGAGCTCCATCATGATCCCGCGGTCGCATGCCATTTTCACCAGCGTTTCGGCGGGCGGGCGGGTCTTCTATGTCTCGGGAGTGGTGCTCGGGGCTCTTCCCGCGGCGACACCCGGGATCTTCGGTGTGATGACGCCGTTCGTCGCGCGCTGCTTGGGAGGAGCGCACTGTTGGCGCCGGCGTGAGAGTCCTAGAGGCCCTTGCGTCGCCTTCGGGTGATGTGGCAGCGATCCTGGAAGGCCTCGCGCCACCCGCGGAGGGCCTGGATCCGTCCTTGGGTTTGGCGGTGTGTGGCCCATTACCAGGCGGACAAACATCGCCACCTCCCAAACTCTGGCTGCTGGGATGGTGTTGGTGTTCGCGAGCAGCGCCCCGGGTCCTTTCCGCGACCGGTCCGCTGCTCGCCCGCGTTGAGACGGGTTGTCCGGCTTCCGACTGGCCAACCGCCACCGTCGTCTTCTTCTTGGGCGCCATGATGATGATGCAGCGTCGAACTAACTGCTAAAGCCGATTCTCACAACTGCGCCCCCTACCTGGCACGCCAAAGATGTCGGTGTATTGGAAATGACACCTATGGGATCACAAGAATCCCTACTACGGTTGCGGGGCGCGGGGTTGATAGAAGAGCGGATCAAACAGATAGCACACGGTTCGTTTACCCAGGTTCGGGCCGCGAGGATGCATAAAACCCTACTCCTGCTTTGGTGGATTGTATGTTTGTGTTCTTCAGCTAGCTATGGGGCGTGAGGAGCTCCAAAAAGCCGAATCCTCCTCCTGGTCGCCTCGGGCCTCCTTTTATAGGGAAAAGGGGTTGCCACAGTGGCACACATGAGGTGGAAAGGGTACAGTGATGCGAGGTTATCCCTCGCATTACATGACAAGGCGCATTTAATGCGTCTTACTTAGGTGTCCTTGCTTTATCGGGGACGGGGGAGATATCCGTCTTGTCCTTCGCCGCTCCTTCTTGTGTCGACACGCGCCCTGGACAGCGATGCCTGAGATGCCATGTAGGTAGGCAGGCAGCTGAGGTGGCGCAATGGTGGGTCTTCACGAAGATCTGCATGTCGCCACGCAGGTGCCTTCCCAGCTGGTTGGGTCGGCATCTGCGTAAGGCGGTGGAAGTTTAGTCGGCGTGGGCCTGATGGTGGCCCTGCGGATGTCCTCGGCAAGGGTCTTTCCGGGGCCCCGGCAAGGGTCTTGCCGCGGCGTCTGCTGCCATCCCCGGCAAGGTGCTTGCCGGAGGTCTTGTGGTCTTCCTTGGCTGGGATCCCGCCAAGGGTCGTCATCTTCTTAGTGTGTATCTGATCTCAAATGTCTTCACAAAGATCTGCATGCCACCACGGGAATGTCTCCTGAATCCTTGCCCCATGGGGGCAGTGGACTCAAGGGTGATTTGCTCCGTAGGCGTGGGGCGAGTTGCCGTGGCAAGGGTCTTGCCGGGGCTGCTAAAGCCGGCCCCGGCAAGGATCTTGCCGGGGCTCCTAAAACTGTCTCCCAGCAAGGATCTTGCCGGGGGAACCTGCTTCGTCCCTTTGCTCTTTGTAGCCTTGTTCTTGATGTTGCTCCAGTTCCATCGAGCTTCGGTCTTACCCTGGCTTACCTCCCTTGCCTTTCTTGGTGTGGCGGTGCCCGTGGCTCAGACTGCCCGTGCATAGTCATAGGGGTACAAAAAGTGTACCCCCCCCCTTTTTGTACAAAGACAGAGTTGCAGAATGAACAGAGACTAGTTAAAGGTGAAGTGATGATGTGTGTTGGAAGTGGTTCCAAGATTGATATGATCATCATCGCACACTCCCTATACTTTCGGGATTAGTGTAGAACCTAAATAAATGTCATTTCGCATTTGCGTTGAGCATGAATATGATTTGATCATGTTTGTTGCAATATGGTTATTCATTTTAAGTCATAGAATAATTCCTATTCTGTTTACATGAATAAAGCCTTCGATGGTCATACACCCAATGAAAATAGTTTGTTGGATCGCGATCGTAGTGATACACATAGTCATAATATTGAAGCCAAAAGATGCAAAGTTAATAATGATAGTGCAATTTATTTGTGGCACTACCGTTTAGGTCATATTGGTGTAAAGCGCATGAAGAAACTCCATAGTGATGGACTTTTGGAATCACTTGATTATGAATCACTTGGTGCTTGCGAACCATGCCTCATGGGCAAGATGACTAAAACTCCGTTCTCCGGAACAATGGAGCGAGCAACAAATTTGTTGGAAATCATACATACTGATGTATGTGGACCGATGAGTGTTGAAGCTCGCGGCGGGTATCGTTATTTTCTGACCTTCACTGATGATTTGAGCAGATATGGGTATATCTACATGATGATGCACAAGTCTGAAACATTTGAGAAGTTCAAAGAATTTCAGAGTGAAGTAGAGAATCATCATAAGAAGAAAATAAAGTGTCTACGATCTGATCGTGGAGGTGAATATTTGAGTTACGAGTTTGGTCTTCATTTGAAACAATGTGGAATAGTTTCACAACTCACACCACCCGGAACACCACAGCGTAATGGTGTGTCCAAACGTCGTAATCGTACTTTATTAGATATGGTGTGGTCTATGATGTCTCTTACCAATTTACCACTATCGTTTTGGGTTATGCATCAGAGACAGCTGCATGCACGTTAAATAGGGCAACATCTAAATCCGTTGAGACAACGCCTTATCAACTGTGGTTTGGCAAGAAGCCAAAGTTGTCGTTTCTTAAAATTTGGGGCTGTGATGCTTATGTGAAAAAGCTTCAACCTGATAAGCTCGAACCCAAGTCGGAGAAATGTGTCTCCATAGGATACCCAAAGGAGACTGTTGGGTACACCTTCTATCACAAATCCGAAGGCAAGATATTCGCTGCGAAGAATGAATCCTTTCTAGAGAAGGAGTTTCTCTCGAAAGAAGTGAGTGGAAGGAAAGTGGAACTTGATGAGGTAATTGTACCTTCTCCCGAATTGGATAGTAGTACATCACAGAAACTAGTTCCAGGGATTCCTACACCAATTAGTGAGGAAGCTCATGATGATGATCATGAAACTTCGGATCAAGTTACTACTAAACTTCGTAGACATACCAGAGTACGTTCCGTGCCAGAGTGGTACGGCAACCTGGTTCTGGAAGTCATGTATCGAGACCATGATGAACCTACGAACTATGAGGAAGCGATGATGAGCCCAGATTTCGCAAAATGGCTTGAGGCCATAAAATCTGAGATGGGATCCATGTATGAGAACAAAATGTGGACTTTGGTTGACTTGCCTGATGATCGGCAAGCCATTGAAAATAAATGGATCGTCAAGAGGAAGACCGACGCCGACGGTAATGTTACTGTCTACAAAGCTCGACTTGTGGCAAAAGGTTTTCGACAAGTTCAAGGAGTTGACTACGATGAGACTTTCTCACCCGTAGAGATGCTTAAGTCTGTCTGAATCATGTTAGCAATTGCCACATTTTATGAAATCCGGCAAATGGATAACAAAACTGCATTCTTTAATGGATTTATTAAAGAAGAGTTGTATATGATGCAGCCAGAAGGTTTTGTCAATCCTAAAGGTGCTAACAAAATATGCAAGCTCCAGCAATCCATCTATGGACTGGTGCAAGCATCTCATAGTTGGATTATACGCTTTGATAAGTTAATCAAAGCATATAGTTTTATACAGACTTGCGGTGAAGCCTGTATTTATAAGAAAGTGAGTGGGAGCACTACAACCTTTCTGATAAGTATATGTGAATGACATATTGTCGGTCAGAAATGATGTACAATTTTCTGGAAAGCATAAAGGAGTGTTTGAAAGGACTTTTTTCAGAGAAAAACCTCCGTAAAGCTGCCTACATATTGAGCATCAAGATCTATAGAGATATATCAAGACGCTTGATAGTTTTTTCAATGAGTACATACTTTGACAAGATTTTGAAGTAGTTCAAAATGGAACAGTCAAAGAAAGAGTTCTTGTGTGTGTTGCAAGGTGTGAAGTTGAGTAAGACTCGATGCCAGACCACTTCAGAAGATAGAATGAATGTCATTCCCTATGCCTCAGCCATAGGTTCTATAAAGTATGGCATGTTGTATACCAAACCTATTGTATGCCCTGCCATGATTTTGGCAACGGAGTACAATTTTTTTATCTAGGAGTAGATCACTGGACAGCGGTCAAAATTATCCTTAGAGGACTAAGGAACTATTTCTCGGTTATGGAGGTGATAAAGAGTTCATCGTAAAGAGTTACGTCGATGCAAGCTTTAACACCGATCTAGATGACTCTGAGTCTCGATCTGGATATATATTGAAAGTGGGAGCAATTAGCTAAAGTAGCTCCGTGCAGAGCATTGCAGACATAGAAATTTGCAAAAATATATACGGATCTGAATGTAACAGACCCGCTGACTAAACTTCTCTCACGAAGAAAAATATGATCACGCCTTAGTACTCTTTGGGTGTTAATCACATGACGATGTGAACTAGAATGTTGACTCTAGTAAACCCTTTGGGTAGTGGTCATATGGCGATGTGAACTATGGGTGTTAATTCAGATAACGATGTGAACTTCGGTATTAAATCACATGGCGATGTGAACTAGATTATTGACTCTAGTGCAAGTGGGAGACTGAAGGAAATATGCCCTAGAGGCAATAATAAATTTGTTATTTATATTTCCTTATATCATGATAAATATTTATTATTCATGCTAGAATTGTATTAATCGGAAACTTAGTACATGTGTGAATACATAGACAAAACAGAGTGTCCCTAGTATGCCTCTACTAGACATGAGTTATGTTTCCTGGCCAAAGACATGAGTTGTCATTTCATCGATGTGATCACATCATTAGGAGAATGATGTGATGGACAAGACCCATCCATTAGCTTAGGACTATGATCGTTTAGTTTTACTGCTATTGCTTTCTTCATGACTTATACATGTTCCTGTGACTATGACATTATGCAACTCCCGAATACCGGAGGAACACCTTGTGTCCTATCAAACATCACAACGTAACTGGGTGGTTATAAAGATGCTCTACAGGTGTCTCCGAAGGTGTTCGTGGTGTTGGCATAGATCAAGAATAGGATTTGTCACTCCGAGTGTCGGGGAGGTATCTCTGGCCCCTCTCGGTAATATACATCATAATAAGCCTTGCAAGCAAATGACTAATGAGTTAGTAACGAGATGATGTATTACGGAACGAGTAAAGAGACTTGCCGGTAACGAGATTAACTAGGTACGGTGATACCGACGATCGAATCTCAGGCAAGTAACATACCGATGATAAAGGGAACAACGTATGTTGTTATGCGATTTGACCGATAAAGATCTTCGTAGAATATGTAGGAACCAATATGAGCATCTAGGTTCCGCTATTGGTTATTGACCGGAGATGTGTCTCGGTCATGTCTACATAGTACTCGAACCCGTAGGGTCCGCACGCTTAACGTTTGATGATGATCGGTATTATGAGTTTATGAGTTTTGATGTATCGAAGGTAGTTCGGAGTCCCGGATGAGATCACGGACATGACGAGGAGTCTTGGAATGTCCGAGACGTAAAGATCGATATATTGGACGACTATATTCGGACATCGGAAAGATTCTGAGTGATTCGTGTATTTTTCGGAGTACCAGAGAGTTACGGGTATTCGTCGATGGGCCTTATTGGGCTTTAGGGGAAAGAGAGAGAAGAGGCTGCGCGCCCCCCAAGGCTGAGTCCCAATTGGACTAGGGGGAGGGGCAGCGCCCCCTCCTTCCTTCCCTTCTCTTTTCCCTTTCCTTCTCTCCTACTCCTACTACTTGGAAGGGCTCCTAGTGCTACTAGAAAAGGGGGAATCCTACTCCCAGTGGGAGTAGGATTCCCCAGGGCGCGCCATAGTAGAGGGCCGGCCCTCCACGTCCTTCACTCCTTTATATACGGGGGTGGGGGAACCCCATAGACACACAAGTTGATCATTGATCTTTTAGCCATGTGCGATGCCCCCTCCACAGAAACACACCTTGGTCGTACTGTTGCAGTGCTAAGGCGAAGCCCTGCGCCGGTAGCTTCATCATCTCCGTCACAACGTAACTGGGTGGTTATAAAGATGCTCTATAGTTGTCTCCGAAGGTGTTTGAGGTGTTGGCATAGATCAAGAATAGGATTTGTCACTCCGAGTGTCGGAGAGGTATCTCTGGGCCCTCTCGGTAATACACATCATAATAAGCCTTGCAAGCAAATGACTAATGAGTTAGTCACGAGATGATGTATTACGGAACGAGTAAAGAGACTTGCCGGTAACGAGATTAACGAGGTACCGTGATATCGACGATCGAACAACGTATGTTGTTATGCGGTTTGACCGATAAAGATCTTCGTAGAATACGTAGGAACCAATATGAGCATCTAGGTTCCGCTATTGGTTATTGACCGGAGATGTGTCTCGGTCATGTCTACATAGTACTCGAACCCGTAGGGTCCGCACGCTTAACGTTTGATGATGATCGGTATTATGAGTTTATGAGGTTTGATATACCGAAGGTATTTCGGAGTCTCGGATGAGATCACGGACATGACGAGGAGTCTTGGAATGTCCGAGACGTAAAGATCGATATATTGGACGACTATATTCGGACGTCGGAAAGATTCCGAGTGATTCGGGTATTTTTTCGGAGTACCAGAGAGTTACGGGTATTCGCCGGGGAGCATATGGGCCTTATTGGGATTTAGGGGAAAGAGAGAGAAGAGGCTGCGCGCCCCCCAAGGCTGAGTCCCAATTGGACTAGGGGGAGGGTCAGCACCCCCTCCTTCTTTCTCTTTTCTTTTCCCTTTCCTTCTCTCCTACTCCTACTACTTGGAAGGGCTCCTAGTTCTACTAGGAAAGGGGGAATCCTACTCCCGGTGGGAGTAGGACTCCCCAGGGCGCGCCATAGTAGAGGGCCGGCCCTCCACCTCCTCCACTCCTTTATATACGGGGGAGGGGGCACCCCATAGACACACAAGTTGATCATTGATCTTTTAGCCATGTGCGATGCCCCCCTCCACAGAAACACACCTCGGTCGTACTGTTGCAGTGCTTAGGCGAAGCCCTGCGCCGGTAGCTTCATCATCTCCATCACCACGACGTCATGCTGATGAAACTCTCCCGTTGTGACACCCCGAGACCGGTGCGCCAGGTGTCAGCCAGTTATTCATTGTTGTTGCCATGTCATCTGCTTGCGTGTTGCATCTTGCCATGCCATCATGTGTGTTGCATCAGCATGTTTTCAAAACTTGCATCCATCCGAGTTCCCTCGTCCTTTCCGTTGTCCGTTCTGATCCCAGACACACTCGCACACGCCCGCGGCACCTCCGAATATTTATTTTATGAGTGGCCGTAAAATGTTCTCGGAATGGGATGAAACTTGGCATGTGGTCTTATTATAGTATAGACATGTCGCCTGTCAAATTTCATCGCATTCGAAGCTCGTTTCATAGCCCAACGGTTATATATAGCGGCACTAGTCGTCGGATAAAACTTCGGACGTTTTCGGTCTCCGAAAACCCCCGCGGGCCTCTCCCTCTCTTCTCTCCTCTAAGCCCGAGGCCTTCTACACAGCCCACTAACCCCACGTGCAGCCCACCTAGACCCCTACCGCTCTGGACCGTCGGATCGAGATCCGACGCCCGAAAACGGCCTCAAAACCTAGTCCTAACCCCCTCCCCTATATATACACTCACTCCTTCCAATTTTGGGCAACCCTAGCCCATATACCCCTCTTCCACCTCCACCCACCGAATCCTCCTCAAAAACCATGCCACCAGCCACCTCCACGTCCTCCTCGCCACTTGGAACCCCCCTATTGGTCCAGCCGCCTCCTGTACAGCTCCCCCGCCAACCCGCGCTGGCCACGTCGCCTCCCCAAGCCACCCACCGCGCCAGGCCTGGCCGCCGCCGCCACACAACCGCAGGCGCCCCGCGCCTCGCTCGCTACTCGCTCCCCTCGATCCAATCTGGATCGGGAGGGGGCCTGAGCGCCACCGCTCCGGCGAGCCCACCCTGCCGGCCATCGACCGCCGGAGTGCCCAGCCTTCCGCCACCCCGCGCCGGTCGCCGCGCATCCCCGAGGGGCCGTGGCCTCCCGCTCTTCCTGCGATCTGGATCCGGAGCCCAACCGACGGGATCTGCCGGTTCCAGGCTCTCCCTGCGCCAGAGCTGCCGCGAGCCGCCACCGCCGTCGAGCTCCCGGCGGCTTGACCTCCCCTGCATCCTCCTGTCGTCCGCCGCTCAACCCAGTTCGGGCCGAGAGCGCCCGCGTGGGCCGTGCCACGCCGACGGCCCAGTGGAGCCAAGGACGGCCCAGCTTTGTCATGGCCTAAGTCGACCTCCTCCTGCCGTGGGCACCGCCCCACTCCGGCCTAGCCCGCCCTCCTCGCCGACGTGGGCCGGCCCAACTGCCCCAGCCTGCTTCGCCTACTGGGCCGAAGCCCGTGGTGGGCGTCCGTTAAATCCCACAAGTGCGTCGTATAACTATTCGACGCTCGCTCTGTTTTTTCCCTAGTGTTTAAAAACTGCTAAGTCCCAGAAATTGCATATTATGTTGCATGTTTGACTGCCTGTAACTTTTTGTGTGGTGATCCAAATTGAGTGTGTAATATGTCAAAATGATCGTGGTGATATGCTCTTCATTTTGTTCCATTGTGGCATGCTTGTTTGACTTCATCTTGATGCCCTAATCATCGTTGCAAGAGTGCTATATGTTTAAAACTGCTGTTAACTGTAATTTTGTTAGCATGTTTGAGATGTGATAACTTTGTGCATGTTGGTCCAAATGGAGTGAATGATATGTCAAAATGTTCATTGTGAAGTGCTCTAGATGAGGGTTGCTGTAGCATTCATGTTAGGTGCCATTTGCCATGATAATCTCTGTTGCAAAAGTGCATTTGGCTATTAAGTGCTGAAACTTGTTATAGATGCTGATTTCACATGCTCATTGCTATTGGTTTGTTTGTCTTCATGCCACATGTCTTCGTGTATTAGAAGCACAATCATATGGTCTTTGCTATGGTGCAATCCACTTTCCATGATATGCCTTGAGGTGACTTAAACAAGCTTGTAAACATGCCATGCCAATGTTGCTGTTTTATACTTAGTGAAAAAACTGCTAAGTCTGGAATCTGTTTAACCTGATGCTATGTTTGCTTGATGCCTCACTCAAATCCATGCTTGTTTTGGAGTGGCCAATGATCATGTCTTGTTGTCAATGTTATTGTCTATCCATTCATGCCCTTACTTGCACATATGGCCTGCTGTAGCTTATTTATTTCTTGCTCTCAAGTTTCTATAAATTTTACCTGTCAGGTTTTTATCAGCATGTTCAATTCGGTGGAGCTTGTTGCTATTGATCCATGCCTCCTATGGAGATGGTCCAATGGAGTTGTGTGTTGTATGATATGGGTACTACATGACCATGCTCTTTATATACTTAGTAGAGTTGATATGCATGTTGGTTTGTGCCTCCGAAGGCAGCATCGTGATGATGTTTTTGCCTTCCCAGATTTTGACGAAGTCTGGATAAATTTATTGCAACTTGCCATGCTTAGTTAAATGTGTTCCAGCAAGTTTTTGGGTGTGTTATAAGTTCATGCTTGTTAAGTATCATGTCTATTTCACATCCATGCCTCTTGTTAACTTGTTTGGGTGATGTAGCTTATATTTACCTTGCTCCAAAGTTGCTATGTGGCTGTTAACTTCAGCTTTGTATTGTTACTTGTTTTGCTCGTATCTTCTAGCCCGTTGCTCCGTTTTGAGCGTGCTCTATATGAAAATTGTGTGATTTTGCATGTAGAAGCATAATATAATGTTTTTTTTCATGTTTGGAGTGTGTTTGCTTGATGTTTGGGTGCTTCTTGCACCGTTGCCATGCATGTCTTCTTTTGATCATATCTTCTAGGCCGTAGCTCCGAATCAAACAAACTTTATATGAAACTTGACTGGAATTTCGTGTAGATCATCATGGTGCATGTTAACCTGCTGTTTAACAACTTTAACTTAAGGTTTGTTCAGATCTGGACCAA
Source organism: Secale cereale (assembly GCA_902687465.1). Lineage (NCBI taxonomy): Eukaryota > Viridiplantae > Streptophyta > Magnoliopsida > Poales > Poaceae > Secale > Secale cereale. Next base: position 236,897,695 of record LR738709.1, read on the forward strand.
TTTTGAAATATGCATATCATGACTTACCGGAGTTGTTATATGTAGTTTCCGGCCTCATTTAAACTTGCTGGCTTGTGCTGTTGTTGTGTGCTTCATCCTTTGCCATGTATTGCATCATATAGACTTGTCTTGCATCATACTTGGTTGAGCATCTTGTCATGTTCTTGTGTTGTGTGTTTACCGTGTTGTGTGCTTTCTTCTCGCTAGTTCTTTTCCGTTGCGATCATGAGGATTCGATCGACTTCACGTGCTTCGTCTTCAAGGCCTCTTCTTTGTCTTATTCATGGACTCATTTCTTCTTCCTTGCGGGATCTCAAGCAAGATGACCATACCCTTGGATACCTTTACTACCATTGCCATGCTTAGTTGTCTCGATGCTATCGTTACATGTCGTGCTACCCATTATTTATTGTCAGCCCCTCTCCTTGTTGCCATGAAACCTCTAACCTTTGACACCTTCCCAGAAAAACCATTGTTTGGCTATGTTACCCACTTGCTCAGCCCCTCTTATAACATTGTTAGTTGCAGGTGAAGACGAAGATCGTTCCATGTTGGAACTTGTTGTTGGAATATCACAATATCTATTATTATTATTAACACACCTATATACTAGGCATGGGTGGAAGGCTTGGCCTTTTGCTCTGTGTTTTGTTCCACCCATGCCACCTTAGGAGCCGATAAACCGGTATTATGTTCCTTGATTTTGTGTTCCTTACACGGTTGGGTATATGGGGACCCCTTGACAGTTCGTCTTTGAATAAAACTTCTCCAGCAAGGCCCAACATTAGTTTTTAATTTGCTCATAATAAAAACTTAATTAATTAATTAATTGCATAGGGAGTTAGCGCTACCCGAGGATTCTTTCTACATAGCAGGGGGGCCAGTGCTGATGGTGTTGAACCCAAACGGGGAGCCTGCGGGGCCACCTTGGGGAAACTCGAGGGCTAGTTTTACCTGTAGCATCGCCCATCCGGTCGTGGCCTGAGACGAGATACGCGCGACTACTATCAGGGTGTCGACACATTGGGAGGTCTTGCTGGACTTGTTTTACCACTGTCGAAATGTCTTGTGCACCGGGATACCGAGCCTGATCGGATTTTCCCTAAGATAAGGGGTAATATTATTATTACTTCTGCTGATCGTGAGAGCTTGCGATGGGCTAAGTTTGGACACCCCTACAGGGTTATGATCTTTCGAAAGCCATGCCCGTGGTTATGTGGCAGATTGGAATTTGTTAATGTCCGGTTGTAGACAACTTGACAGAGGATCCGAAGTAAAACACACAACTATGTGAGTAACCGTGACTGTCTCTTTTCACTTTGAGAAGAGAACACGGTGGGGTTATGTTTGACTCGTAGGTAGTTCAGGATCTTTAGCGATTACTACTAGTTGCGACCGCTTGCGTAGATGCTCATCTTATTCTTGTACTCGTAAGTTAGCCACCATACTGATGCTTAGCCGCTGCTGCAACCTCACCACTTAACCTCTTCCTACCCAGTTAAGCTTTGCTAGTCTTGTTACCCATGGTTATGGGATTGCTGAGTCCTCGTGGCTCACAGATACTACAACAACAGTTGCAGGTGCAGGTTTTCGATGTCTTGACGTGAGAGCAATGATCATTTTGTTGGAGTTCTTTCTTCTTCTTCTTCTTCTTCAGTCTTGGGTTAGGTTCCTGGTCGGCAGCCTGGGATAGCAGATGGATGTCGTTGTGATTTTCATGTTTGCATCCGTAGTCGGATGTCTTGTATTGATGTTGTTGTATTCTTGTGACTTGTATGTAATTGTTGTATCCCCATTTATGTATGCAATGGTACGATGTAATGATATCCATCTTGCTAAGCGCCCGAAATGCGGTTGTGCCCCAATCACGTAAGTGTCACATGATCGGGATAGAATCGCATCTTGGGCCTGACATCTTGGGCCGACCATAGGAGCCCCCTTGATTGATCGTAGAATGGCCGTTGTTGAGTCTAGCAGAAAACTTTTTCGGAGTCTAGTTATATCGGAGAGTAGGAATCCTCTTTACTCCTCTGCCCCTTCGTCGATCTGGTGAGGAAATTTTACATAGGTGTTTTGAATTACTTGTAATGCCCCGGATGTAATACTTTCCCTTTTGGGCAATATATATATCTCTGGCTTCATCTATTCCATTCCGGGTTCTTCGTCTTTCGGCTTTTCGTCGTTTTGTCGTGTTGCGTGTGTTCATTCATTCATAGCATGTTGTCATGTGCATCGCATTGCATTTGTGTTGTCGTTTGCATCCGGTCCCACTCGTTCCTTCCCGTTGTCTGTTTCGCGTTCCGGAGCTCTATCACGTGTCTGTGGCATCCCCGAGGCCTACTTTGGTGTTTGGCCGTGTAACGTTTCCGGTTTGGCGTGAGACTCGTCGTGCGATGTTGTTTTGTTGTGTGTAACCCGCCTGTCAAATCTCGTCGCGTTTGGAGTTCGTTTGCTACCCCAACAGTTATTTCCGTGGGCTGAAAGTACCCCCTCTTTGAAGCCCAAGACACCCCTACAAAAGCCCACCAAACCAACCCAAACCCCTCCCTTCATGTAGGCCATCCAATTCTGATCGTGTGGCCGAAAACCTCACCTCATTTGGACAACCCTAGCTCCTTGTGCCTATATAAACGTCCATCTCCCCCAATTTTCGTGTCTGAAACCCTAATGCTTCCACAGTGCGCTGCCGGTGCTTCCACCGTTGAATCCCGGCACTTCCACCATTGAAAATCCGTGCTTCCGACGTCCGAGAAACTGTGCTTCCGAAGCTCGTCGCCGTGCTTCCGTAGTGCCGGACCGGTGCTTCCGACCCGACGCCCGGGTCCGGCGAGGTCGTCTTCAACCTCACCACCACCGTCGGATCTCTCACCTCGCCGCCGCCTCCGGCACGCCGCCGGTCACCGCGCCCTGACCGCCGGCCGCTCCTCCTCCTTCGCCAGACCCGCCCCCGGCCAGGGTCGAGCCCGCCGCCGCCCGCCTCCTACAGCCACCGCCGCCGCCCCTCCGGCCGACGTGCCGCGCCGCCACCTCCTCAGGCCGCCGGACCTCCTCCACGCCGGCCCCCGCCTCTTCCCCGCTGGGATCCGCCGCCGCCACGGGATTCCCGATCTGCCGCCGTCCTCTGGCGCTCGAGGCGCCCATGCCTCAGCTCTCCGATCCGCCCGCAACGACCCTAACGGGTCCAGCCCGCTGGCCCGTTAGCCCGTTCCGCTGCGGGTCCGAACCGACCCGATCCGCCAGCCGCGCCCGTGTTGACTTCGCCGGTTGACCGGACCCGGTTGACCGCGTTGACCTGAGGTAGTCTTTTTTTCCATAAGTCCCTAGGATTTTGTTGTCTGATGCTATTTTGTTTTAGTGATAACTTTTTGTGTGATGGTTCGATTTGAGCAAATGATATGTCAAAATGATCATGGAGACTTGTACTACGTTTTGTTCCATTGTGCCATGCATGTTTGAGGTCATCTAGATGTCTTAATCTTCATGAGAAGAGTCCTACTTGTTATAAACTGCTGTTAGTAGTTGTTTTCATGCCATCTTTGCAATGTGATAACTTGGTGCATGTTTATCCAAATGATGCAAATGATATGTCCACGTGTTCGTCATGAAATGCTCTACATGTTGGGTGCTTTATCTTGCATGATAGATTTCATCTTGCCATGCTTATCTCCTTTGCAAAGTGCTATGTGGTTGTTATGTCGTTAAACTTGTTACGAGATGCCTAGTTGAGGAGCTCGTTGCTATTGATGTGTTTGTCCCCTTGATGCATTTTTAGATGTTTTGGACCATCATGTGTACTTTGCTGTGGTGCTTACCACTTGCAATGTTTAGCTTTGAGGTGACTTAAACTTGCTCTCAAAGATGCCATGATGTTACCACTGTTTTAACACTTAGTGAAATTTCACTAAGTCTGGAATCTGTAATTTCCAGATGCCATGTTTGCTTGTTGTTCTAGGCCAATCCATGATAGTTTTGGGGTGACTCTTGATCATTCCTTGTAGTATATATTGTTGGCTATCCATTCATGCTCTCACATGCTTATTTGAGTGGCTGTGGCATATTTAACTCTTGCTCCCAAGTTGCAACAAATTACTGCTGTCAGGATTTTGTTGTCAAGTTCAATATGTCATAGCTTGTTGCTATTGATCCATGGCTCCTTTGGGGATGCTCCAATGGACTTGTTTGCTTTAGGATATGTCTAGTTTATGTCCATGCTCATTGCCATGATGTTTGAGTGCTGTAGGCCATTTACCTCTTGCTCCGAAGTTGCTATGTGGCTGTTATTTTCAGCTTGTGCATGTTTATTGTTTCGGGTGTAACTTTTAGCCCGTTGCTCCGTTTTGAGCAAGTCATATATGTAACTTGTGTGTTTTCGCATGTAGATTCATATTATCCTATTGTTATCATGTTTTGAAGCATTTTGCTTGATGCATATTGTTGTGCTGTAACACTTTGCTTCCTAAGTAGACTTTCTTTGCTTCCATAGTGCATCTATTTTGCTTCCATAGTGCATCAGTCATGCATCCAGTAATTTTTCTATGCATTGCTTCTTGTTTGATTCGTTGCCTTGTGTTCTTTTGTTTGAGTAGAGCCGGAAGCTGAGACCGAGTACGAGTACGAGCACGACGTTACTACCGAGGTTGAGAACGAGGACCCCTCTTACGATCCCATCGACAACTCTTCAGGCAAGATGACCGGACCCCGATAACATTACTACCTTTGCCTATTGCTAGAAGTCTCAATCTATAGTTTTGCCTCGATGCCCATGTTTTTCCTGTCAGCCTCCTATTGTAACCATGAACCTGTTTAACCACCCTACCTATGCAAACCATTGATTGGCTATACGTAGGCTTCGCTCAGCCCCTCTTATAGCATTGCTAGTTGCAGGTGAAGATTGAAGATTCTTGCTTATTGTTGAAGCTTGTTGGGATATCACACTATATTAATTATTAAATGAAATCATCTATATATTGGGAATGGGTGGAAGGCTAAGCCTTTTGCTTGGTGATTTGTTCCACTCATGCCGCTAGGAACCGTATAAACCGGTGTTATGTTCCTTGATTATGCGTTCCTCACACGGTTGGGGTTATGGGACCCCCTCGATAAACCTCTAAGTGCTAAGTCTTTTCCGGCAAGCCCCAACATTGGTACTATTCGCCTAATACCTAAAAACTTGCATAGGGTCTTGCAAACCCGAGTTCTTAATCAACAACCCCGGGCCAGTGCTCCACATGACATGAGTGTTGGTCCGAAACGGGGAGCCTGCGGGGCCACCACGAGGAAACTCGAGGATTGGTATAAACCCGTAGCTTCGCCCATCCGGTCGTTTCCTGAGACTAGATACGCGCGGCTATTGTCAGGGTGTCGGCACGCCGAGAGGATTTGCTGGATTAGCCTTACCTTAGTCGGATTATCTTGAGCACGGGATTCCGAGAATACTCGGGCCTTCCCACCTTGGAGTTGCGACTCCGCGGATCGTGGGCTTGTCATGGGCCAAGTTAGAACACCCCTGCAGGGTTATGAACTTTCGAAAGCCGTGCCCGCGGTTATGTGGCAGATGGGAGCTTGTTAATATCCGGTTGTAGAAAACTTGACACCATGTTCCAATACACTACCAGCGTGTGTACCGTGACGGTCATTTTCCGAAAGGGATTCGGGAAGTGAACACGGTGGGGTTATGTTTGACTTGCTTTAGTTAGGATCACTTCGTGATCATCTCTCCACCGAGGCACCTTCTCTTCTCTCTCTCTTTTACGTAAGCTAGGCTAGTGCTGCTGCAACCTCTTGTTCTTTGTTCAGCCTTGTTCCTCACCCAAGGCTTAGATAGTCGTGTTACCCGGGAACGGGATTGCTGAGTCCTATGTGGCTCACAGTTACTTCAACACACCAGATGCAGGTACGATGGTGAGCTACACAGGCGATGGCACTGAGCTAGACTGGGAGTACGACGAGGAGCGTAGCCGTTACTATGTGAACTATCCGGTTGATCAATAGAGCTTCTACTAGGATTCGATCTAGACCTGTGGTTTAATGTTATGTTTGGTATCTTGTCATTTGGATCTTTACCCTTAGATGGGCTGTGATGTTTATCTGAATGATGTTTGAACATGTAATGAATTTGTGTGACGTGGCGAGTGTAAGCCAACTATCTTTTCAGTTTTCCATCCCTATTTTTACATGAGATGTGCAAAGGTACCAAATTTGCGATCATTCCAGAATGGGCTTATATCTTTAAGTCGTGCCTCGACACGTAGGAGATATAGTCCCATCCTGGGCATTACATTATTCGTCTTCCCCTTCAAATTTTTTTAGGATCGCACGGTTAGTTTTCGTTTGTTGCGTTGTCAGTTCTTTCATCTGGTGCGTCTCTCGTCAAGTGGATTCAACCCTCTTCTTCTTTGCAAGTTCAACCCTTAGTTCTTTTCAACCGACGGTGTTTTCCCCGTCCGATGTGGTCTTTTCTTTTCCCACCCGCCCACCCTTTTGCTTCTCGGAGCCGGAGTCCTTAATCGAGCATCCATCCTACTCATGTGAAGTCTTTGCTTTCTTCCTCAGTTATTTCAACTGGAAAATTCTCCTCTCCTTCGTCCTTCTTCATCTCTTTATTTTCTGGTGGTTCTTCAATTTCAAGTTCTCGGTGTTGTTCATATTCTTTCATCGGCCCAAATGTTACCAATTGCTCGTTCACCTCTCGCTAATTAATCATTCCGGAGTTCCAAGGATATCTTATGAGATTCATGTTTTCCTTCAAATTAATTCGAGGTTGTCACCTCATTCGAGTCTTTCAAGCGTTCCGGTGCATCATCTCCTTTTCAATCCTTTCCAATGGTGGCTTCTCTTCGGTGGGCTCATAACCCACTGGTCTTTTCCCAGGATCTTACCTGACTCTTCTAATTTCCCGAAGTGTTCCGAAATTCTTTTCAAGTGTGACGTAAGAATGGATTCCATCGGTCATGTGCCTTCTCCAAGATCGCTTTTAATTCTTTTCACCATTGGTTCAACCTTTCCTCATTTCATTCGTCCGGAGTATTTCATGAATTCTTTTCTTTGTGTTCCTCTGAAGGCCATTATTTCAGAAGATTTCGTCGTTCTCAGTTTCAACTTCATCCTCAAAATATTCTTCATTGATGCCTCTTCTGTTGGGGAACGTAGTATTTTAAAATTTTCCTACGATCACGCAAGATCTCTCTACCAGATGCATAGCAACGAGAGGGGAGAGTGAGTCTACGTACCCTCATAGACCGATAGCGGAAGCGTTAGAACAACGCGGTTGATGTAGTCGTACGTCTTCACGGCCCGACCGATCAAGCACCGAAACTACGGCACCTCCGAGTTCTAGCACACGTTCAGCTCGATGACGTCCCTCGAACTCCGATCCAGCCGAGTGTCGAGGGAGAGTTCCGTCAGCACGACGGCGTGGTGACGATCTTGATGTTCTACCGTTGTAGGGCTTCGCCTAAGCACCGCTACAATATTTATCAAGGAGAACTATGGTGGAGGGGGGCACCGCACACAGCTAAGAGATCAAGAGATCAATTGTTGTGTCTAGAGGTGCCCCCCTGCCCCCGTATATAAAGGAGGGAGGGAGAGGCCGGCCCTAGAGGGGGCGCACCAAGTGTGGGGAGTCCTACTAGGACTCCCAAGTCCTAGTAGGATTCCCCTTTCCTTTCCGGAGTAGGAGAGAAGGAAAGAGGGGGAGAGGGAGAAGGAAAAGGGGGCTGCACCCCTTGTCCAATTCGGACCAGAAGGGGGGTGCACGCCTCCTTCCTTTTGGCCTCTCTCCTCTATTCCCGTAACTCCCCGGTACTCCGAAAATACCCGAATCACTCGGAACCTTTCCGATGTCCGAATATAGTCGTCCAATATATCGATTTTTACGTCTCGACCATTTTGAGACTCCTCATCATGTCCCCGATCTCATCTGGGACTCCGAACTCCTTCGGTACATCAAAACTCATAAACTCATAATAAAACTATCATCGAAACCTTAAGCGTGCGGACCCTACGGGTTCGAGAACTATCTAGACATGACCGAGACACGTCTCCGGTCAATAACCAATAGCGGAACCTGGATGCTCATATTGACTCCCACATATTCTACGAAGATCTTTATCGGTCAAACCGCATAACAACATACATTGTTCCCTTTGTCATCGGTATGTTACATGCCCGAGATTCGATCGTCGGTATCTCAATAACTAGTTCAATCTCGTTACCAACAAGTCTCTTTACTCGTTCCGTAATACATCATCCCGCAACTAACTCATTAGCTGCAATGCTTGCAAGGCTTATAGTGATGTGCATTACCGAGTGGGCCCAGAGATACCTCTCCGACAATCGGAGTGACAAATCATAATCTCGAAATACGCCAACCCAACAAGTACCTTCGGAGACACCTGTAGAGTACCTTTATAATCAACAAGTTACGTTGTGACGTTTGGTACCACACAAAGTGTTCCTCCGGTATTCGGGAGTTGCATAATCTCATAGTCATAGGAACATGTATAAGTCATGAAGAAAGCAATAACAGTAAAACTTAAACGGTCATAGTGCTAAGCTAACGGATGGGTCTTGTCCATCAGATCATTCTCTTAATGATGTGATCCCGTTGATCAAATGACAACTCATGTCTATGGCTAGGAAACATAACCATCTTTGATCAATGAGCTAGTCTAGTAGAGGCATACTAGGGACACTCTGTTTTGTCTATGTATTCACACATGTATTAAGTTTCCGGTTAATACAATTCTAGCATGAATAATAAACATTTATCATGATATAAGGAAATAAATAATAACTTTATTATTGCCTCTAGGGCCTATTTCCTTCAGTCTCCCACTTGCACTAGAGTCAATAATCTAGTTCACATCGCCATGTGATTTACCACCGATAGTTCACATCGTCATGTGATTAACACCCAAAGGGTTTACTAGAGTCAATAATCTAGTTCACATCGCTATGTGATTAACACCCAAAGAGTACTAAGGTGTGATCATGTTTTGCTTCGTGAGAGAAGTTTAGTCAACGGGCCTGTCACATTCAGATCCGTATGTATTTCGCAAATGTCTATGTGTCTACAATGCTCTGCATGGAGCTACTCTACCTAATTGCTCCCACTTTCAATACGCATCCAGATTGATACTTAGAGTCAGCTGGATTTAGTGTCAAAGCTTGCATCGGTGTAACCCTTTACGACGAACTCTTTATCACCTCCATAATCGAGAAACATTTCCTTAGTCATCCAGTTACTAAGGATAATTTTGACCGCTGTACAGTGATCTACTCCTGGATCACTACTGTACCCTCTTGACAAACTCATGGCAAGGTACACAACATGTTTGGTACACAGCATGACATACTTTATAGAACCTATGGCTGAGGCATAGGGAATGACTTTCATTCTCTCTATATTTTTCTGCCGTGGTCTGGCTTTGAGTCTTACTCAACTTCACACCGTACAAGTCAGGTAAGAACTCCTTCTTTGACTGATCCATTTTGAACTACTTCAAAATCATATCAAGGTATGTACTCATCAAAAGTCTTATCAAGCGTCTTGATCTATCTCTATAGATCTTGATGCCCAATATGTAAGCAGCTTCACCAAGGTCTTTCTTTGAAAAACTCCTTTCAAACACTCCTTTATGCTTTCCAGAAAATTCTACATCATTTCCGATCGACAATATGTCATTCACATATACTTATCAGAAAGGTTGTAGTGCTCCCACTCACTTCTTTTAAATACAGGCTTCACCGCAAGTCTGTATAAATATATATGCTTTGATCAACTTATCAAAGCGTATATTCCAACTCCGAGATACTTGCACCAGTCGATAGATGGATCGCTGGAGCTTGCACATTTTGTTAGCACCTTTATGATTGACAAAACCTTCTGGTTGCATCATATACAAGTCTTCTTTAATAAATCCATTAAAGAATGTAGTTTTGTTATCCATTTGCCAGATTTCATAAAATGCGGCAATTGCTAACATGATTCGGACAGACTTAAGCATCGCTACGGGTGAGAAAGTCTCATCGTAGTCAACTCCTTGAACTTGTCGAAAAACTTTCGCAACAAGTCGAGCTTTGTAAACAGTAACATTACTGTCAGCGTCAGTCTTCCTCTTGAAGATCCATTTATTTTTGATGGCTTGCCGACCATCGGGCAAGTCAACCAAAGTCCACACTTTGTTCTCATACATGGATCCCATCTCAGATTTCATGGTCTCGAGCCATTTTGCAGAATCTGGGCTCATCATCGCTTCCTCATAGTTCGTAGGTTCATCATGGTCCAGTAATATGACTTCCAGAACCGGGTTGCCGTACCACTCTGGTGTGGAACATACTCTGGTTGATCTACGAAGTTCAACAGTAACTTGATCCGAAGTTTCATGATCATCATCATTAGCTTCCTCACTAATTGGTGTAGGAATCACTAGAACCAGTTTCTGTGATGTACTACTATCCAATTCGGGAGAAGGTACAATTACCTCATCAAGTTCCACTTTCCTCCCACTCACTTCTTTCGAGAGAAACTCCTTCTCTAGAAAGGATCCACTCTTAGCAACAAAGACCTTGCCTTCGGATCTGTGATAGAAGGTGTACCCAACAGTTTCTTTTGGGTATCCTATGAAGATTTACTTCTCCGATTTGGGTTCGAGCTTATCATGTTGAAACTTTTTCACATAAGCATCGCAGTCCCAAACTTAATGAAATGACAGCTTAGGTTTCTCGTCAAACCACAGTTCATACGGTGTCATCTCCACGGATTTAGATGGTGCCCTATTTAATGTGAATGTATCTGTCTCTAATGCATAACCCCAAAAGCGATAGTGGTAGATCGGTAAGAGACATCATCGATCGCACCATATCTTATAAAGTACGGTTATGACGTTCGGACACACCATTACACTATGGTGTTCCAGGTGGCGTGAGTAGTGAAACTATTTCACATTGTTTTTACTGAAGGCCAAACTCGCTAACTCAAATATTTTACCTCTACGATCATATCATAGAAACTCTTATTTTCTTGTTACGATGATTCTCCACTTCACTCTGAAATTCTTTGAACTTTTCAAATGTTTTAGACTTTGTGCTTCATTAAATAGATATACCCATATCTGCTGAAATCATCAGTGAAGGTCAGAAAATAACGATACCCGCCGCGAGCTTCAACACTCATTGGTCCACATACATCTGTATGTATGATCTCCAACAAATCTGTTGCTCGCTCCATTGTTCCGGAGAACGGAGTTTTAGTCATCTTGCACATGAGGCATGGTTCGCAAGCACCAAGTGATTCATAATCAAGTGATTCCAAAAGTCCATCACTATGGAGTTTCTTCATGCGCTTTACACCATTATGACCTAAACAGCAGTGCCACAAATAAGTTGCACTATCATTATTAACCTTGCATCTTTTGGCTTCAATATTATGAATATGTGTATCACCACGATCGAGATCCAACAAACTATTTTCATTGGGTGTATGACCATCGAAGGTTTTATTCATGTAAACAGAATAACAATTATTCTATGACTTTAAATGAATAACCGTATTGCAACAAATATGATCAAATCATATTCATGCTCAACGCAAATGCCAAATAACATTTATTTAGGTTTTACACTAATCCCGAAAGTATAGGGAGTGTGCGATGATGATCATATCAATCTTGGAACCACTTCCAACACACATCGTCACTTCACCTTTAACTAGTCTCTGTTCATTCTACAATTCTCGTTTCGAGTTACTAATTTTAGCAACTGAACCGGTATCAAATACCCCGGGGTTGCTATGAACACTAGTAAAGTACACATCAATAATCTGTATATCAAAATATACCTTTGTTCACTTTGCCACCCTTCTTATCCGCCAAGTATCTAGGGCAGTTCCACTTCCAGTGACCATTTCCTTTGCGGTAGAAGCACTTAGTTTCAGGCTTGAGTTTTAGCTTTGGGTTTCTTCACGGGAGTGACAACTTGCTTGTCATTCTTCTTGAAGTTCCCCTTCTATCCCTTTGCCCTTTACTTGAAACAAGTGGTCTTGTTAACCATCAACACTTGATGCTTTTTCATGATTTCTACCTTCGCCGACTTCAGCATTGCGAAGAGCTCGGGAATTCCTTTCGTCATCCCTTGCATAATATAGTTCATCACGAAGTTCTACTAACTTGGTGATAGTGACTAGAGAACTTTGTCAATTACTATCTTATCTGGAAGATTAACTCCCACTTGATTCAAGTAATTGTAGTACCCAGACAATCTGAGCACACGCTCACTGGTTGAGCTATTCTCCTCCATCTTGTAGGCAAAGTACTGTCAGAAGTCTTATACCTCTCGACACGGGCATGAGTATGACATACTAATTTCAACTCTTGGAACATCTTATATGCTCCGTGGCGTTCAAAACGTTTTTGAAGTCCCGGTTCTAAGCCATAAAGCATGGTGCACTTAAACTATCAAGTAGTCATCATACCGAGATTTTGTCAAAACGTTCATAACGGCTACATCTGCTCCTGCAATAGGTATGTCACCTAGCGGTGCATCAAGGACATAATTCTCTGTGCAGCAATGAGGATAATCCTCAGATCACGGAACAGTTCCGCATCATTGCTACTAACATCTTTCAACTTAGTTTTCTCTAGGAACATATAAAACATAAACGGGGAGCAACATCGCGAGCTATTGATCTACAACATAGATATGCTAATACTACGAGGACTAAGTTCATGATAAATTAAAGTTCAATTTAATCATATTACTTAAGAACTCCCACTTAGATAGACATCCCTCTAGTCATCTAAATGATCACGTGATCCAAATCAACTAAACCATGTCCGATCATCACGTGAGATGGAGTAGTTTCAATGGTGAACATCTTATGTTGATCATATCTACTATATGATTCACGCTCGACCTTTCGGTCTCCAGTGTTCCGAGGCCATATCTACATATGCTAGGCTCGTCAAGTTTAACCCGAGTATTCTGCATGTGCAAAACTGGCTTACACCCGTTGTATTTGAACGTAGAGCTTATCACACCCGATCATCACGTGGTGTCTCGGCACAACGAACTTTCGCAACGGTGCATACTCAGGGAGAACACTTATACCTTGAAATTTAGTAAGGGATCATCTTATAATGCTACCGTCGAACTAAGCAAAATAAGAAGCATAATAAGATAAACATCACATGCAATCAAAATATGTGACATGATATGGCCATCATCATCTCGTGCTTTTGATCTCCATCTCCAAAGCACCGTCATGATCACCTTCGTCACCGGCGCGACACCTTGATCTCCATCGTAGCATCGTTGTCGTCTCGCCAACTATTGCTTCTACGACTATCGCCACCGCTTAGTGATAAAGTAAAGCAATTACATGGCGATTGCATTTCATACAATAAAGTGACAACCATATGGCTCCTGCCAGTTGCCGATAACTTTACAAAACATGATCATTTCATACAAAACCGTATAACTCATCATGTCTTGACCATATCACATCACAACATGCCCTGCAAAAACAAGTTAGACGTCCTCTACTTTGTTGTTGCAAGTTTTACGTGGCTGCTACGGGCTTAGCAAGAACCGTTCTTACCTGCGCATACAAAACCACAACGATATTTCGTCAAGTATGTGCTGTTTTAACCTTCACAAGGACCGGGCATAGCCACACTTGACTCAACTAAAGTTGAAGAAACTGACACCCGCCAGCCACCTGTGTGCGAAGCACGTCGGTAGAACCAGTCTCGCGTAAGCGTACGCGTAATGTCGGTCCGGGCCGCTTCATCCCACAATACCGCCGAATCAAAGTATGACATGCTGGTAAGCAGTATGACTAGTATCGTCCACAACTCACTAGTGTTCTACTCGTGCATATCATCTACGTATAGACCTGGCTCATGATGCCACTGTTGGGGAACGTAGTATTTTAAAATTTTCCTACGATCATGCAAGATCTCTCTACCAGATGCACAGCAACGAGAGGGGAGAGTGAGTCTACGTACCCTCATAGACCGAAAGCGGCAGCGTTAGAACAACGCGGTTGATGTAGTCGTACGTCTTCACGGCCCGACCGATCAAGCACCGAAACTACGTCACCTCCGAGTTCTAGCACACATTCAGCTCGATGACGTCCCTCGAACTCCGATCCAGCCGAGTGTCGAGGGAGAGTTCCGTCAGCACGACGGCGTGGTGACGATCTTCATGTTCTACTGTTGCAGGGCTTCGCCTAAGCACCGCTACAATATTTATCGAGGAGAACTATGGTGGAGGGGGGCACCGCACACGGCTAAGAGATCAAGAGATCAATTGTTGTGTCTAGAGGTGCCCCCCTGCCCCCGTATATAAAGGAGGGAGGGAGAGGCCGGCCCTAGAGGGGGCGCACCAAGTGTGGGGAGTCCTACTAGGACTCCCAAGTCCTAGTAGGATTCCCCTTTCCTTTCCGGAGTAGGAGAGAAGGAAAGAGGGGGAGAGGGAGAAGGAAAAGGGGGCTGCACCCCTTGTCCAATTCGGACCAGAAGGGGGGTGCACGACTCCTTCCTTTTGGCCTCTCTCCTCTATTCCCGTAACTCCCCGGTACTCCGAAAATACCCGAATCACTCGAAACCTTTCCGATGTCCGAATATAGTCGTCCAATATATCGATTTTTACGTCTCGACCATTTTGAGACTCCTCGTCATGTCCCCGATCTCATCCGGGACTACGAACTCCTTCGGTACATCAAAACTCATAAACTCATAATAAAACTATCATCGAAACCTTAAGCGTGCGGACCCTACGGGTTCGAGAACTATGTAGACATGACCGAGACACGTCTCCGGTCAATAACCAATAGCGGAACCTGGATGCTCATATTGGCTCCCACATATTCTACGAAGATCTTTATCGGTCAAACCGCATAACAACATACATTGTTCCCTTTGTCATCGGTATGTTACATGCCCGAGATTCGATCGTCGGTATCTCAATACCTAGGTCAATCTCGTTACCAACAAGTCTCTTTACTCGTTCCGTAATACATCATCCCGCAACTAACTCATTAGCTGCAATGCTTGCAAGGCTTATAGTGATGTGCATTACCGAGTGGGCCCAGAGATACCTCTCCGACAATCGGAGTGACAAATCCTAATCTCGAAATACGCCAACCCTACAAGTACCTTCGGAGACACCTGTAGAGTACCTTTATAATCACCCAGTTACGTTGTGACGTTTGGTAGCACACAAAGTGTTCCTCCGGTATTCGGGAGTTGCATAATCTCATAGTCATAGGAACATGTATAAGTCATGAAGAAAGCAATAGTAGTAAAACTTAAACGATCATAGTGCTAAGCTAAAGGATGGGTCTTGTCCATCAGATCATTCTCGTAATGATGTGATCCCGTTGATCAAATGACAACTCATGTCTATGGCTAGGAAACATAACCATCTTTGATCAATGAGCTAGTCTAGTAGAGGCATACTAGGGACACTCTGTTTTGTCTATGTATTCACACATGTATTAAGTTTCCGGTTAATACAATTCTAGCATGAATAATAAACATTTATCATGATATAAGGAAATAAATAATAACTTTATTATTGCCTCTAGGGCATATTTCCTTCATCTTCGTTCGTCTCACAATTGTCCGGTGCTTCGTTCATGTATTCTTTAACCGTTCATGATCTCTTCGTTCTCTTGCTTTATTCATCCCGATGATTCATTCTCTTGCTTTCACTCAATTTCAATTTTTACGGTGGTTTGTTCTCTTTCATCATTCGATTTAATTCATCCAGGTGGCTTGTTATTTTTCATCACTCGATTTTAATTCCTTACGGTGGTTTCGTTCTTTTTCTTCACACGGCTTCAATATTTACGGTGATTCGCTCAACAGTTCTTTTCCGGTGTTATCATATCTATCCATTCATTTTATTCCAATCCTACCAGTGTTTCATGAAGATTTTCGCAAGTTTTCGATATATCCCTCTTTATTCAATTTCATCGAGAATGATTGATATGCGAATCCATTGCTTCTCATCAATTTAATTGGTGGAGGATAAGCATAACATAATTTTTATTCTTTTTATCAAGTTGATTAATCCTTTCCTTCGGAGTTTATTCTTGGTGAATAAATTCTAGTTCCAAGTGCTTAATCTTTTCTTTCCGGAGTTCATAGTTTCTCGGCTATCTCGTGGGAACCCCGACTAATAATCGCAAGGCTTTAATCTTATTCTTTTCATCCGTCATTTCTATATCATCATCCTTTTGTTACGGGAGTTCTTCATAGTGGTTCATCGAGAGTAATTCATTCTTCAAGTGTTCATCAAATTCTTGTTCAGCAGCTCAAGCAGTATTCTTTTGTGTCCCGAGATGCTAATAATTCTCCGTATTCTTTTGAAGTGGAGTTTTGCATTTCTTTCTTCATTCTCATCTATTCAATCTTTTGATGGTGGCATAATTCACCTCAACTTTTAAGATGTTTAAATAAGTCCAAATCAAGCTTATTCTTTTGTGGTTGTTTTTCTCAACAACTCTGTTCAAGTCTTTCTCTTATAAATTCTCGTTCATATCACTTGGGCTCAAAGTTGTCATCTTCTTCTCCGTCTTTAATTGCTTTCTTTCCATTCTTCCGAAGGCATGTATTGTTCATTTCGTCATGTTTCGTTTCATCTTCTCAAGTTCTTTTTCCATACCATTCATGTTCAACCGGTGTGCTATTTCTTTCAGTTTCAGCCGGAGTGCTGCCCGAATTCCTTTGTTCGAATTCTTTTCTAACCCTTATTAACAGGAGTGGTTTCAAATTCATTATTGTTCCTTCAGCTTTTGTTTCGTGCCTTTCAACCTCCTTGGTTCTCGCGTGCTCCTTGTTCCTCTTTTGTAATGGAGCTTCTCTTTCTCGTTCATCTCCATTATATTCTTCTTTAGAAGTGGCTCATCCTCTGAACATTCTTTGGTTTCACTCTTTTGTCCTCGAAGAACTTTGTTCTTCCTTTTCCTCTTCCGTCTCGTTCCTAAGCTCTCGGGACGAGATCTCTTGTTAGTAGGGGAGTGTTGTGACACCCCGAGACTGGTGCGCCAGGTGTCAGCCAGTTATTCATCGTTGTTGCCATGTCATCTGCTTGCGTGTTGCATCTTGCCATGCCATCATGTGTGTTGCATCAGCATGTTTTCAAAACTTGCATCCGTCCGAGTTCCCTCGTCCTTTCCGTTGTCCGTTCTGAGCCCAGACACACTCGCACATGCCCGCGGCACCTCCGAATATTTATTTAATGAGAGGCTGGAAAATGTTCTCGGAATGGGATGAAACTTGGCATGTGGTCTTATTATAGTATAGACAGGCCGCTTGTCAAATTTCATCGCATTCGGAGCTCGTTTGATAGCCCAATAGTTATATATAGCGGCACTAGTCGCCGGATAAAACGTCGGACATTTTCGGTCTTCGAAAACCCCAGCGGGCCTCTCCCTCTCGTCTCTCCTCTAAGCCCGAGTCCTTCTACATAGCCCACTAACCCCACTTGCAGCGCACCTAGACCCCTGCCGCTCCGGACCGTCGGATCGAGATCCGACGCCCGAAAACGGCCTCAAAACCTAGTCCTAACCCCCTCCCCTATATATACACTCACTCCTTCCAATTCTGGGCAACCCTGGCCCCTAGACCCCTCTTCCACCTCCAGCCACCGAATCCTCCTCGAAAACCGTGCCACCAGCCACCTCCACCACAATTCCCTCGAAATCTAGTGCCCTCCACCTCCTCCTCGCCACTTCGCACCCCCCTATTGGTCCAGCCGCCTCATGTACAGCTCCCCCGCCAACCAGCGCTGGCCACGTCGCCTCCCCAACCTCCCACCTCGCCAGGCCCTGCGGGCCCATATCCAGCCCGCCAGGCCCGGCCGCCGCCGCCACGCAACCGCAGGCGCCCCGCGCCTCGCTCGCTGCTCGCTCCCCTCGATCCAATCTGGATCGGGAGGGCGCCTGAGCGCAGCCGCTTCGGCGAGCCCGCCCTACCGGCCGTCGACCGCCGGAGTGCCCCATTCCAGCCTTCCGCCACCCTGCGACAGTCGCCGTGTATCCCTGAGCCGCCGTAGCCTCCCGCTCTTCCTACGATCCGGATCTGGAGCCCAACCAACGGGATCTGCCGGTTCCGGGCTCTCCCCGCGCTGGAGCTGCCGCGAGCCGCCACCGTCGTCGAGGTCCCGGCGGCTTGACCTCCCCTGCATCCTCCTGTCGACCGCCGCTCAACCCAGTTCGGGCCGAGAGCGCCCGCGTGGGCCGTGCCACGCCGACGGCCCACTGGAGCCAAGGCCGACCTAGCTCTGTCATGGCCTAAGTCGGCCTCCTCCTGCCCATGGGCGCCGCACCACTCCGGCCTGGCCCGCCCTCATCGCCGACGTGGGCCGGCCCAACTGCCCCAGCCTACTTCGCCTACTGGGCCGAAGCCCGTGGTGAGAGTCTGTTAAATCCCTCCTGAGCATCTTATAACTATTCGACGCTCGCCCTATTTTTTTTCTCTAGTGTTCAAAACTACTATGTCCGAGAAATTGCATATTATGTTGCATGTTTGACTGCCTGTAACTTTTTATGTGGTGATCCAAATTGAGTGTTTAATATGTCAAAACGATCGTGGTGATATGCTCTTCATTTTTTTCCATTGTGGCATGCTTGTTTGACTTCATCTTGATGCCCTAATCATTGTTGTAAGAGTGCTATATGTTTAAAACTGTTGTTAAGTGTAATTTTGTTAGCATGTTTGAGATGTGATAACTTTGTGCATGTTGGTCCAAATGGAGTGAATGATATGTCAAAATGTTCATTGTGAAGTGCTCTACATGAGGGTTGCTGTAGCATTCATGTTAGGTGCCATTTGCCATGTCAATCTCTCTTGCAAAAGTGCATTTGGCTGTTAAGTGCTGAAACTAGTTATGAGATGCTGATTTCACATGCTCATAGCTATTGGTGTGTTTTTCTTCATGCCACATGTCTTCGTTTATTAGAAGCACAATCATACGGTCATTGCTATTGTGCAATCCACTTTCCATGATATGCCTTGAGGTGACTTAAACAAGCTTGTAAACATTCCATGCCAATGTTGCTGTTTTATACTTAGTGAAAAAACTGCTAAGTCTGGAATCTGTTTAACCTAATTGTCTGTGGGGACCCCGACTCATAAGTCGTGATCACTGAATGTACGTGTACAGTGATCCCAGAGATCAATGCTCACTGAACACACAGAAGCTGAATAACAAGAGTCTTACATCCTTACATACCGTGTTACACAAATAGGACCATAATGGTCAAGTCTTGAGTATATCATCGCAGCGGAAATCTTCAAAGACAACTGGGACCCATGCCATCTGCCTTAACCCTACAGGCATTCTGACTAGGAAGCGTCCTAGCTCGCATGCTCGTCACCAAGAAATCTTCATCATAACCTGTTCTCTCCTGCCTGGCCAATAAAATAACCAGTGGCAAGCCAATGAGTACATTGAATGTACTCGCAAGCAACCCAAGTGTGATGACAGAATAATTATGCAAGGCTCTACTGCTAAGTTGGCAGTTTTGCGGAAAGCTAGTTTTTCATATGCAAGTATGATCAACGTATAACATGGATATGCATGTGTCTGTAACAAATAACAGGAGGTCACAGACATCATATCGAGAAAGAGTTGTAATCAACTCATGTTCAAGCTCATTGTAACTTCCTCAGGTATCACATCATCAATATCACTGAACCATGTTGTTTCCTCACACACACACACACACACCAGGTTTCGCAAACATTGGACGTAGCCCAAGAGCGGTTACCCAACTGTCCATGACCGTGACACGGCTATTCGAATAGTTTTACACTCTGTAGAGGTTGCACACTTTACCCACTAGATCCGGGGAACTTCCGTGTCATCCACGACCCGCGGTACCTCTGGTACCCGGGGTAAGCACCCGATCACTATCTTTCCCTAGACGACACTAACATAGAGTCCACTCGATTGGTAACAGCCCCGTGCCAAACATTTCACATCTCAAGGTTTGTGGAGACTCGCTCCGTATTCATCACATATCACAAGCACGGGGTACCAACGGTGTGTCCGGTGCCCTGTGAAAACAGTCATGGCCGCCTATCCAAGCACGACCCCGCCCCAAGAGTGACCTCATGTCACTCCCGTCACTAGTAATGCGGGCACCATGCTAGTATCGACCTAGGTAATCAATAATGCCCTTTCCCATATAAGGGTAGAGTGGTTGCGCATGTAAGGTTGGAATAACGGTCGCAACTTAAACCAATCCGTTTTCGAAACAACACACACACTTGCCTTGGTACACCACTTCGTCATCAAGTGGTTACCCATCTCACCATCTCCCTCGGGCATAAATGGCACCCGGCGGGGTTTTCGAAAAGTCTTTTGAAAGCATCCTGCCTCCGTCACCATGCATATACCCATCCCATTTGCGTAGCCACTATTAAAGCAACCTAACTACTCCCACCCACATAACCCTCATAGGAAGGTAGGGTCATGTTTGATGCAAGTTTCAACAGTAAAGTAACAAAGGTAGCACCCAAAGTGGTTTCCACCTCAACATGATTCCGATGCATTGAATAATAAGGTGCTATGAGACATGCATAAAAAGGTCTCTTGAACATGGTCAAAGGGTTGCTTGCCTTATTCTTCCGAGTCTTCAAACCTTCTGGTCCATCTCCGAATACACCGTTTATTACGTCAACTAACGATGGAAACAATCATAATAAGCAACACAATCAAAGCAAAAATAAAAGTGCTCTAAAAATAGGAGTTGGACTTTTCTAGGATACCTCTGGTCATATTAGAAATGACCAAGGTGGTTTCATAGGTATTGGATCAATGGGTGATTTGGAACATTCCAATATGATGGAACCAAAGGGTTTATGGATTTGGAAGAAGTATACAGAAATAATTCCTTGAATGATGAGCAAAGGTACCCATCATCAAGTCATGATTTTAGAAGCATTTAGGAGTTGGTTTCACTGGATTTGGATTTGAAATGAATTTCCTAGGATTTTGCAAAGCTGATAAATAGGAAGAAATGGCTCATTATTTGGTGGGGTACAGAAACTATTATTAAAAATGTTCCAAAACTAAGTTTGGACATGACAAGCATCTAGGAACTTGAATCACTGCATTTGGATCAAAAATGAGCTCTCTGTGATTTTCTAAAGTTAATCACAGAAAGTGGAAAATGGGCATTTGATAAATATTTGTGTAGGAAAAGTCTCTGGAATACTGTGCATGTTGGAAATTTGAATCATAGGAAATTTGAATCATGCAATTTGGATCATGCAATTTGGAGTTCATTTGAATTATTTAGGCATTTTTGAAGTTGACTGGGTAAAGAAAAAGGGAAAGGAATAGGGGTTATACCCTTATGCTGCACACTGGGCGGAGGATGGCCGCATAGAAACTGGGACGGCCCATGGCTCGGCCGCGTGCACAGGGGGGAGCGGTGACATCGGAGGCGCCTTTCGGCGATGCGCTTCCGCGCGGGGAAGGCGGGCTGCGCCGTTGCCGTCTCCACTTAAACGGCTGGGCCCTGCTGGCCGGGTCGCTGCCAGGTGGGCCCCCTCCGCAGGGTCGTCTTCCTCCTCCCGCTCCCGCAACAGAGGGGAGGGGAGGCTCGGGCCGCGCGAAGCGGGCGCCCGTCCCCGGCGGCACAGGACACCCCTGGCCAGGGCGCGGCCACCGGAGGGGCCCCCAGGGTACGGCGCGTCGGGGAAGGCCCTTGGGGCGGCAGGGGATGGCCTGGAGCATCTCCTGCACCGGCCATGGCGGTGGACTCATCGGGTGATGGTGGAACGAACACCATGGGGCACGGGAAGAGGTGGCGAGGGTACGGAGAGCTCCGCAGACCAGTGGTCGTTCTCCTCCTGGTGGCCAACAGGGAAGAGGAATGCCACAGGGAGCAAACTTGGGAGGAGACCGACGGCGGCTCGACGGCCATGGAGGGGCAAGGAGAGCACTAGGGGAAGAGGGAAGACGTCTGGGAGGTGCACGGGAGAGAGGAGGGTCCAGCAGAGGCAAGAGGTGCTCGGGGGGAGGCCTCTTATAGGGGCAGCTGCGGTGCACCATGAGCACGGTTCAGGGCGCGCACGGGCGAGCTCGTGGAGAGAGAGGAGGATGGCCGGGGAGGATAAGACCGACAGCCCGGCAGGTTGCGGACGTCGAGGGGACCTCGATGGACAAGCCCACTCTGCCCAAGGCCGCCTGGAAGCCTCGGGAGGGCCGAGCTACAGTGCCTCGGTGCACTGTAGCGTGCTCCAGAGCGCGCCTTTGGCTGGCATGCTTATGTCTTTGCTTTTCAGGCCGTGTCCCCCAGTGTCCAGTAGTGCTAGGGAGTAGTAAACAATGGCGTGGAGGTCTTGGATGCTCTGGGGAACCACTGGGATGAGGAAGGAGGTGAGGAAGAGGGTGAAACCTGCTGTCCAGCAGTGTAAATTGGGGTTTTACCCCCTCCAATAATTGAGCTGAGGCCATGGGAATGTTACTGGGGGTAGATGATGATCAGAATAGGCTGTGGTAAGAATTTGAGGTAAGGAGAAAAAGTAAAAGAGGTTCGAACACTGGTTTTGGTAAATGAACAGAAGGTGTTTGATCAGTGTTTGGTCAAGCAAATGACATCCACTTGACATGGGACTTAACAGGATCAAATGTCACATATAATTAGGCCCCTACACCGAATTTGAGCTCATTTGGGCAAAGTGGCCAATGTAACTTTGGTGAACCCTAGAAATCAACAGAAATGGTTTCACCTTGTTTGAGTCAAGCAAATCATCTCCCCTTGATGCACCACTTGGTTTAGCATCATCATTTGGGGTTATGATCATGCCCGCAAAGTTTGAGGCTCCAGGTAAAAAGTTGACAATGTAAAGTTGTTCAAATTTGCATTTGAACAGAAAGGGTTTTGGGGTGATCTGATCAAGTTGCTCTATTCCAAATCTTGTGCCATTTGGTCTAGATGCCTTATTAGGCCATTCTAGCATGTGCACCAAATTTGAGAGCATTTGGACAAGTTTGGCAATGTAGAGTTGCTCAAACTTCAAATATGGACAGAATGGTTTTGAAGGGGTTTGAGGATGTTTCCTTGATCTTCAAGGCATGAGGCTTTGCAAGATCATCAAATATGTCATATATGACATGATAGAATTTCCCTGGAATTTTTGGAGAATATTTCCTTTGTAAATATTTCAAAAGCTTGAAATATCCAGAAAGGGTTTTGGAAGGATTTGCCCAATATTTTGAACATGACCATGTGCTGAAACTCTTATATATGGACAATATATGACCTATGAGTATCCCTGAATTTTGGCAAATGTTTTTGAAATGATTAAATAATTTTTCCCTATTAAAGACCATTTCTGGCCTTAAGAAAAAGCTTTTAAATAAAATATAAAAATAACTTTTAAAATTAGACTTTTGTGGTTTCTGGGAGTCCTATACCTAATAGGATTCGGATATACTTTTTGAAAGATTTTTCACACCCTAAATAAGGTACTTGCAGTGCAAACCTCAATTCAGGGGTTTTTGGAAAACTAATTTTAGAAAATACCATTTGGCCAAAATATTTTTATAAGAAAATTCTATACTGGTCTATACACATGGCATGATCATTGGGAAAAGGTTTTGGGTCAAGGAGATGAAGTATAAGAGTTGGAGGATTTATTTGATTTTTAGAGCACTAGCAAACAGCAGACAAAAGTCAAATCAAGCAAGGTCAAAAACACTCAGAAGTTTTTGCAAATCCACATTTTTAACATGAAAATTAGCTTAAGCAATGTGACATGAAAATCAGGGTGTGATAGACCTACCCCCCTTACAAGAATCTCGTCCCCGAGATTCCCAGACTAGGCGTGGAAAGAAAAGCGGAGTCTTGGATATGGGGTAGTCTTCACTTCTTCTTGTTGGTTCCGCTTCCGAGCGGTGCTCCTTGGAATCTTGAAGTGCTTGATGGTATGGCTCTTGCTTGATGCCTTCCTTGATGGAGGTTGCTGAGGGGTCTCTTGCATAGGTTAGGTTGGGTTTGCTGTCAAAGGCTCGGTGATCGATGTCCTTGCGGGCATCGGGCTAGCTAGGAGGTAAGAAGTACTTCCAGAGTGGGGGCTCGTGGAAGATTTGGTGCACGGAGGGTATCTCAGGTGGTAGATCCAGCTTGGGAGCCATCTACCACATGACTTGCAGTGATCTCAAAGGGTCCAATGAACCTTGGTGCGAGCTTCCCCTTGACGTGGAAACACTTGGTTCCCCTCAGAGGAATTACCCGCAGGTGCACGTGGTCCCCGATATGGAAACTCATTACCCGACGGTGAGTGTCAGCATAGCTCTTTTGCCTTGACTTGGCTGCCCCCAAACATTCTCTGACTAGTTGGACTGGCTCTGCTGCTGCGCGGAGAGTATCCAGTCAAAACACTAGTCTTACTCCAGTCTCTGACCAGTTGAGGGGTGTGTGGCATCTGCGTCCATACAACACCTCAAATGGTGCCATCTGAAGGCTCGACTGCTAACTGTTGTTATAGGAGAACTCGGCAAAAGGGAGTCAATCCTCCCACTTGGCTCCATATGTCAAGACACATGCTCGGAGTCATGACTTCGAGAATCTGATTGACTCGTCCTGTCTGACCTTCGGTCTGTGGGTGGAAAGTCATGCTGAAAGACAACTTGGTTCCCAAGGCTTCTCGGAACTTCTTCCAGAACCTTGAGGTGAACTGGGTTCCTTGATCTGGCACAATCTCCTTGGGAAATGCCGTGAAGACTTACGATCCGGTTGATGTAGAGAGCTGCCAGCCGGTTGCCATCATAAGTGGTCTTGACAGGAATGAAATGGGCCACCTTGGTCAAATGATCGATTATGACCTAAACAGAGTCATGTCCTCTATCCGACCTTGGTAATCCAGTGACGAAGTCCATTCCGACTATATCCCACTTCCACTCAGGAACTTTGAGTGGTTGAAGCAATCCGGCAGGTCGCTGATATTCAGCTTGACCCTTTGGCACACATCACACTTTGCAACATAGGTTGCAATCTCTCTTTTCATCATGTGCCACCAGAATCGTGCCTTCAAGTCTTGATGCAACTTGGTGTGAGCGTTCCTTTGGAAGGAGTGGTTTGCAGATACGCCCGGTCTTCAACGCGGAAGTTTTCTTCTGGATGACGGTGGTTGGTGTAGATCTTCCTTCTTGACAGGGTGGTCTTCAAACGTCTTCTATCCAGCTGTCCGTCGCTTCTTCGTCTCCGGGCAGACAAGTAGGCCATCAAATAATGATGTTACCCAACTTGTCCAATTACTCCATGAGGTCTAAGGGGTACGCAAGGTAAGCTGGGGTATTGGTGGTGGTCTCGGTTGAGTATTGCAGAGGCCTTCCTGACTCTGAGTCAAGGCCCGTGGTCAGAATCTGACCAGGTGGTGGCTCGGTGGGGCTTAAGGGTTTCAAGGATTCTAGTGAGTGAATGAACTTATATCATCTTATCCTTAAGCACAGTTTCTGAGATGCCAATAGCTCTATCTAGTACTCCGAATGGAAAAGCGGCCTCTCGCATAGACCAACTTTAATCACCACTCATGCCATGCATATCCTCATGACTCTCAAGAGACGGTCTAACAAAACTATACTGTATATGATCCCCAAATCCATGTGTATGTCTACCCCTAAAATCCAAGGGTAGATCATACATGCTGCTAAGCTTAACTTAATCTTCACAATCCAAGCACTCAATCTAGTCTTGCAAGGCTCAAGATAATGCATCTCTAATCTAAGGAAACACGTCATATGCCACTCCAAGATTTGTTTCCTTCCTATAGATCAACTCCAATAGCCCGGTAATTACCATCAATCACCACATAATCCAACAATTCTACAAATCCGATATCCACGGTGTTCCACAAGATCTCAAGTCTCTATAATACCCAAATACTTGGAAGGACTATGCATCACGATAGTAAGTCCACCAAATTCTCATCATCCGGGTTAAGTAAACTCCAAGATCACGATTATATAGATCCCCAAATCTATTCCGACAAATAATCCAATCTCCTAGGTTATTGTCCACCGAGAAGCATGATATCATAATCAGGATCATAGGTCTAAATCCAATCTTACTCCGAACCATGCAGACATATCCAGCATCTATACCAACCGGAATCACCTACATAAATCCAAATCTCATGTCCAACGGGCACTCCTACATGCTTTCCCAAAGTCATGATCCCACCAACGTGAAAACCTCACAATCCATCAAGGTCTCAGATAGTTCCTCGAAGTCACTGATACAAACCACCAAGTCATCTGTCCAATATCCTCGAACTGGTCTATCTATGGCATCGTCAGACCTCGTGCTATATCAGGATGAAAAATGTGCTCACTCATCGCGTCCACTAGTTCCTTTACGAACCCAGTGTTGTGCAAGGTTACAAAGGCTTAACAGGTTCTCTCGCTTTACCATGGGTTAGGCACATGGTTAAGGATTCGTGCTGGAGTGTCTCGGGAAGTCTCAAAGGGTCTAGGAATGGGGTTACTGGTCTGGAGGGTTAAACATAACTCTACGGGGTTGCAATTGATCGCGGAGGTTGTAGCAGGAGTCTTCGGTGCCAGTTGGCCGTCGAGGTAGAATCCTTGGAGCATCTTGTCTTGCGGGTCTTCAATTGGGGAGAGAGAGAATAGAGGGAAGAAGCAGCGTAGAGGAGGGAAATGCCTAAAGGGGGTTCTATAGTGCAGGTGCAGCAAACAAGTGCAAAAAGGCCGAAACAAAAGAAACAAGGCAAGGAAGGTGATATAGCCGTACACTTGTTGCCTGGGGCAAAAGTGCGACTTATATCAAAACACAAACGAATAAAAGCAAACAACACACAATCATGATTCTATTCGAACCATCATATGGACTCGACTGCGCATAGGGGGTACACGACTCATCCTACCCTAGGGGTTCTCGGACTCTGTGCCGTGACTTGTGCCTCGTGCAGTCTTCTGAGCTTCCTCGGATGTTGCTATGCCCCTTGTAGTTGCTTGATGAACGATCCAGGTTGAGCCTGAAGAATCTTCAACAACTTCTCGCCTGATGAGGTGAGGTGGTGAAGGTGCCTCCTTGTAGCTGGCGTTGACTTGGTCTTCTCTAGTCTCTTTAATCATGACGATCCCTTGTGCCTTCTGGGGCGTCGAGGGTACCAGGTAGGCAATACATATGTAATAACAAGGCATAATAGAGGTCCAACATGTCGGTTTCGTTGATGAAAACATCGACACCAAGAGCGGGGGACGAAGAGAACCGTTTTCCTGCTCACTATAGTGAGGCGGACCAAATGGCAAGGTTCTCGTCCACCGGTGGTTGTCGATACAACAACGGTAGTGACATGATTACTCTATTAGCGATGCATATCATGATTTTGCATAACCTATAGCCTGGTCATCATAGGCCAATGTTGCATCGTCTTGGGGGTTCTTGTCAAGGGTGTCCCCCATCTTCTGGGTCTTCATGTCCTCACTCATCGATGGTGTAGTTTCTGTTGGTATCATCTTGTCGTGGCGTCACCAATCTTGCGTGCAAAAGTGGTGGGTGAGTGTTGGGCGAGGTGCACTCCACGAGGATTACAGAAAATCCGGTGGTCTGGGGCATAAGGGTTCTAGCGACCAAGGTTTTGAAGGGGAAGAGATCATGTATAGCCTAGTTTTCGAAAAAAAAACTGAGAAGGGAAGAGAAGTATAGATAGTTTTGAAATCTACTAATAGTTTTGGAAATAGTTTTACCCTAACTAACGACCATGCTAACTAAGGCTTCCTACAGTCAGGATGGCTCTGATACCAGCTCTGTGGGGACCCCGACTCATAAGTCGTGATCACCGAATGTACGTGTACAGTGATCCCAGAGATCAATGCTCACTGAACACACAGAAGCTGAATAACAAGAGTCTTACATCCTTACATACCGTGTTACACAAATAGGACCATAATGGTCAAGTCTTGAGTATATCATCGCAGCGGAAATCTTCAAAGACAACTGGGACCCATGCCATCTGCCTTAACCCTACATGCATTCTGACTGGGAAGCGTCCTAGCTCGCATGCTCGTCAGCAAGAAATCTTCATCATAACCTGTTCTCTCCTGCCTGGCCAATAAAATAACCAGTGGCAAGCCAATGAGTACATTGAATGTACTTGCAAGCAACCCAAGTGTGATGACAGAATAATTATGCAAGGCTCTACTGCTAAGTTGGCAGTTTTGCGGAAAGCTAGTTTTTCATATGCAAGTATGATTAACGTATAACATGGATATGCATGTGTCTGTAACAAGTAACAGGAGGTCACAGACATCATATCGAGAAAGAGTTGTAATCAACTCATGTTCAAGCTCATTGTAACTTCCTCAGGTATCACATCATCAATATCACTGAACCATGTTGTTTCCTCACACACACACACACACCAGGTTTCGCAAACATTGGACGTAGCCCAAGAGCGGTTACCCAACTGTCCATGACCGTGGACACGGCTATTCGAATAGTTTTACACTCTGCAGAGGTTGCAAACTTTACCCACTAGATCCGGGGAACTTCCGTGTCATCCACGACCCACGGTACCTCTGGTACCCGGGGTAAGCACCCGATCACTATCTTTCCCTAGACGACACTAACATAGAGTCCACTCGATTGGTAACAGCCCCGTGCCAAACATTTCACATCTCAAGGTTTGTGGAGACTCGCTCCGTATTCATCACATATCACAAGCACGGGGTACCAACGGTGTGTCCGGTGCCCTGTGAAAACAGTCATGGCCGCCTATCCAAGCACGACCCCGTCCCAAGAGTGACCTCATGTCACTCCCGTCACTAGTAATGCGGGCACCATGCTAGTATCGACCTAGGTAATCAATAATGCCCTTTCCCATATAAGGGTAGAGTGGTTGCGCATGTAAGGTTCGAATAACGGTCGCAACTTAAACCAATCGGTTTTCGAAACAACACACACACTTGCCTCGGTACACCACTTCGTCATCAAGTGGTTACCCATCTCACCATCTCCCTCGGGCATAAATGGCACCCGACGGGGTTTTCGAAAAGTCTTTTGAAACCATCCTGCCTCCGTCACCATGCATATACCCATCCCATTTGCGTAGCCACTATTAAAGCAACCTAACTACTCCCACCCACATAACCCTCATAGGAAGGTAGGGTCATGTTTGATGCAAGTTTCAACAGTAAAGTAACAAAGGTAGCACCCAAAGTGGTTTCCACCTCAACATGATTCCGATGCATTGAATAATAAGGTGCTATGAGACATGCATAAAAAGGTCTCTTGAACATGTTCAAAGGGCTGCTTGCCTTATTCTTCCGAGTCTTCAAACCTTCTGGTCCATCTCCGAATACACCGTTTATTACGTCAACTAACGATGGAAACAATCATAATAAGCAACACAATCAAAGCAAAAATAAAAGTGCTCTAAAAATAGGAGTTGGACTTTTCTAGGATACCTCTGGTCATATTAGAAATGACCAAGGTGGTTTCATAGGTATTTGATCAATGGGTGATTTGGAACATCCCAATATGATGGAACCAAAGGGTTTATGGATTTGGAAGAAGTATACAGAAATAATTCCTTGAATGATGAGCAAAGGTACCCATCATCAAGTCATGATTTTAGAAGCATTTAGGAGTTGGTTTCACTGGATTTGGATTTGAAATGAATTTCCTAGGATTTTGCAAAGCTGATAAATAGGAAGAAATGGCTCATTATTTGGTGGGGTACAGAAACTATTATTAAAAATGTTCCAAAACTAAGTTTGGACATGACAAGCATCTAGGAACTTGAATCACTGCATTTGGATCAAAAATGAGCTCTCTGTGATTTTCTAAAGTTAATCACAGAAAGTGGAAAATGGGCATTTGATAAATATTTGTGTAGGAAAAGTCTCTGGAATACTGTGCATGTTGTACCATGTGATAGGGCAGGATTTATGGAGCCATAGGAAATTTGAATCATGCAATTTGGAGTTCATTTGAATTATCTAGGCATTTTTGAAGTTGACTGGGTAAAGAAAAAGGGAAAGGAATAGGGGTTATACCCTTATGCTGCACACTGGGCGAAGGATGGCCGCATAGAAACTGGTCCGGCCCATGGCTCGGCCGCGTGCACAGGGGGGAGCGGTGACGTCGGAGGCGCCTTTCGGCGATGCGCTTCCGCGCGGGGAAGGCGGGCTGCGCCGTTGTCGTCTCCACTTAAACGGCTGGGCCCTGCTGGCCGGGTCGCTGCCAGGTGGGCCCCCTCCGCAGAGTCGTCTTCCTCCTCCCGCTCCCGCAACAGAGGGGAGGGGAGGGGAGGGCCGCGCGACACCGGCGCCCGTCCCAGCGGCAAAGGCCACCCCTGGCCAGGGCGCGGCCACCGGAGGGGCCCCCAGGGTACGGCGCGTCGGGGAAGGCCCTTGGGGCGGCAGGGGATGGCCTGGAGCATCTCCTGCACCGGCCATGGCGGCGGACTCGTCGGGTGATGGTGGAGCGGACACCACAGGGCACGGGAAGAGGTGGCGAGGGTACGGAGAGCTCCGCAGACCAGTGGTCGT
This sequence comes from Secale cereale, assembly GCA_902687465.1. Taxonomy (NCBI): domain Eukaryota; kingdom Viridiplantae; phylum Streptophyta; class Magnoliopsida; order Poales; family Poaceae; genus Secale; species Secale cereale. The sequence goes on from LR738709.1 coordinate 236,928,238, forward strand.
TCTCCTCCTGGTGGCCAACAGGGAAGAGGAAGGCCACAGGGAGCAAACTTGGGAGGAGACCGACGGTGGCTCGACGGCCATGGAGGGGCAAGGAGAGCACTAGGGGAAGAGGGAAGACGTCTAGGAGGTGCACGGGAGAGAGGAGGGTCCAGCAGAGGCAAGAGGTGCTCGGGGGGAGGCCTCTTATAGGGGCAGCTGAGGTGCACCGTGAGCACGGTCCAGGGTGCGCACGGGCGAGCTCGTGGAGAGAGAGGAGGAGGGCCGAGGAGGATAAGACCGACAGCCCGGCAGGTTGCGGACGTCGAGGGGACCTCGATGGACACGCCCACTCTGCCCAAGGCCGCCTGGAAGCCTCGGGAGGGCCGAGCTACAGTGCCTCGGTGCATTGTAGCGTGCTCCAGAGCGCGCCTTTGGCCGGCATGCTTATGTCTTTGCTTTCCAGGCCGTGTCCCCCAGTGTCCAGTAGTGCTAGGGAGTAGTAAACAATGGCGTGGAGGTCTTGGATGCTCTGGGGAACCACTGGGATGAGGAGGGAGGTGAGGAAGAGGGTGAAACCTGCTGTCCAGCAGTGTAAATTGGGGTTTTACCCCCTCCAATAATTGAGCTGAGGCCATGGGAATGTTACTGGGGGTAGATGATGATCAGAATAGGCTGTGGTAAGAATTTGAGGTAAGGAGAAAAAGTAAAAGAGGTTCGAACACTGGTTTTGGTAAATGAACAGAAGGTGTTTGATCAGTGTTTGGTCAAGCAAATGACATCCACTTGACATGGGACTTAACAGGATCAAATGTCACATATAATTAGGCGCCTACACCAAATTTGAGCTCATTTGGGCAAAGTGGCCAATGTAACTTTGGTGAACCCTAGAAATCAATAGAAATGGTTTCACCTTGTTTGAGTCAAGCAAATCATCTCCCCTTGATGCATCACTTGGTGTAGCATCATCATTTGGGGTTATGATCATGCCCACAAAGTTTGAGGCTCCAGGTAAAAAGTTGACAATGTAAAGTTGTTCAAATTTGCATTTGAACAGAAAGGGTTTTGGGGTGATCTGATCAAGTTGCTCTATTCCAAATCTTGTGCCATTTGGTCTAGATGCCTTATTATGCCATTCTAGCATGTGCACCAAATTTGAGAGCATTTGGACAAGTTTGGCAATGTAGAGTTGCTCAAACTTCAAATAAGGACAGAATGGTTTTGAAGGAGTTTGAGGATGTTTCCTTGATCTTCAAGGCATGAGGCTTTGCAAGATCATCAAATATGTCATATATGACATGATAGAATTTCCCTGGAATTTTTGCAGAATATTTCCTTTGTAAATATTTCAAAAGCTTGAAATATCCTGAAATGGTTTTGGAAGGATTTGCCCAATATTTTGAACATATCCTGAAATGGTTTTGGCAAATATTTTTGAAATGATTAAATAATTTTTCCCTATTAAAGACCATTTCTGGCCTTAAGAAAAAGCTTTTAAATAAAATATAAAAATAACTTCTAAAATTATACATTTGTGGTTTCTGGGAGTCCTATACATAATAGGATTCAAATATACTTTTTGAAAGATTTTTCACACCCTAAATAAGGTACTTCAAGTGCAAACCTCAATTCAGGGGTTTTTGGAAAACTAATTTTAGAAAATACCATTTGGCCAAAATATTTTTATAAGAAAATTCTATACTGGTCTATACACATGGCATGATCATTGGGAAAAGGTTTTGGGTCAAGGAGATGAAGTATAAGAGTTGGAGGATTTATTTGATTTTTAGAGCACTAGCAAACAGCAGACAAAAGTCAAATCAAGCAAGGTCAAAAACACTCAAAAGTTTTTGCAATGAAAATTAGCTTAAGCAATGTGACATGAAAATCAGGGTGTGACATTGTCGGTGGGAACGACACCTGTGAGATCGCAAGAATCCCTACTACGGTTAGCGGGGCGCGGGGTTGAGAGAAGAGCGGATCAAACAGATAGCACACGGTTCATTTATCCAGGTTCGGGCCGCGAGGATGCGTAAAACCCTACTCTTGCTTTGGTGGATTGTATATGTGTGTTCTTCAGCTAGCTATGGGGCGTGAGGAGCTCCAAAAAGCCGAATCCTCCTCCTGGTCGCCTCGGGCCTCCTTTTATAGAAAAAGGGTTACCACAGTGGCACACAGGAGTTGGAAAGGGTACAGTGATGCGAGGTTATCCCTCGCATTACATGACAAGGCGCATTTAATGTGTCTTGCTTAGGTGTCCTTGCTTTATCGGGGACGGGGGAGAGATCTGTTTTGTCCGCCGCCGCCCCTTCTTGTGTCGACACGCGCCCTGGCCAGCGATGCCTGAGATGCCATGTAGGTAGGCAGGCAGATGAGGTGGCGCAATGGTGGGTCTTCACGAAGATCTGCATGTCGCCACGCAGGTGCCTGCCCAGCTAGTTGGGTCGGCAGCTGCATACGGCGGTGGAAGTTTAGTTCGCGTGGGCCTGATGGTGGCCCTGCGGATGTCCTTGGCAAGGGCCTTGCCGGGGGCCCGGCAAGGGTCTTGCCGCGGCGCCTGCTGCCATCCCCGGCAAGGTGATTGCCGGAGGTCTTGTGGTCTTCCTTGGCTGGGATCCCGCCAAGGGTCGTTGTCTTCTTAGTGCGTATCTGATCTTGAATGTCTTCACAAAGATCTGCATGCCACTACGGGGATGTCTCCCAAATCCTTGCCCCATGGGGGCAATGGACTCAAGGGTGATTTGCTCGGTAGGTGTGGGGCGAGTTGTCGCGGCAAGGGTCTTGCCGTGGGAGCAAAGCCGGCCCCGGCAAGGATCTTGCCGGGGAGCCTGCCTCGTCCCTTGGTTCTTCGTGGTCTTGGCTTTGGTGTCGTTCTAGTTCTCTTGAGCTTCGGTCTTACCCTGGCTTACCTCCATTGCCTTGCTTGGTGCGGCGGTGCCCGTGGCTCAGACTGCCCGTGCACAGTCATAGGGGTACAAAAAGTGTACCCCCCTTTTTGTACACTGACATGAGCCCCCGGGCCTGGGCCATACATAAGCGCGACGCGTTGTTGGGTTAGGCCTAGAACGGTGCGCGGGTAGGCGGGACGGTTTTTACCGTGGTAAGACTTTCCGCGCGCTGCGCCTCCCACGATCTGCGTGCGTGGCGCGGTGTGGAGGTGTGGGCGTGACGTGGGCGGCATGTGTGGGGTTGGTTCCCGCAGGCATGCGTCATGTCGTACTAAAGGGGCGGTTCGCGCCTTCCCCATAAACGGAGGGAGGCGTGGAGGCGCGGCCCATTTACTGAATGGGGCCGAGGCGCGGTCCTCAAGGCGTCCACTCCCCATGATCACGGGGTGGGGAGATGTCGCCTCACCCGTCCCCTCGGTTCTGCACGTCTTCCACGTGTCCCCCGTGCGCTTGGGGTGGCAAACGGTGGAGGCGGGAAACCGGGTCGTCGCTGGTTGGGGCGGCGGGTTGGTCCTGGCTCCCTGCGCCTTCCGTGTCTTGATTGGCCGAGCGGGGCGGTCGAGCCCCAACCCCGTTCCTTTATAAAGAGCAGGAGGGGAGGGATGGTGTCCCACATTCTTCCATCTTCTTCCTCTTTCATCTTTTGCTCCTCTCTTCCATTCGTCACGGAGAGAGGAAATCCCGGCCCTTCAACTGTGGCGACGAGGGTCGCCGCTTGATAACGCGTCCCTCCTTCTCTTGCGCCTGCGGTGGCAGAGCCAGCCGCGAGGGGAAGGGGGAGGGGGCGAGGCCATGGGCGATGCTAGGGCGCTCGGGGAAGAGGAGGACGGGGAGGCCCGCCGGCCTCGCCCCTGCCAGCAGCTCCTCCTCCAATGGAGGGCCGTGTTGGGGATGACCCTTGTGAGTTCTTCGTCAGGTTGCGCCGGCCGCCGCGTCGTCGCCTTCGTCTCCCGACTCCATTTGCGTGGGAGATGGAGCTGGATCCGCCGGAGTCATTGCGGCTGCACATGAGGGGCTGCGGGATCAGTGGCACGCGGGTCCGGGTCGACTTCCTTGCTCCTCATGTGATGTATCTCCGTCGGGGATGGAAGACATTTGATCATATCCACAGCTTGACGGAGGGGCTCACTCTCCATTTTAAGCTAATGGAGGGTGGCCTTCTCTCCATCAAGGTCTTCGGGCACTTCGGGACTCGTGCAAGATGCTACGTGGAGAGCTCTTCTGATGATGAAGATTCCTCCTCGAGCGAGAGTGACGAGGAGGACAGCGACAGCGACGACGAGGTGGTAGGCGGCAGGATGACGGGTCCGACTAGGTGTCGGGCGCCGCTCCTTGTGGCACCGGCGATCCCATCATCTGTGTCGCCGGATCCTTGAAATTCTCGGGGCCGTCCCCTTGGGCGGCTGGCGTTGGGGGGCTGCGGGAGAGGAAGAGGGCGGGCGGCAAGGCCGTCAAGTCGGAGTACGTGGGCACCGACGCCTTCAACGCGTACTGACGTCCTGCCGCCTCGTCTTCGAGCTCTACTTCCGGCGCCGCCATCACCATCCAGCCTTTGGGCGGCCACCAAGATGTTCTCTCGGTGTCTTCTACCATCCGTAGCTCGCCTAGGTGCTCCTTTTTCCCTTCTCGCCTCCTTGACCTACCTCCTGAGGAGAGGGACAAGAAAGGGATTACGGGCATCTTATCTCTTTTTAGTTTGTAAGCCTTCGGGCGTCTGTTAAATTTAAAACTTGTAATCCCCTTGTTCATGTTTTTCATTCCCTATGGACTGTACCTGGGCGGGATGTTTTTTAATGAAAAAGGGATGTTTGCCGGGTCATTTGTTCGGAGGTAGAACCCACAACATCGAATAAATCCCTGATATCTCTAAGATAAACATTTTCTTGCCTGGCAACAGGCCTCGCCATCCACCCACTTCGCTCGACCTTTCTCACGCCTTTGGCGGAGGCAGGGATGAAGTGGGTTTAGGCTCCTTGTTTCATCCTTTCGCTGCCGCGACTACGAGCAAACTTGGTCCCAGGAACGAGCCCTAGGGCCTAGAGTTAGGGGAGCACGGTAGTTTAAGGAAAAAAACGAGGTTTCACATACCTCAGTCCATAATGGAATGCATGATAAGGGATGAAGAACTTATCTGAAGCTGCAGCCCCCGGCAAACTTGGTTTGCCGTGGGTGAATCTTCGCTCTTGCAGCCCCCAGCAATGCTGGCTTGCCGGGGCCTAGATGCTGGGTTGTTCCTTTTTTTTCTCCCCAAGTGGTTACGGCAAGGATATCTGTGTGTCCTCTGAACCAAAGAAGATAAAAGAAAGACAAAGAGATGCAAACTCGACCTCTAAGCTAGGGGTTAGCCGTCGCTAAGCACTATCAACCCTAACCAAGGACGAGACTCAACCAAGCATGCATGCTATAACTTAGGGCGCCATCGCTTCATTTATTTATGCTCAGGGTATGCACCTAGCTTTGTATAAAGGGTTACATGCCTTGTCGGCAAGGCTTGTACAAAAGGTGGCTTGCCGGGGGGCCCGGCAAGCCGCGCCTCACGGGTAAAACTTGCGAAGATGCTCAATGTTCCAGGAGTTGCTCACCGGAATGGCATTTTCGGTCTCCAGGCGGACTGCGCCAGGCCTGGTGACTCGTATTACCCGATAAGGGCCTTCCCACTTCAGCGTAAATTTGTTGGTATTCTTGGCCGATTGAACGCGCCGAAGAACAAGGTCGCCTTCCTCAAAGCTTCGGGCACAGACCTTGCGGCTATGGTAGCGGCGCAAGGCTTGCTGGTAGCGTGCTACTCTCACAGCCGCCCGAAGACGATCTTCCTCATGGAGCGTTGCTTCATCTTGCCGCAGTTGCTCTTGCTCAAGCTCATCATAAGCGAGGACGTGAGGTGGCCCGTATATGAGTTCAGTGGGGAGAACTGCTTCTGCCCCGTATACTAGGGCAAAGGGTGTCTGGCCGGTGGCTCGATTTGGCGTCGTTCTGATCGACCAAAGAACCGTCGGCAACTCATCAATCCAGCGCCTTCCACTCTTGCGCAGCCTGTCAAAGGTCTTTGTCCTTAAGCCTCGCAGTACTTCATCGTTTTCTCTCTCAGCATGACCATTGCTTCGTGGGTGAGCAACGGAAGCGAAACAGACTTTGCTGCCGAGGTCTTGGGTATATTGCATGAAGGTGCGGCTTGTGAACTGTGTGCCGTTGTCGGTGATGACCCTGTTGGGTACACCAAAACGGCACACTAGTCCCTTGAGGAATTTACGGCTGACTAGGCTGTGACCTTCCTCACTGTCTCCACCTCTGGCCACTTTGTGAACTTGTCGATTGCGACGTACAAGTACTCAAAGACCCCGACGGTGCGGAGGAAAGGGCCTAGTATGTCGAGCCCCCAGACCGAGAAGGGCCAGGAGAGAGGAATAGTTTGAAGTGCTTGAGCTGGTTGATGATGTTTCTTTGAATGGAACTGACACGCTTCACACCTGGTGACCAGTGTCGTCGCATCCTGGAGGGTAGTGGGCCAGAAGAAGCCTTGCCGAAATGCCTTGCCGGCAAGGGCTCTTGACCCTATGTGGGATCCACATATGCCTCCATGTATCTCTGCCAACAGCCCTAGCCCTTCCTCTCGAGGGATACACTTCAATTTCACGCCGTTCGGTCTCTTTCTGTACAGGACGTCATCGATGAACTGGTACATAGCAGATCGACGGGCTACTTTTTCCGCTTCTTCCTGCACCCCAGGAAGTTCCCCAGTTTGGATGAATCGGACGGTATGCTGTGCCCACGCTGGAGCCTGGGCCTCGACGGCGAGGACTAAAGGCATTTCCTCCGCCATAGGAGTGGTTGTCTCGACGGCAAGAGCTTGACGCTCCACCGGAGCTAGCCGTCCCGTGGCGGGCTCAATGTCCCCGGCAACATCCTTGCCGGCGGCTCCGGGGAGCTCAGCGGGAAAGTACTTTCCGGGCCCTGATTTCCTCCTCTTGTTTTACTCTGTTGATGGATCAACGGATGGCTGAGAAAGCTGAAGCACAAAGGTACCTCGTTCCACAGGTAGTTTGAGGGCAGCGCGCTTTGACAGGTAATCGGCGATGTCGTTCTCTGCTCGGGGAACGTGCCCCGCCTGTATACCATCAAAACGCTCTTCCAACTTTCTCACTTCTTCGACGTAGGCCTTCATCAACGGGTTCTGGTAATCTTTGTTGACTTGTTTGACGACAAGCTGCGAATCGCCCCTCACAACGAGTTTCTTGATTCCGAGGTCTGCCGCGATCCTAAGACCAACAAGCAGCCCCTCATATTCGGCATCCTGATCCGGGGAAGTGCATCTGGACCACGTACTTGAGGTGCTCTCTGGTGGGCGCGACAAGCAGTACGCCAGCCCCGGCGCCCTGTAAGGAGAAAGCTCCATCAAAGTACATGATCCAGTAGCAACTCGCGTCTTTGTCGTGGAGAGCAGTTTCCTGGGCTTCTTCATCAGGTGTCGCGATCCATTCTGCAACGAACTCCGTCAGGACTCGGCTTTGAATCGTTGAGGTACTTTCAAACTTGAGGCCAAAGCTGGACAGCTCCAGTGCCCACTCTACAATTCTTCACGTTGCATCTGGATTGTGCAATATCCGTTGCAAAGGGAGGCGAGTGACGACAGTGATCTCGTGCGCCTGGAAGTAGTGATGCAGCTTCCTCGAGGCCATAAGAAGGCCGAAGAGCAATTTCTGCACACCGGAGTACCTTGATCTAGCCCCCTGCAAGAGGGAGCTAACAAAGTAGACCGGGTGCTGCATCATTTTCTTCCTTGGCGGCACTCCAACCGGCCGTGTCGTCTCTGCACCAATGGCATCAGGCTTTGTCGCTGCTATCACCTCGTCATCAATTTCTCTCTATGCCACTAGTGCGGCGCTGACCACCTGGTTCGTTGCCGCCAGGTATAGCAGCAACGATTCTTTTGGCCTAGGCGCAACTAGTACTGGCGTGGAGGAAAGATACCTCTTCAAATCTTGCAATGCTGCTTCGGCTTCTGGCGTCCACTCCATTGGGCCTGCCTTTTTCAAAATCTTGAAAAAGGGGAGGGCGCGCTCGACAAACTTGGAAATGAATCTGCTCATGGCGGCAACGCAGCCAGCAAGCCGACGCACATCCTTGACCCGTTTGGGTGCTTCAATCTGTTCTATAGCTTTGATCTTGTCCGGATTGGCCTCTATCCCACGCTGTGACACAAAGAACCCGAGAAGCTTGCCGGACGGTACGCCAAAGACGCACTTCTCAGGGTTCAGCTTGAGATTGATCTTGCATAGGTTTGCAAACGTCTCTTGTAGATCCGGTATGAGGGTTGCCCTGTTCTCGGTTTTGACCACTATATCATCCATATAAGCCTCCATATTTCTATGGAGCTGGGGTTCAAAACCAATCTGGACTGCCCTTGCAAACGTTGAGCCATCACTCTTCAACCCGAAAGGCATTCGTACAAAACAATACGTACCATATTGGGTGATGAATGATGTCTTCTCTTCGTCTTCTCTTGTCATGAAGATCTGGTGGTAGCCGGAGTAGGCATCGAGAAATGACAACATGTCACACCCAGCCGTGGAGTCAACAATCTGGTCGATGCACGGCAACGGGAAGGGGTCTTTGGGACAAGCCTTATTGATATATGTGTAATCAATACACAGCCTCCACTTCCCATTTGCCTTGCGCACTACCACTGGATTGGCCAACCATGTTGGATGGATCACTCCTCTTACCAAACCCGCTGCTTCCAGTTTCCGGATCTCCTCTGTGATGAACTCTTTTCGTTCCAAAGCTTGCTTCCTGACCTTCTACTTGACGGGCCGCGCATGAGGACAAACAGCAAGGTGGTGCTCAATCACCTCCCTGGGAACGCCGGGGATGTCGGATGCTTGCCATGCAAACATATCGACATTTGCCCGCAGGAAGGTGACGAGCGGGTCTTCCTATTTGTCGTCAAGGGTGGAGCTTATGGTGAAAGCCCCTCCTGTGCCGTCCTCCTTGACAGAAACCTTCTTCGTTCCCGGCAGTGTGGCCCTGGACTTCTTGTTTCTGCCGGTAGAGCTCTCTGGCACGTCCTCGACGGGAGCACTACACTCCGAAGAGGTGCGCTTGCCGGAGTGGGTGTCCGAGGTCTCACCGGTCTTCTTCTTCTTCTTCCCGCCCGGGGCTCCAGTGGCAGGAGCAAGTGCCCTAGTGGCGGCAGCTGCTGCAACTGCTTGTTGGTATAGTTGGTCAGTGCAAATCAGCGCATCTTTCTTATCAGAGGGGATGGCGATGATCGTCACAGGTCCTGGCATCTTCAGGGTGTTGTAGGCGTAGTGTGGCGCCGCCATGAACTTGGCAAGCGCTGGGCGGCCAACGATCCCGTTGTAGGGCAAGGGGATCTTGGCGACATCGAACACGATCCTTTCTGTCCTGTAGTTCAGGTCACTTTCAAAAGTCATGGGCAACGTGACCTTCCCCTTTGGTTGACTTCTTCCCGGGTTGACCCCCTGAAACGTGCCCGTTTCCTCGAGGTCTCCGTCAGGAATCTACAGCTTCTCGATCACGGTAGGTGAGATTGAGTTCAGATCGGCCCCGCCATTGACTAGAATCTTTGTCACCTTGAGGTTGCGTATTGTGAGTGAAACCAACAATGGCAAGCACCCGACCGCAGTAGTGCGATCAGGGTGATCCTCAGTGTCAAAAACGATAGGCGTGCTGGACCATTTCAGCGGCTTTTGGGCACCAGACGACGGCTCCGCTGCTGTAATCTCACGCGCCCACTGTTTAAGCTGGCGGTGAGAAGTATGCAGTGAGGCGCCGCCATCGATGCACATGGCCTCCGTGGCTTTCTGAAACTCTTGGTCGCCGGACTCGTCGTCCTCTTCGTGATCGTCGTCTTCTGGCTTTCTGTCACGGCCCCAGGCGGGCCTCTCCTGCTGTTTATCCTTGCCGCGAAGACCTGCTTGGCCATCACGCTTCTTGCCGGACCCCTCAGCACCGTCCCGGTCCTTCTCCTTGTCCCGCCTCTCATATTCAGCCCTCTGCTTCTCAGCAACGAGCTCAACATGTCGACAGTTCTGGAGATCATGGCCTTTGGTGCGATGGATCTTGCAGTATTGCTTGTCGGAGTTTCCTGGCTTCTCGGCAGCCGCCAAGGCCCGGCAGGCGACACACCCGGCAATTTCCTTGCCGGGGTCATCCGCCTTGGTTTTCTTGGCGGAGCCGGCATCATCAGATCCCTCGACGGCAAGCACGGCTTTTCCTTTGCGCTTCCTGTTGCGGCGCCAGCCTTTCTTTGCCGGGGCGGCAGCATCCTCATCTGAAGAGTCGGTTTCCACGCGGGCATCTTCGCCGGGGTACTTCCTTCCCTCTTCAGCCCGGACACATCTGTCAGCAAGAACATAGAGTTCCGCCACATCTTTCAGCTTGGTCATTGCCAGTTCTTCACACATCTTGCGGTTACGCACGTTTTGATGGAACGCGCTGATGATGGCGGCAGGGTGAACATCAGGGATATTAAACTGTACCCAGCTGAACCTTTGTATATACTTGCACAGATTCTCGCCTCCCTTCTGGGGAATGACGTGCAGGTCACTTGCTTGGCCATGGGCTTGGTGACCTCCAGCAAAGGCGCCAACAAACTCGTGGCACAAATCCGACCAGGAGGAAATAGAGTCTACCGGCAAGTGCATCAACCACGACATGGCGTTGGGTTTGAGAGCCAATGGAAAGTAATTCGCAAGCACCTTATCGTCGCGGGCTCCGGAAGCTTGCATCGCGATGGTGTAGATGCTGAGGAACTCTGACGGGTGGGTCTTGCCGTTGTACTTCTCGCCAACGTTAGGCTTAAAGGTGCGGTGAGTGGGCCACTGGAACTGCCGCAGCTCACGGGTAAAAGCCGGACATCCTACCTCGTAAGGTAGACCTCCAAGGCTCTCCGGTGCTGGGCGGCTCACAGCAGGCCCTGCTTGCCTGTCTGACTGGTGGCGCGCTCCGCGCCGGCGCTCGATGGTGGTTCGAGCGTCTTCATGAGCTCGCTCCTGAAGAACTTGACGCTGGTCGCCGTGGGTCCGTTGGTCGGACGACGCTATGGAGATGTCGTTACCCGCGACGTCTCGACGAGTCGACACACGCAGTACCGGGCGAGGAGGAGGCGAATGCACCGTGGCCACGGTGCTGCCGGTCCTCCGGCCACCGGTGCGTGGGACCCCATCAGAGCGTCGACCCGGGGGCTTCGCTGGACTTGGTTCATCCTTGTTGGAGACCACGACAAGGCTTCGGATGGTGGCTCTCCATTTGTCGAGTTTCCCCGTAACGGGAGGAAAGTCGAGGAGCAGCTGCGCGCACGCCAAGGCTTCTGCTGGGGTTAGCGGTAGCAAAACCTGCACGAACCGTGACGCGCTTCGATTCCTGACCATGTCAGGAAGAGCTCCATCACGATCCTGCGGTCGCATACCATTTTCACCAGCGCTTCGGCGGGCTGGCAGGTCTTCTACGTCTCGGGAGTGGCGCTCAGGGCTCTTCCCACAGCGACGCCCGAGGTCTTTGGCGTGATGACGCCGTTCGTCGCGCGCTGCTTGGGAGGAGCGCGCTGTTGGCGCCGGCGTGGGAGTCCTGGAGGCCCTTGCGTCGCCTTCGGGTGATGCGGCAGCGATCTTGTAAGGCCCCGCGCCACCCGCGGAGGGCCTGGCTCCATCTTTGGATTTGGAGGTGTGTGGCCTGTTACCAGGCGCACAATCATCGCCACCTCCTAAACTCCAGTTGCTGGGACGGTGTTGGTGTTCGCGAGCAGCGCCCCGGGTCCTTTCCGCGACCGGTCCGCTACTCGCCCGCGTTGGGACGGGCTGTCCGGCTTCCGACTGGCCAACCGCCACCGTCGTCTTCTTCTTGGGTGCCATGATGATGAAGAAGCGTTGAACTAACTGCTAAAGCTGATTCTCACAACCACAAGGCCCCTACCTAGCGCACCAAAGATGTCGGTGGGAACGACACCTATGGGATCACAAGAATCCCTACTACGGTTAGTGGGGCGCGGGGTTGAGAGAAGACCGGATCAAACAGATAGCACACGGTTCGTTTATCCAGGTTCGGGCCGCGAGGATGCGTAAAACCCTACTCCTACTTTGGTGGATTGTATATGTGTGTTCTTCAGCTAGCTATGGGGTGTGAGGAGCTTCAAAAAGCCGAATCCTCCTCCTGGTCGCCACGGGCCTCCTTTTATAGAAAAAGGGGTTGCCACAGTGGCACACAGGAGGTGGAAAGGGTACAGTGATGCGAGTTTATCCCTCGCATTACATGACAAGGCGCATTAAATGCGTCTTGCTTAGGTGTCCTTGCTTTATCCGGGACGGGGGAGAGATCTGTCTTGTCCGCCGCTGCTCCTTCTTGTGTCGACACGCGCCCTGGCCAGCGATGCCATGTAGGTAGGCAGGCAGCTGAGGTGGTGCAATGGTACGTCTTCACGAAGATCTGCATGTTGCCACGCAGGTGCCTGCCCAGCTGGTTGGGTCGGCAGCTGCATACGGCGGTGGAAGTTTAGTTGGCGTGGGCCTGATGGTGGCCCTGCGGATGTCCTTGGCAAGGGCCTTGCCAGGGCCGCGGCAAGGGTCTTGCCGCGGCGCCTGTTGCCGTCCCTGGCAAGGTGCTTGCCGGAGGTCTTGTGGTCTTCCTTGGCTGGGATCCCGCCAAGGGTCGTCGTCTTCTTAGTGCGTATATGATCTTGAATGTCTTCACAAAGATCTGCATGCCACTACGGGGATGTCTCCCGAATCCTTGCCCCATGGGGGCAGTGGACTCAAGGGTGATTTGCTCCGTACCGTGGGGCGAGTTGCCACTGCAAGGGTCTTGTCGGGGCTGCTAAAGCCGGCCTCGGCAAGGATCTTGCCGGGGGAGCCAAAGCCGGCCCTGGCAAGGATCTTGTCGGGGGAGCCTGCCTCGTCCCTTGGTTCTTCGTGGTCCTGGCTTTGGTGTCGTTCTAGTTCTCTTGAGCTTCGGTCTTACCCTGGCTTACCTCCCTTTCCTTGCTTGGTGTGGCGGTGCCCGTGGCTCAGACTGCCCGTGCACAGTCATAGGGGTACAAAAAGTGTACCCCCCTTTTTGTACACCGACACTGATGCTATGTTTGCTTGATGCCTCACTCAAATCCATGCTTGTTTTGGAGTGGCCAATGATCATGTCTTGTTGTCCATGTTATTGTCTATCCATTCATGCACTTACTTGCACATATGGCCTGTTGTAGCTTATTTATTTCTTGCTCTCAAGTTGCTATAAATTTTACCTATCAGGTTTTTATCAGCATATTCAATTCGGTGGAGCTTGTTGCTATTGATCCATGCCTCCTATGGAGATGATCCAATGGAGTTGTTTGTTGTATGCTATGTCTACTACATGACCATGCTCTTTATATAATTAGTAGAGTTGATATGCATGTTGTTTTGTGCCTCCGAAGGCAGCATCGTGATGATGTTTTTGCCTTCCTAGATTTTGACTATGTCTAGATAAATTTATTGCAACTTGCCATGCTTAGTTAAATGTGTTCCAGCAAGTTTTTGGGTGTGTTCTAAGTTCATGCTTGTTAAGTATCATGTCTATTTCACATCCATGCCTCTTGTTAACAAGTTTGGGTGTTGTAGCTTATATTTACCTTGCTCCAAAGTTGCTATGTGGCTGTTAACTTCAGCTTTGTATTGTTACTTGTTTTGCTCGTATCTTTTAGCCCGTTGCTCCGTTTTGAGCGTGCTCTATACGAAAATTGTGTGATTTTGCATGTAGGAGCATAATATCATGTTGTTTTCATGTTTGGAGTGTGTTTTCTTGATGTTTGGGTGCTTCTTGCACCGTTGCCATGCTTGTCTTGTTTTGATCATATCTTCTAGGCCGTAGCTCCGAATCAAACAAACTTTATATGAAACTTGACTAGAATTTCGTGTAGATCATCATGGTGCATTTTAACCTGTTGTTTAACAACTTTAACTTAAGGTTTGTTCAGATCTGGACCAATTATGAAATATGCATATGCGGACTTACCGGAGTTGTTATATGTAGTTTCCGGCCTCATTTAAACTTGCTGGCTTGTGTTGTTCTTGTCTACTTCATCCCTTGCCATGTATTGCATCATATAGACTTGTCTTGCATCATACTTGTCTTGCCATGTATTGCATCTTATAGACTTGTCTGCTTCATCCCTTGCCATGTATTGCATCATATAGACTTGTCTTGCATCTTGTCATGTTCTTGTGTTGTGTGTTTACCGTGTTGTGTGCTTTCTTCTCGCTAGTTCTTTTCCGCTGCGATCGTGAGGATTCGTTCGACTTCACGTGTTTCGTCTTCAAGGCTTCTTCTTCGTCTTCTTCATGAACTCATTTCTTCTTCCTTGCGGGATCTCAAGCAAGATGACCATACCCTTGGGTACCTTTACTACCATTGCCATGCTTAGTTGTCTCGATTCTATCGTTACATGTCACGCTACCCATTATTTATTGTCAGCCCCTCTCCTTGTTGCCATGAAACCTCTAACCTTTCACACCATCCCAGCAAAACCATTGTTTGGCTATGTTACCTGCTTGCTGAGCCCCTCTTATAGCGTTGTTAGTTGCAGGTGAAGACGAAGATCGTTCCATGTTGGAACTTGTTGTTGGAATATCACAATATCTATTATTATTATTAACACACCTATATACTGGGCATGGGTGGAAGGCTTGGCCTTTTGCTCGGTGTTTTGTTCCACCTATGCCACCTAAGGAGCCGATAAACCGGCATTATGTTCCTTGATTTTGCATTCCTTAAACGGTTGGGTATATGGGGACCCCTTGACAGTTTGTCTTTGAATAAAACTTCTCCAGCAAGGCCCAACATTGGTTTTTAATTTGCTCATAATAAAAACTTAATTAATTAATTAATTGCATAGGGAGTTAGAGCTACCCGAGGATTCTTTCTACATAGCAGGGGGGCCAGTGCTGATGGTGTAGGTCCCAAACGGGGAGCCTGCGGGGCCACCTCGGGGAAACTCGAGGGCTAGTTTTACCTATAGCATCGCCCATCCGGTCGTGGATTGAGACGAGATACGCACGACTACTATCAGGGTGTCGACACACCAGGAGGTCTTGACTTGTTTTCCATTGTAAAAATGTCTTGTGCACCGGGATACCGAGCCTGATCGGATTGTCCCTAAGATAAGGGGTAATATTATTATTACTTCTGCTGATCGTGAGAGCTTGTGATGGCCTAAGATGGGACACCCCTGTAGGGTTATGATCTTTCGAAAGCCGTGCCCGCGGTTATGTGGCAGATTGGAATTTGTTAATGTTCGGTTGTAGAAAACTTGACAGAGGATCCGAAGTAAAACACACAACTGTGTGAGTAACCGTGACTGTCTCTTTTCACTTTGAGAAGAGAACACAGTGGGGTTATGTTTGACTCGTAGGTAGTTCAGGATCTTTAGCGATCACTACTAGTTGCAACCGCTTGCGTAGATGCTCATCTTATTCTTGTACTCGTAAGTTACCAACCATACTGATGCTTAGCCGCTGCTGCAACCTCACCACTTAACCTCTTCCTACCCAGTTAAGCTTTGCTAGTCTTGTTACCCATGGTTATGGGATTGCTGAGTCCTCGTGGCTCACAGATACTACAACAGCAGTTGCAGGTGCAGGTTTCCGATGTCCTGACGTGAGAGCGATGATCATTTTGTTGGAGTTCTTTCTTCTTCTTCTTCTTCAGTCTTGGGTTAGGTTCCTGGTCGGCAGCCTGGGATAGCAGATGGATGTCGTTGTGATTTTCATGTTTGCATCCGTAGTCGGATGTCTTGTATTGATGTTGTTGTATTCTTGTGACTTGTATGTAATTATTGTATCCCCATGTATGTATGTAATGGTACGATGTAATGATATCCATCTTGCTAAGCGCCCGAAATGCGGTCGTGCCCCAATCACGTAAGTGTCACGTGATCGGGATAGAATCGCATCTTGGGCCTGACACCCGTGAAGCTGAACTGGATCAAGAGCTCGTGGAATGTCATCGAGCTGAACGTGTGCTGAACGCGGAGGTGCGGTACATTCGGTGCTTGATCGGTTGAATCGCGAAGACGTTCGACTACATCAACCACGTCACTAGACGCTTCCGCTTTCGGTCTACGAGGGTACGTAGACACACTCTCCCCTCTCGTTGCTATGCATCTAGTAGATAGATCTTGCGTGATCGTAGTATTTTTTTTTGAAATACTACGTTCCCCAACAGTTCGTCCTTGTCTTCGCTCCGAGGCTCCTTCCCCTTTTGTTCGGCATTGAGTTTGTCGGCCTGCTTGAAAGCCCAACAATTACGGTTGGTATGGATTGCAGGTTTCTGTGGGGTGCCATTGATTTGGTAGGGCCTATCTAATATTTTGTCCAGACTAGATGGACCATCTTTGTTGCCTTTAAATGGCTTCTTCCGTTGACCGGGTCTGGAGCCACTGAATCCGGCATTTACCGTTGTATCATATGGGCTTCCAGCATTGTTTCGACGTTTGTTTTTGTTACGTCGTCGCTTTCCATTGTCGTCCCTGACTGCAGATGTTCCAGGGTCACTGGTACTGCTACGAGCTAACCAGCTATCCTCACCCGTGCAAAAGCGAGTCATAGGTGTGGTCAGGGCTGCCATTGTCCTCGGCTTTTCCTGTCCGGGGTGTCCAGCTAGCCATTCGTCCCGAACAATGTGCTTGAAGGCCGCTAAGGCTTCAGCGTCCAGACAGTCGACGATTTGGTTCTTCTTAGTGAGAAACCGATTCCAAAGCTTGCAGGCTGACTCCCCGGGTTGTTGGATGATGTGACTTAGATCGTTAGTGTCTCGGGGCCGAACATAGGTCCCTTGAAAATTGGCCCGTAAAGCGTCCTCAAGTTCTTCACAACTCCCAATGGAGTTCTCTCGGAGGCTGTTTAGCCAGTGCTGAGCTGGTCCTTTCAGCTTGAGGGGAAGATATTTAATGGCGTCGAGATCATCTCCTCGAGCCATGTGGATGTGAAGAATAAAGTCTTCTATCGAGACGGCAGGATCCGTCGTTCCATCTTACGCTTCGATGTTCATGGGTTTAAACCCTTCTGGAAAATCATGATCCAGCACCTCATCGATGAAGCACAGAGGGTGTGCGGCGCCTCTGTATTTTGCTATGTCATGGCATATGTCTGATGGTTGTGATGTCCGGTATTGACCCCGAACTAGTATATTACCGGCGCGATTGGTTTGATAGCCGCCGTCCCGTGCGGGAGCCCGGTCTCTAGGTCCGTAGATAGACCTAGTCTTGCTAGCTATTTTGTTCAGGTCCTCACGCAGATCGTGTGATGCGGAGCATCCCAAAGGTCATCCCCATGGACCCTCCATCGCCTCACCAAGTGCCCCAAGGACCAATGACACGTGCTTGTGCTAGAGCTCTCGAGACCGAGGTGACATCCCTCCTAGTCCAACTTCCATATGAATCTTGCGAGACAGAAGCTACAGGGCCCGGACATCTGGCCAGGCCCCGGACATCCGGCCAGGCAAGGCCCGGACATCCGGCCTCGGGCCCGGAAATTCGGCGCCACTCCACAGAAGCCACCCGAGACTTGGCCCCGCTGGCCCGGACATCCGGCAAAATGCCCGGACATCCAGCGCCTCGCCAAAGCCCGAACATCCGGCCCGACGCGCGGACATCCGGCCCTGCCTGTGCGCAGCCACTTGGGATTCGACCCGTGTATCGTCATTCCGTCCCCTAGACTATAAGTACTCCTTCCCCTCCATCTTTCTAGGGTCAGCTTTTGTGATAACTCATCATAGACCCTAGTGGTTCCTGTCCTACGAGACCGCGGCCTCCACGGAGAAGATCCACCGGATTCAAGACCCCCTTCACGGAGAGGAACATCAAGACCTCCTCACAGAGATGACTACCGCTACTTGTATCGCCCTTAGTTGATCATGTATCGTGTATCGCACTTTGTGTACCCGGATCTAGCATTTGTGTGACCTAAACTTGTTGATTTGAGTGTTCTCTTCTTGTCCCTCTTGTGTTTTCCCTCATGCCTCACGTGTTCATCATTGGGATCCCTCCTTTTCGTGAAAGATCGGCCACCTAGGGTTCCACCCTGCATTATTATGGTATCATGAGCCATAGTTTCACATGAATTTGGAGCCTCCCCACCGTTTTCTAGCTTGTTTTTGTTGTCTTCTTCCCAATTTCGAAAATTCCCCACAAAAATAGCCCCAAATTTTTTTTGTGTGATATGTTGATTTGGCGAGATTTTGTTGAATTTGTTCCATGGATTTGCTGTGCCACGAGTGGATCTAGCTTTTCCCCACCTTTTCCCCAATTTTTGAGCCGCAAAATCCGACAAATTTTGACCCCGAAAGTCACCGTGTGCAAGGAGTTCATCACGGCCTCAGGCACCCCGGACATCCGGCCCGTGCCCCGGACATCCGGCCTGACCCGAACATCCGGCCCCTGGCCCGGACATCCGGCCTCCCGCAGCCAATAATCCCCCATCCACACCGCCTTGCACTTCCCCCCGCCATTTTGGTTTGGTATCCCACCAAACCTTCCGCATACCACCACCACTTCCGCAACCACCATCGCTTAACCGCTAAGATTTTGAAACTTTTGTCTCACTTTGCCTTGGATACTTGGGTTGTGGTTTCACCGTTTCCTTGGATGTTTAGGCTACCTTGGGACGGAAAAACTTCGACAACACCACTGCTCACCCTCGGCAAGGACGGTAACATCGACGACACCTTGTTCATTCTACCTTGCAATTGGATTGTCACCCTATGGACCATCTTTGCGTAGCTTTCCCATTGAGACTAGCCATTTGAGTATTGCCGGGCCACGACACTTGTGCACCTTAGTGATAGTCATAGATATTGCATACTACATCATCATATCTCCATGTGACACAAGAGTGTCCCGCATACACAATAGCTACCTTGATCCGAGAAGCATGCATAAGTGGCCAAAGAAAGAGCTCACAAGATTTTAAGAAAAAGAGCCACCCAAAGCTTATAAGCAATAGAAAAATAGCATCATACGCCTTGCATCAAAAGAGATCATATGCGATAACAATACATAATCTTGTGCTCAAGCATCGGCACATCATACACTCATAGTATACTTGTGATAGAAAGTCATTACGTTTTGCCTCTTATAGGTTGTGCACAAGTGCGCATCCGCCTATTAAGCAATCGGTTAGCGTATCTCTAGTGTTGTGCAACACGAGCATTTCCCTTGGCTTCCACATTTTCGCTCACCCTTGGTTGCACAACCACATTCATCTATCCATGCGTGTGTTCCGTGTGCTACTTCTTGCTTGTGATCTACTTGTTGCTTGAGCAAATTGTGAACCATTTTCAACATCATTGAGTCACTTTGACATTTGCATTGAATTTGTGCCACCATCCTAACCAAGCTCCTCCAAAAGCTTTACTTGTGTAGGTGTGAGAATCGACAAGAAGTGGTACCAAAAGTGCTATTTCCGGGTTACATTATTGAGTGATCATTGATCCACTTTCAACTTCGGTCAAGGTACAATTGGTATTGTCTTCTCCCTTCACCCACTCACATACTTGCTTGTAATGATGGATAGGCCAAGTACATCTTCGAACCCGCCTTTCGATGATCCTTAAGAATCGAACAACTACGTCACCAAACTACATCTTTTTGGCGTTCAACGAGCTCTCCATCAAGAAAGTGAAGCTATGCGCGAGCACATTCAGCAAGTCGCCGCCGACGCGCGCGCCAATTTGAAGCAAGAACAAGAGAGCAATTCGACATCATCAACACCAACATGTCTACCCAATTTGACGAGCTCCGGACTTTGATAGTCAAGCGATGTTCTTCTTCCACATCTTCTCAAAGACGAAGCCGCTCAAGTCAACATACCAACTCCACGGATGGCTCAAGTACCCCTACATCAAACACTCTTTGTCAAGCCGCACGTCAAGCTCTACATGACAACCGGAATGCACTTCATGACAAGAGTTCACAAGAGCTATTGGAAGAGCAAGAGAGTCAACATCGTCATAACCAAGCTACACTTGACCAAGCACAAGAACGGCAACGACTACGCCAACAACAACAAGAGCGAGCACGTCAATACAAAGAAGAACAAGATGCCGAGGCTAATCGTCGAGCACAACAACGCCAGGAAGCTCAAGCTCTTGAGGCGCAATGAGCATTACGTGATTCACATCGCAATGTGGCAACTCGCAATTGTCATACTCGTCAAAAAGAGGATTTCCTTCGGGATGAGATGCAAGAGAGGCACCATCAAGCACGAATGCACGAAGAAGTTCCTCCTCAAGTGCGACAAGAGCATCAACCTCAACAAGAACCACAAGCTCGGCAAGTACACCACAACAATGTCCATCTACTACGCCAAGAGCAACACGAGATTGACAATCGTCAAAATCAAGAACGCCCTCACAATAGGCAAGCAAACAATTAAGAGCATCGCTACGGCAAGCTTAAGTTCACCATGCCAAAGTTTTCTGGAAGCATTGATCCCGAAGACTACCTCTCATAGGCATTGAGGGTTGACAAGATCTTTCGCCTTCACAACTTCGATGAAGAGAAGAAGATTGCAATGGCCTCCCTTGAGTTCCAAGACTATGTTCTCATTTGGTGGGAGCAAATCATAGAGAGAAGAGAAGCAAAAGGCGAACCTCCTATCACTACTTGGGCTCAAATGAAGGAAGTCATGAGAGCATGCTTTGTGCCAACACACTACAACCGTGATTTTTTCAAGAAGCTACAACTCATCAAGCAAGTTATCAAGCCGGTTGAAGAATACTACAAGGAGATGGAGATTGCCATGATAAGAGCCAACATCATGGAAGATGAAGAGCAAACAATGGCGAGATTCTTGAATGGACTCAACTATCCTATCAAGAAGATTTCGGACTTTCAACCATACACCAATCTCCTCGAGCTAGTACACCAAGCAACCAAAGCGGAGCGACAAGTACAAGAGGACTACAAGTACTCCAAGTTCACCTCCAAGAACTTCGGCTCCTACAACCAAGCTTCAACGACTTCGGCTCCTCCTACCTCTACCAAGCCATCTACAAACTTCGGTGACAAGTCAAGCTACAAGAATGCAACTACATCAAGTCATCCACCTACTTCGAGCAACTTCAAGCCAAGAGCTTCATCATCTACAACTCCAACCGAGGACAACTCCAAGACGTGTTCCATCAAATGTTTCAAGTGCCAAGGGCAAGGTCATGAATCATTTGAGTGCAAGACCATTCGCACCATGATCATCAACAATGACGGATCTTATGACTCAATGAGCGACGATGAGATGGAAGCCCTTGAGCATGTGGCTATGCATCGACAAGTGAATGAGGATGAAGACCATCAAGTGTTTTGCGACAATTACTCGAGTCCCAATCTCGTTTTCTCCGAGGTCTTGACACTCCAACACCAACAAGATGACGACCAATGATGTCATATCTTCCATACCAAGGCCGGCATCAATGGACGCTCCGTCAAGGTTATCATCGATGGAGGAAGTTGTCATAACTTGGCAAGCGAAGAGCTATGCGACAAGCTACATTTGGTAAAAACGAAGCACCCTCATCCCTACAAGGTCGAATGGCTTAATGACAAAGGAATTCTTTGAGTCGAGCATACCGTGCAAGTCTCCTTCAAGATAGGTGCCTACGAGGACACACTTGAGTGTGATGTGGTCCCCATGTCCGTGTGCCACCTTCTACTTGGACGACCATGGCAATATGATCGTGGAGTCACAAATAATGGACGGACCAACCACTATAGCTTCAAGATGACGGGCAAGGAATTTGTGCTACGTCCTATGTCACCAAGTCAAGTAGCTACCGACAAACACTTACCTACCAACCATCATGGAGAGAATGGTGAGAGAGTGAGCCAGCAAAATGAGAGTGAGAGCCACAAGCCAAATATGAGCGACTCCACGATGAGCGACAAGAAGCAACTAGTGCTATTTGCCACCAAAAGTGAGATGAGAGAAATGTGTGAGAACCCATCAAGTGTCTTTCACCTTGTGCTTTTATGCAAAGGGGAAGCCAAACCTTCTAACACTTCACCACCTCTACCTTTAGTGTTGTCTCAATTGTTGCAGGAATTCTCGGACGTCTTTCCCGATGAGCTACCTCCGGGTCTACCTCCACTTCGCGGAATCGAACACTGCATCAACCTCATACCCGGCGCACCACTTCCAAACAATGCTCCGTACCGCGTCAACCCCGAGGAAACCAAGGAGATACAACGGCAAGTGCAACAACTCATCGACAAAGGTCATGTACGTGAAAGCTTAAGCCCTTGTGCCGTTCCAATTATTCTCGTGCCTAAGAAAGATGGAAGTTTTCGCATGTGCTCCGATTGTCGCCTGATAAATGCTATCACCGTTAGATACCGTAATCCTATCCCACGCTTAGACGACATGCTTGATGAATTATGTGGTGTCACCATCTTTTCCAAAATTGATCTTAAAAGTGGTTACTACCAAATTCGCATTCAAGAGGGTGATGAGTGGAAAACGGCTTTCAAAACCAAGTTTGGGTTATATGAGTGGCTTGTCATGCCAATGGGTTTATCGGAAGCACCCGGTTCATTTATGCGTCTTATGCATTTTGTTCTACGACCCTACATAGGCATCTTTGTAGTGAATTACTTTGATGACATCCTCGTTTTTAGCAAATTGCTTGAGGACCACGTCACACACATCCGTATGGTTTTACAAACCCTTGGGAAAGAGCGCTTATATGCTAACATGGAGAAATGCACTTTTGGCGTTGACAAGGTCGTCTTCCTAGGATTTGTCGTTTCTTCGCAAGGTGTTCTCGTTGATGAAACTAAAATTGAAGCAATTAAAACTTGGCCTCAACCAACGAATCTCATGCAAGTGCGTAGTTTCCTTGGTTTAGCCGGTTTCTACCGACGTTTTGTGAAGGACTTTAGAACTATTGTTATTCCTCTACATGCCTTGAGCAAGAAGAACGCACCCTTCATTTGGGGTCCTTCGCAAGACACCGCGTTCAATGAGCAAAAAAGCTTGCTTACACACGCACCACTCCTTGCCCTACCGAACTTTGACAAACCGTTTGAGATCCATTGTGACGCTAGCGGTACCGGCATAAGTGGCATACTAATGCAAGAAAAGCGCCCAATTGCGTACTTTAGTGAGAAGCTATCCGCAGCGCAACTAAACTACCCCATCTATGATAAAGAGCTCTATGCCTTGGTGAGAGTTTTACGTGTTTGGGAACATTATCTTAGACCTCATGAATTCATTCTTCATATGGACCATGAGACTCTCAAGTATCTCAAGGGTCAAACTAAGTTGAACAAGCGTCATGCTAAATGGAGTGAGTTCATTGAGTCTTTTCCCTATGTCATCGAATACATCAAAGGCAAACAAATGTTGTGGCGGATGCGCTTTCCCGCAAATGCATGCTTGCTACACAACTTGAGTTGAATGTTATTGGCTTTGAGCACATCAAAGATTTATATGAGTATGATCCTTTCTTTGCACATCCTTATGTTAAGTGCTTGACTCGCACTTCTTGGGAACATTATTACATAAAGGATGGATATCTTATGAGAGCTAACCAACTTTGCATTCCCGAGTCTTCGCTTCATTTGCTCCTTTTGCAGGAATCTCATGGAGGAGGACTCATGGGACACTTTGGACGTGATAAGACATTTGCTACGCTCTCCAAGAACTACTTTCGGCCCAAGATGCTCCATGACGTCTCACGACTCACCAACCGATGCTCTACATGTCGCAAAGCTAAGTCAAAAGCTCAATCTCATGGTCTTTACATGCCACTTCCTATTCCATACCATCCATGGGAAGACATAAGCATGGACTTTGTACTTGGATTGCCTAGGACTAAAAATGGAAAGGATTCCGTGTTTGTTCTCGTGGATAGATTTTATAAAATGGCTCATTTCATTCCTTGTAACAAGATCGATGATGCTTCACATGTGGCAACTCTCTTTTGTAGGGAAATCATTCGTCTACATGGCCTGCCCAAGACTATTGTGTCGGTTCGGGACGTCAAGTTCTTGAGCTACTTTTGGAAGACGCTATGCGCCAAACTCGGCATCAAGCTACTATTCTCTTCGGCATATCATCCACAAACCGACGGCCAAACGGAGGTGACAAACCGCACACTTTCGACGCTTCTTCGCGTGTTGATAAAGAAGAACATCAAGGAATGGGAGCAATGTTTGCTCATCGCTGAGTATGCCTACAACCACGCAAGACATTCCACTACCGGCAAGTCCCCTTTCGAGGTCGTCTACGGCTTCAACCCATTGTCTCCATTGGACATCCTACCTCTACCTCTACAAGAGCGCACGAACATGGACGCAAGTGCACGAGCAAGCTATCTCAAGAAGGTGCATGAAGATACAAGGGCAACGATCGAGCGACAAGTCCATCGCCTCACCACCAAGCTCAACGTCAACAAGGCACCAATGGTGTTCCAACCGGGAGATCTTGTTTGGCTTCATCTTCGCAAGGAACGTTTCCCACACAAGTGCAAGTCCAAACTACTACCTCATGCCGACGGACCCTTCAAGGTGCTAGCACGCTACAACAACAACGCCTACAAGATCGACATCCCAGGAGGCAAGTACAACGTGAGCGATGCCTTCAACGTCAAAGATCTATCCCCTTTCCATGGTGATGAAGATTTCGATCCGAGGTCAGATCTTTCCCAAGGGAGGGGAGATGATGCAGAGCATCCCAAGGTCATCCCCATGGACCCTCCATCGCCTCACCAAGTGCCCCAAGGACCAATGACACGTGCTCGTGCTAGAGCTCTCGAGACTGAGGTGACATCCATCCTAGTCCACCTTCCATATGAATCTTGCAAGACAGAAGCTACAGGGCCCGGACATCCGGCCAGGCAAGGCCCGGACATCCGGCCTCGGGCCCGGAAATCCGGCGCCACTCCATAGAAGCCACCCGAGACTCAGCCCCGCTAGCCCGGACATCCAGCAAAATGCCCAGACATCCGGCGCCTCGCCAAAGCCCGGACATCCGGCCTGACGCCCGGATGTCCGGCCCTGCCTGTGCGTGTCACATCCCTAGTCAGTGCTTGCATTAGGACTAGCTAGAGTGTGCATCATGTTTACTTTCCACAGAAACTTGAAATGGGAATGACAGAAACCCCAGCACCCCTCTTCTAACAACTAGGGTTTGATAAAATCTTTTCCAATGTACCCAAAATGCCCTTCAAAAATGTTTATCATTTCTGCCTTGGTCTTAAACCTCTGCCAAAAATGGTGCACAATTTTCTAGGACATCCAAGGTCTCTGGATTAATTCATATGGTATTTGCATTTGGGCATTTAAATGCTATAAAATATTTTATGTGCCCAAATAATCATAAACTAAAATGTTCCATACTGTTCATATTATATACAGTGGGCATGACTAGTTTTATGAGCTATAAAAATGTTTTAGCATTTTTATTAATTCAACAAAGTTACAAAAGAAATGAAACAGAAAGTATATAGAAAAAAAGGAAGAAGCAGACTTACCTGAGCCCACCTACCTGCCTGGCCCAGACGGCCCAACCCACCAGGGGCATGCCCGTCTTCTACCCGTGCCAGCGCACGAAGCAGCTCGGTGGCGAGCGCCGCCGACGCGCCGGCCACCTCCTGCCTGCCTGGCTGCTCCCTCCGACGCCCTGGATGGCCCTGTACGTCGCCACGCAGACCCCCTCGACCCCCTCGACTGCTCCCCTCTCTCCCTGCCTCATCTCCCTCGCTCCGTGCCTCGTGGCCGAGCGCCACCGTCGCCACCGACGCCGTTCTCCGTTGCCAC
The DNA here is from genome assembly GCA_902687465.1 of Secale cereale. Lineage (NCBI taxonomy): Eukaryota > Viridiplantae > Streptophyta > Magnoliopsida > Poales > Poaceae > Secale > Secale cereale. The sequence continues at coordinate 236,953,957 of LR738709.1, forward strand.
CGTGCCTCTCTCGCCCAGCTGTTTTGCCCAGAAGCTCCGCCTCATCCTCCTCGTCCTCCGCACCGAGCTACACGACGCCAGAAGCCCTGCTTCACACTCACCGTCGCCGTCTTCAACCTACGGCCATGGAGATCGCCGGCGACCGTGCACCCGCCTCGACGCTTCCCCGAGCCCACTGAGCATCTCATCCGCCTCCCTATGAGCTCCTGAGTCGAACCCCTCTCCTCACCGCTCCGTTTGCTCGCCGTAGATGCCGCCCCCTTGCTCGCTGTACTACGCCGCCGCACAAGCCCGCCGTCGACAAGGCTCCGGTGCCCAATTGGCTCCGTGCACATGCCTGTCGTCTTCATGAGCGCTCGTAGCACCCGTAGGAACCAACCGTTGGACCTCCGGTGCCCTGTGCCGTAGTTTTCATCGGCACCCGAGCTCCGGCCGCCGCCGTTGAGGTCGCCGCCGTCGTTTCCGGCCACCCCAGCTGCTCCGTCATGTCCCGTTGGATGCGCGACTCCTCTAGCTCTCTGTAGATGCCCTCCGCCGCTAATTTGGACATCGGAACGCAGTTTCCGAGCCGCGCCGCCGTCCTGGCTCTCGCCAGCGGCGAGACGCCGGTGGGGTTGACCTATTTTGACCACGCCTGGACCCCCCCTGTGTCACTGACATGTGGGGCCGGCCGTTGACTAATTTCAGTTTAGGTTTTTAATTAAGTACTATTTGCTGTCATTAGTTTAGTGAGCCACTGACATGTGGGGCCCAGCCCGTGTTAACTTTTAGTTTAGTGTTAAGCTCTTTTCAATTAGTACCGAGAGACTGACCAGTGGGACCCACTGGTCAGGTTTGACCTAGACGCCCTGTTGACTGGCTGACGTCAGCATGATGGCATGCTGACGCAGTAAAGGATTTTCTGGGATTATTTGATTTAGAAACAATTCAGGAAATTCCAGAAAATGCTTTAAACTTCAAAAAATCATATAAATTCAACAGTAGCTCAGATGGAAAAGATTTATATATGAAAATTGATCAGAAAAATCCAATCTTTCCAATGGCACTAGTTTCATGCATGTTTGAGAAAGTTAACCTTGCTGTTCACATTAAAACATGATAATGCACTTAAATAAATAATAGTTTGGGTTTCAATTTGAATCTTTGATTGAAATAGGCTCAAACCCTTCTGTTTATAGTTGCATTAGCCCAAAACACATGCATCTTGCCATATCATGAGCATGCATCATATTGTTGCATTTGTTTGCTTATTGATTGTATCGCCGATGTTCTTCGTGTTAGGTCCTGCTCCCGAGGATACTTCTGCGTATCCAACTGAAGAGCAGTACCCGACAACCACTCTGTCAGGCAAGCAATCATTGATCATTCCGATACAAACCCATCTTATCGCTCCTGCTCTCTTTTACTGCATTAAGGCAACAGCGTGTGAACTGCTACTTGCTGCGGTCGTTGAAAACTATTCCCTTGCATGACCTGTCATTGCCAAAGTAAATAGTTGAAACCCACTAGCATGTGTAGGAGTTGATTGAGCCATGTGATGTGTGATCCACCATGCTATTTGTTTATGTTGCCTGCCATGATTAGAGTTGTGTCGGGTCTGGTTCATCTGGGTGATGGATCAGAGTGAAATGATCATACTCGATAAAGAGAGGGAAGTGTGGAACATGATTGGTAAAGGTATCGATGAAAGGCCATGTAGGAGTACGTGGTGGGTTGTTTCATTGGAATCGTCCATAGGACCCGAGATATGTATGTGTGATTCAAGTTACAGCTACTACCACGCATTGGGCTCCGGGCGCTCCAAGCCCTCTCGTCTTATTAACTGCCCTTGTTCTCTGTCCAGGAGTTGCAACTAGTTTCTAGTGTTTGTAGTTTACTGGTGGTCGTGCACAGCGCTGACCCTCGGGGTGGGCTGTGATGTGATAGGTACGTGGCACGGTGTACCGGTTGCCCATTTGGTGACTCGGGAACCCTGTACACATCGTTTGGGGCCGTGAGCGACACCCCGGCCGGATCTCCCCACGGATGGAACCCAAATAGGCGATAAACCTGGACGAGAGACTTGTGTAGTTAGTCAGGTCGTGGCCGACACCCTCGCTGGGCTTCCGCTTGAAGGTTGCCGAGTACATGTTGGCTAAACGGCGACAAATGGTGGAAGCGTGTGTGAATAAGTACACCCCTGCAGGGTTACCAATCTATTCGAATAGCCGTTGTTCGCGGTACGGACTACTTGATTACTCTTACAGTTCATAGACCAGTTGATGGATAGTACTAAAAGCCTCAAGACAAGTGTGAGTGCCGTGGATGGCCCTTCCGTAGGTTGACGGAAGAGGATCCTCGGTGGTGTATTGTTGTGGTGAGTAGAGGACTCGTGTACATAGTAATATCTTGCAATTTGTTGAGAGTTGTAGTATAGGTTAGCCAAGAGTCAAAGCGGGCTTTCTGCTATGAACTCCACTACCCCTGTTGATAATGTTGCATGTATGATAGGTTCTGTTGTAAGACTTGCTGAGTACCTTTGTACTCATGTTTGCTTAATAACTGTTGCAGAGGAGAACCCTGCCCCTTCTGATGGGTTCTACATAGACGTTGACGTCGACGAGTAGCTTGTTACCCAGACGGAGATCTGGAGCTTGTGAAGGGCCTTGTAGATAGTCAGGCTACACCAAGCCTGTTTTATTTTCCAAGTTGTCTGTACTCAGACATGTTAGCTTCCGCTTGTGCTTGTATGACTGTATGACATGAGTGTTGGGTCATGTGACCCCTACCTATATGGATATGTTATGTATGGCTCTTGGAGCCTCTTAAATAAAGTACTTGAGTCATAGGGTTCTGTTGTGATGCAATGTTGTATTTGCACATATTGAGCATATTGTGTGTATGATTGAAATGCTTGGTATGTGTGGGATCCGACACCTAGTTGTTTTCCTTTGGTAGCCTATCTTACAGGGAAATGCCTCCTAGTGCTTCCACTGAGCCTTGGTAGCTTGCTACTGCTCGGAACACGTAGGCTGGCCGGCATGTGTCCTTCTTTGTTCCTGTGTCTGTCCCTTAGGGGAAATGTCACGCGTTGTTCCTTTAAGTCCATGTAGCTTGCTATGAATAGGGTTCATACGTTGATGACCGACACGTTCGTTGCTGGGTCATGGATGCCTGTCTCTGTAATTTAGTGCCACTTTTGGTTTATAACTAGCCATGTCGGCCCGGGTTCTCTGTCATATGGATGCTAGCGACACTGTCATATATGAGTGCCAAAATGCGTAAATGGTCCCGGGCCAGGTAAGGTGGCACCCGTGGGGATACCGTGCCTGAGGCCGCAAAGTGATATGACGTGTTCAGTTAGATCGGTGTGACTTAGGATCGGGGTCCTGACAGTGCGCAGCCACTTGGGTTTCGACCCGTGTATCCCCATTCCGTCCCCTAGACTATAAGTAATCCTTCCCCTCCATCTTTTTAGGGTCAGCTTTTGTGATAGCTCATCATAGACCCTAGTGGTTCCTCTCCTATGAGACCATGGCCTCCACGGAGAAGATCCAGCGGATTCAAGACCTCCTTCACGGAGAAGAACATCAAGAACTCCTCACGGAGATGACTACCGCTACTTGTATCATCCTTAGTTGATCGTGTATCGTGTATCGCACTTTGCGTACCCAGATCTAGCATTTGTGTGACCTAAACTTGTTGATTGGAGTGTTCTCTTCTTGTCCCTCTTGTCTTTTCCCTCGTGCCTCACGTGTTCATCCTTGGGATCCCTCCTTTTCGTGAAAGATCGGCCACCTAGGGTTCCACCCTGCATTATTGTGTTTCCGGACTTGAGTCGCGTCTCCTATTCCTTTACGGGGTGGTGGTGTGGGCTTGTGTACGCCGTTGCTAGCAACTCTATCCTGTCTGCGAGGTGGTCGGTCCGTCTTATCTGCGGTATAGGCGCAGCGGCCTTGTCGTCGAATTCAGGCAGCAGTTTACGCTTCAGATAGCCTTTGGTTTGGCCGTTGTGGCCATGTTTTTGTTCGGCGTCTAGCACCTCGTTCCATCTATCATTGAGCGTGTCGTGTGCGGCTTGAAGCCGTCTCTACTTCTTTTTTAGGCTCCTAGTGGTGTCGATAAGCCTCCGATGGAAGCTCTTTTCTTCTGAGGGTTCTTCTGGGACGATGTATTCGTCATCGCCCAGGCTAACTTCTTCTTCGAAGACAGGTTCGTAATTGCTGTCATCGGACAGCGGCTTCGGATTATGTTCGCCATCCTTATGCTCCTCCTGCTCCATCGCTGGGTCTGCGTGGTCTTCGGCTTGTTCCGGAATATCATCATCGTTAGTGAAAGTGTTGCTATCTTTTGCTTTACGGGATTTGGTTCGGCGCTTTGGACGTCGACGTTTGGGAGGTTCTTCGACAGGCTTGTCCTCTAAGGGATTGTTTTCGTCGTCGCCCTTCGCCTCCTTAGGTGTATCCACCATGTACATGTCGTATGAATACGTAGCTGTCCACCGCCCGGTTACGGGCTGGTTTAGATTTGGATCCGCTTCGGCTTCGAGGTCCATCCCTTCGAAGTCTTCGGAAGCATAGTCAAGTAGATCGGTTAGATCTTGAACCGTGGCTACCAAGTGGGTGGTGGGTGGGGAGAAAAATTCTCCATCAGCGTTCGGTTCGAACCGGATACAATGCGGATGTGTGTCCCCATCTAGGGAGAGGGATCTTAAAGACTTTAGCATGTCGCCAAAGGGTGAGTGCTGGAAGATATCTGCAGCACTGAATTCGGCGATACACGCCTAATCTGGCTTGAAGGGCGTAGATGCGCGTGATTCGGAATCTGAGGCCAGAGTTAGGTCCGGGGTTCCGATAACACAGACCCCGCTTATAGTTGGGTCCGTGTGCGGCTCCAACGCTATGGAGTCTGCGGCTTCCGTGGCGGGGTTGAGCTTCCCGTCCTCGGGCCACGCGATCTGTTCCGGATCTAGGGCCAGAACTGCTATAGGTGCTATTTCCTGATGCGATGACAGAGCTAGATCGTGTTCATCATGAAGGCAGAGAGAGGTTGCCGCGGGCTCGAATCCTTTGAAGATCATGTCTCCGCGGATATCAACAACATAGTTTAAGCTTCCAAATCTGACATGATGGCCACGGGCGTAGCTCTCAATCTGCTCGAGGTGGCCTTCCATGTTGGGGCGAAGCGCGAAGCCGCCGAACAAAAAGAGTTGTCCAGGAGGGATGGTTCCCTCGATGTTGTCGTTGTTGTTGATGACACGATCCATCAGTCCCTTGGTCGACGACATAGTGGAACTCTCAATGAAAGCACCAATGTCGGTGTCAAAACCAGCGTATCTCGGGTAGGGGGTCCGGAACTATGCGCCTGAGGATCGATGGTAACTGGAGGCTGGGGACACGATGTTTACCCAGGTTCAGGCCCTCTCGATCGAGCTAAAACCCTACTTCCTGCTTTGTTAATATGGATGAATATGAACACAAGAGTTGATCTTCCAGGAGATCGTATTGGCTAAACCCTAAAGTCTAGCCTATGACAATTTGAGATTCTCCGTTAGCCTCTACGGACTAAACCCTTCGGTTTATATACACACCGGAGGAGCATAGGGTTTGTACATACCATCTTGCAGTGGAAAGAAAGATTACACCCGAACCTAAAAACTACCATTATACGAATACATGAGTCCTATCCGGATACAAGAGATGATCTTCGACTATGATCTTCACGGCCCACCAGTCCGGTCCACCAAAAGTTATATGGCCTCCCGAGGACCCCTCTATCCAGGACTCCCTCAGCAGGGGGTGCCTTAGTATCACCGAATTTAGCCGTGGCATGAAGCTCGGTCGCGGAGCTTTGCGAGGTCTGTGTGCTCGATCTCGAACAAGAAATCGAATGCTCGGTGCCAAAATCGAAAAAGGGGGTCGAGGAGATCTCGTTCCAACAAAATCATGGAAGGGCCAAAGAGGATCGATCGAGGCCGATGTAGGATAGGAGGGCGCTGATGCATGCGTGAACAGGAGACCAAATCAAGGAGGAAGAAGGTAGGGAGAGGTGTCCAGCCATTGGTGGGAGAGAGAGAGAGAAAAAGCAGAAAAAAGCAAAGACTGGAGCGCCGCAGCTACTAGGCATCGGCTTGCTGGACTTGTTGGGCCGCGCTGCTCACTCACTCGCACGTGTGCGGTAGATTGGACAGGGGCCAAGGCAGTCTACTGGGTAGGAGTTTATTTAGAATAGGTTTAGGTTTTAGTCTGTCTTTTCACAGAAATGACTTTGGCTCCAAACATGACCCATAACATTTAAAAAAAAATACCAGCACAACCACAAAAACAAATATAATTATACATAGCTTAGTGAACATTTTATTTTCAGCCCAAATATAAATAATAATAATAAAATTGAACTCGAAATAAATACCAAAGTTTAAATTTAAAACAATTGCCAACTCTTCATAATGAAGGTGTCATATTGCCTTCTCACATGTTATTTCGCTTTTTGAGTTGGACAACTTTCTTAAACATAAAAATCCAACTTTCTAAAACATAAAAAATCCAAATTGGAGAATATTCAATTATTCATAAATATTTTTCTTTGTGGTGTCATCCTCTCTCATATTTGAATTAGAAATAATATGAATATTCTCAAACCCAAAATAAGATGCAAATGAAAAAACGGGAAAGTCCTTTTTGTCCCTCTCGATTTAATATTCATTTAAACTCCAAAATTTCAAATCCTAGTCAAAGTTAACTAACAACAAGCAACACAGGCTAGTTTTAATAAATCCTTTTCAAATATTTACATTCCAAAATTTAAATTTTTGGGATGTTACAAATCTACCACCCTTAAAATAAATCTCATCCTCAAAATTCGAAGAGGCTAGAAAGAAAAGGCTAGGGTCAGGGTCCCCTCGAATGTCCCTTGTTCATCCGAGAGTGTGGAGTATTACCACCCTTAGAATAAGAGTCATCGGTCTTCAATAATCCTACTCCTTCGATGAAATCCTTCACGTGTATGCACTATACTCCTTTGAGATCTTGAATTCCATATCAAAAGAGTGGTCTTCCATGTACCGAAACATCTTGTTTGAAAGATCTTGCGCCAATACTATGCAAACATCGATACTCTCATGGTGATCATCAAGAATACTTCCATCGTGGTTCTAGTAGAAAACGTTGTTGGCTTATTCTCACCATATAAGCTACTATTGGCAACGGTTGCCTTGTACAAGGGTCGAACATGCTACCATTCTAAGGTTTAGGCTTAACATCGCCGTCTCTCAATTATAGGTAAGTCACTCTAGATCTACCATCCCACATAACAAAAGAGAATAATAGGAGTAAGTCGGCATGGTGATCAATCCATTCCGCACACAAATCATTACCTTGTATATGGTTTTGAAAATCTCGCATTCTAACACTTGGGCATCTTCACAAGCATTGCAGAATATTTCTCTTGTTCACGAACTAGGTTTAGATAATCCATTGGTTCTGCATGTGCCAAGTAAACATCTATCGTTCTTGTCAACTCTGAGTTTTGCGTCAACTACTATAAAACATCTACTAAAGAATTAGAGCTTCCTCCATGGTTCCTCCTTCAGCAAGATTGTAATTACTTCTTATCGGAACCTGGCGCATGTGGTCAAACTTGAACTCATCACTAGGTTGAAGCATGTATTATGATATAGACAGAATAAAGACCTAAGGAGAGAGCACTACCCGTATGCTAGCAACAAAAACCCAAACACTAAATTCACACAATTCACACAAGTCACACCACAAAAGCCAAACCTACATGTAAGGTCATATCCACAAGAGATATGATCTTATCATAATACCGAAATCGTTTATCGAACTCAACTTAGTAGTGATGGTCTGTAACTAAAAATCCTCACAATATACTAATATAAGTAAAGGGTCGTCTACATTTGAAAACAGAAGATATGAGTATGAGAGTGGGGACTAACATGTAGACAGAAAGTTGGAAAGCAAGATTTTCACTCCTATGGCTCCGCTAATCCATTTTCTAGGGTCACGACCTACAGTCAACACACTTCTCTGATACCATCTGTAATGACCCGTACCTGATAAGATACGATGTCTTTGTGCTCACTGTGCTAGTCCCTGGATCGACTCACTAGCACACACAGTACATATGAAAAATCAAATAACAAGTGCATCATTTACTACAACATATGATCTAGAATTCATAAAGTATTACAAAGTGAGTACCACATAGCTAGCTTTATTCAACAATAACAGTGGGAAGTAGCATAATAAACGATGAATCCCGTCAATGCCCACAGGCAAAAATGCTGAGTGAAGACTCGCGACCCTACTGTATATATCACTAATCATCTAAAAATCCTACATCATGATAAGTTGCAGCCACAATGGTCAATACATTGAATGTATTGGCAAATCACAAAATATGATATGGCAAACTTACATCCACAAACAAAGTATGACAAACAAAGCACTCAAGTTAATAGAATGTCTTCACCTACCTCCACTAACCAAACTTACAACCGACTCTAATTTATTCGCCCATGATAACCCAAAGATTCTAAGTAAACATTACAAGAATGTCAGAAGTTTCTCAAGTGCGCTCTGTCAGTAGCGCATTCTCTAGGAATAATAGAGCGCTCTGCCAAGGACGCAACCACCTGATTTATGTTGCAAAAACTATACCTCGCCTCACGTGTGCTCTGTCAATGGCGCATTCTCCAGGGACAACAGAGCGCTCTGCCAGTGACGCATTCACCTAATTAATTGTCCTGAGCCTACATCTATAAATACTCACCACTTTCATGGATCACTCGACGCATGTCCGCGTCGACGATAGCAAGTTGATCGCACCAACACATAACACAATCAATACCAAAACATGGAAACACGTGATACACATATCAGGCCAAACATATATCATATCATTAATATCACACATGCATAGCAGAATATAGGATGAGAAAAATCAAAAGTGCAAACTTGCCTGGTACATTTGATGAAGGTCGTCGCACTGACAGTCCTGATATTTCTACTCATCACACTCCGAGCAATCTATCGCAACCGAAAGAATCAAATCAATAACCATGTCATATATAAGAACCAAAAGAACAACAAAGCAAATATGTCAAGGTTGAACAAAAAAGAATATATATATAGGCTTAATATATAATATAGGTCTGGGTGTGCCATAAGGTGACAGGTGAAGAAATGAAGTCGAAAGGTTAATTGATATAGAAAGATTGCTATATTGGATTGTATTTGAGATAATATAGAACAAGGTCAAAAGTAGTTGGAAAGCAACATGCAAGTTGATTGACATATTGCATATGACATGGGTATTCATTTGCAAAAGGAATTAAATGAATAGAAGCTCTACAACTCAAATTATTGTATGATGAAGTTTGAATTGAATTTAAATTCAAACAGGTCAAAAGTATTTGAAACTTTGAGTATAGATGATATTACCAACAAGTATTTGATACAAGTTTTTAGAGCAAAAAGAATCAACTAATTTGGATCAACTGTTTGAAAGTTATGGCCTCCGGGAGTTTGAATTCAAATTTGAATAGTTCAAAAATGTGATATTTTGGCTCTAAAATATGCTCCTAGTCACTACGGGTACACATGAAAAAGAATCGATGGATTTGGAGTTACGGATCTCAAGATATACCTAAACGAAAATATTGGTGAAAATCTGCCCAAAAAAATTGTGCCAAAACAGTTCCTGGAAGAACTGATGCGGCTGCTGTGGATGTGCCACGTGGCATGACAGGATTGGCTGGAGGGTGTTCGCTGTTGTGGCTAACTGACGGACGGCTGCTAAATAGTGCATACCGGTTAGAAGAGAAAAAAATACAGATCTAATCCAGGCCGCTTAATGCCTTGTTCGGTTGAGGTGGATTTTGAAGGGGATTCGCAGGGATTGAGGTGGCTTTAATCCTCTACAAGTAAAAATCCCCTCCAATCTTCTTCAATCCCCTTGCGAGGAGGATTAACCGAACAAGGCCTAAAGAAGATCGGATGGCTGAAAATGCCGGTGGCTCACCACAGCGATGGTTGGCGCCGGAGGTGATGAAGATGGCGGTGCAGGCAGCTCGGCGCCGATGAGGGTGGCTCCTTTGGTGATCTTCGGCATCCATGAAGGCGGCGGGGAGGTGCGGTGTGGTGTGGCATGTCCGAGAGCGTCCTCAGGGTGCTCCTCGGCCTCCTAGTGTAGAGCATAATACAGGTGACAATAGGGCAGTGTATTGTTTGTGCTTTAGCGAGAGAGCTTGAATTCGAGCATCTATGAAGGGGGGAAGATTGTCAGGGACATGAGGCACCTGAATGAAATTCAAAAAAAGAAACAAGGGGGCAGGCGGTTGCTTATTGTAACTGAATTTGGCAGTGGCAGGAAGCTCGGTCGACGGAGCTTTGCGAGGTCCGTGTGCTCGATCTCGAACGAGGAATCAAATGCTCGATGCCGAAATCGAAAAAGTGGGCCGAGGAGATCCCATTGTGACCGAATCACGGAAGGGGCTGAGAGGATCGATCGAGGCCGATGGAGGATATGAGGGCGCTGATGCGTGTGTGAACATGAGACCAAATCGGGGAGGAAGAAGGATGAGAGTGGGGTCCAGCAATCGGTGGGAGAGACCGAAGAAGAAGAAAAAAAAAGCAAAGACTAGGGTGCCGCAGCTACTAGGCTTCGGCCTACTGGACTTGTTGGGCCGCGCTGCTCACTCACCCACGCGTGTGCGGCAGATAGGAAAGGGGCCGCGGCTGTCTACTAGGTAGGATTTGGTATAGAATAGGTTTAGGTTTTAGTGTGTCTTTTTACAGAAATGATTTTGGCTCCAAACATGATCCAAAACATTTTCCAAAAATATACCAGCACAATTATAAAAACAAATATAATTACACATAGCCTAGTGAGCATTTTATTTTCAACCCAAATATACATAATAATAATTGAACTCCAAACAAATACGAAAATTTAAATTTAAAACAATTGCCAACTCTTTTATAATGAAGGTGTCATATTACCTTCTCTCGTGTTATTTCGTTTTTGAGTGGGACAAATTTCTAAAACATAAAAATCCAACTTTCTTAAACATAGAAAATCCAAATTGGAGAATATTCAATTATTCATAATTTTTTTTCTTTGAGGAATTCATGTCATCCTCTCTCATATTTCAATTGGAAATAAAATGAATATTATCAAACCCAAAATAAGATGCAAATGAAAAATCTGCAAAGTCCTTTTATTCCCTCATGATTTAATATTCATTTAAACTCCAAAAGTTTCAAAACCTAGTCAAAGTTAACTAACAACAAGCAACATAGGCTAGTTTTAATAAATCCTATTTAAATAATTAACATTCCAAAATTTAAAATTTTGGGATGTTACAGTCTGGGCCCACCCAAAATCCCCGGGTGGGCCACGGCCCACCGTGGCCACCCTATAGATCCAGCTATCAGAGTACATGCTTTTCGAAACTGAATTAGGAACATTTAGTTAGCTGATTAAATATAAGATTCGTATTTGAACAACTAAGCTTGTTTAGCTTGATGGGTGGAGGAGTCCTATTATGGAAGCATGTACGCTAATCGTATAGTGATCATAAAAGGGGGGAAACCCTAAGTATGATCAATAAAAGCATATTATGACTATGCCATGGCAGATCTGAAGCTGCAAACCACAAAAATGCGACTTAGCAACGGTTGTTTGCTTCGAACTAAGAACTAAGATTCTAAGAGCTAAAAAGAAAGTGCAGTAATGAAGTTACGATCTTTTTTCTGGTTGAGATCAAAAAGTTGAGAAGATATGATGTAACACCCAAGATGCGGCTATATCTCCCACGTGTGAGGGCATAATTTAGAGGCATAACCGCATTTTGGTTTTATAGCAAGAGTGATATCTTCACGCAATTCCATCTATTGAACAAGGAAGATAAAGATAAATAGTTGGCTTACACTCGCCACATCACAAAATGATCAAATATTCATACATTCATCCAGAGTACACACAAAGTCCGCTATAGACGAAACCTAATGGAGAAGATAACCATCCATGTTATGCCCGATCGGCCCTGGTAGGAACGACTACTGATCATCGGGGTATGTCACGTACATACTCCCGCGCTCTTCATTGAGCTCCCATTTGAGCTCTTACTCCTCTCTTGCATCAAACTCAGCTGTACATGGACTCGTTTGTGTAGTAAACCATGAGTCACGAGAACTCAGCAATCTTGTTCCCAAGTATCAAAACAACACAAGCTTTTAGGTGGGGAAAACGTATCAAGTGGGGTTGCAGCAAGCGCTAAGCATATATGAGGTGGCTAGCTTACGAACTTTTAGAGTGAGATAAGAAGCTATGACTACGATCGCAACTAGTAATGATTGATCATGTCTACCTATGAGTCATTCTTAACCCCGCCATGTTCTCTTCCCGAACTCCCTCGAAAAGAGACCATCACGGCTACTCACACAAGTTGATGCAGGGTCAACCCGATCTAGGCCGATCTTTCACGAAATGGAGGGAATCCCATGAAGAACATGATGAACACGGGGAAGACCAAGGGGAAATCACAAGGGGAAACACTCAAAAACAAGTCCAATTACACATCCACTAGACAATCAAACACACAAAATCACAAGGTACATGAACAACAAAGGGAAAGATACAAGGTAGAGTTCATCTCCAAGAGGAGGTCTTGAAGATATCCCGTAGGATCTTCCTGTGAGGGGCCTTGAATCCCGTAGGATCTTCTCCGCCGAGGTCTTGAATCCGGTGTGGATCTTCTCCGTAGAGGGGCCGCGGTCACTCGTAGGAGTAGAGCCACATAGATGAGCAAAGCTCTTGTCTAAAATGAGCTATCACATTTGCTAACCCTAAAATGGTGGAGGTGGAGGAGTATATATAGTCTAGGGCCATGAAGGGGTAAGTGAGGGGCGAAACAGGTACATGGGTCTTGGCTCGGATACATTCACGCAGGCAAGGCCGGATGTCCGGCTCTTCACGGGTCGCCGGATGTCCGGGCTAGCGAGGCCAAGCCTTGGGTGTGGTTCTGTTGCTGGCGCCGGATTTCTGGGCTGAAGGCCGGATGTCCGGCAGCTGCTGAGGTGCCAGATGTCCGGGCTGGTGCCGGATGTCCGGCAACTATAACTTCAGCCGCTCCGTCTTGTTCCGTCTTCGCTTCCATGCTTCCCTCACATATGGCGTAGGTGTTCCTTGGCGCTTGCACTCCTGCTCGTCGTCCGTGAAGCTCCGACGACACCTATGCATGCACACGATTGGAGTGTCAAGTAGTATACCGTCCTCGAAGGGGTCAAGTGAGCACGCGTAAAGGAGATGATTCACCTTTATGTATGTGAAGTAGATGTCGCACATGTCACTTGCCAAATGGACTCTTGACATGGTGATGTCCGTAGGATGCTCCTCATCACAAGTAGTGTATTTTATTTGAGTTTTGTGTCAAGTTATCTACAACCGGATATTAACAAACACCAATCTGCCACATAACCGCGGGCATGGCTTTCGAAAGATTAAACCCTGCAGGGGTGTCCCAACTTAGCTCATCACAAGCTCTCACGATCAGCGGAGGTACAACTCCAAATTGGGAAGACCCGAGTGTTCTCGAAATCCCGTGCTCAAGATATTTCGACAAAGGTAAAATTAATCCAGCAAGACCTTCCGACGTGTCGACACCCTGATAGGAGCCACGCGTATCTCTTCTCAGGCCACGATGGGATGAGCGAAGCGTATAGGTGCCGAAGACCCCAAGTTGCCAAGTGGTGGCCCCGGATAGTGCTCTGGGTTGTACCAGCACTCATGAGGAGCACTGGCTCGATGGTTGATAATGAATCCACGGGTTAATTACTCCCTATGCAGTTTTAATTGTTAGGTGAATGGTAAAACCAAAGTTGGGCCTTGCTAGAAGAGCATTAATAGAGCGAATTATCGAGGGGGGCCCATAAACCCCAACTGTGTTAGGAACGAAATATCAAGGAACATAACACCAGTTTATCGGAACCTAAGGCGGCATGACTGGAACGAAACACTGAGCAAAAGGCCAAGCATTCCACCCATTGCCAAATATATAGGTGCATTAATTAAGTAAGAGATATCCTGACATTAAAAATATCCATGTTCTGACATGGATCAATCTTCAACTTCACCTGCAACTAACAACGCTATAAGAGGGGCTAAGAAAAAGCGTATCTTAGCCAATCAATGGTTTGCTAGGAGGTTGGTTAAAGGTTTCATGGCAATGTAGGAGGCTGACAAGCAAATAGATACGCACTACGACATGGCGATAGAGCGAGACAACTAGCAAAGCAAGGATACAGGTGATATCAAGGGACGCTCATCTTGCCTGAGATCCCTCAAGGAAGAAGAACGATTCCATTAAGAAGACAAACAGACGTAGTCGAACGAATCCTCACAACTCTGGAACAAAGCTGAAGCTTACGAAAGAAGCAAACCGGAAAGAAGCAAACAACATGGTAAACACACAGAACATAAACATGGCATATGATGCACAAACAAGTATGATGCATGTCCGGTTTAAATAGGCATGGCATGGCAAAGTGCAACGAACAACACTACGAATTAAGTGGAGCTCAATATGCAACGAGTTGCATATTGACGAAACACCACCTTCAATTATTTAGTTCGCTCTCATTTATGTAGACAACAAGTTTAAATGTTGGTTAACATGGCAAGAGGTGAAGCATAATTAAACTAAATGAACTAAGCCAGTTTAAATGAGGTCGGAAATGATAAACAACAATTCTGGAAAATCCACACATGTCATTCAGCAATTTTTAATGCAAACAACAATTGTAACCATTTAAATGTTGTTATCATGATGCAGATGACGTATACAACTTTCATGCATTTTTAGAAAATGTTGACATTAAAAACATTCAGCTACGCAGAAGGGGCGCTCGTTCGGCTATGCCATGTCGTCACGTACTGTGCGCAGCGATTGGGCAAAAAAACATAATGAGAGGATTGGCGCACAGAGAAAGGGATAGCCCAATCCCCCTCTGTCGCCCTGATTCCTCTACCTCTCCCCTCGTCTGCCGCCGCCACCGCTCACCACCCCCCCCCCAAAACAGCCGTCGTCACCACTGGGCATCCTCCCCCATAGATGATGCCCCCATCCCCTTCTTTTATCACGGAGCTGGTCCGGGTCGGATGCAAGCTCAAATCTCACACGCCCACATCGCTGCTTCAGCTTGAGGACGCACCGGTGACGGCTACGGCAAGGGGAGGAGATGAATCCGAAGCAGCTTGAGCTCGAGGGCCTCCTGGGGGCCTGACCAAGTTCTCCTCCCTCGACGCCTCCCCCGCTCCATCCTTATCCTATCTCATTCTCTCCCCATGCTCGTGGCGGCTGCGAGGAGCTAGACGATGGGGTTCGGCGATCGGACGAGGGCAAGGGTGTCGGTCTCCCTCCTCCTGCTCCCAATCGCCGGCGCTACCATCTGCTACATCTTCACCACCTTAGGTACGCTCACTCTTTCCCTCTCTGCATCCCATGGATTCCTACACTCATGCCCACTATATGTTTGTTGAAATGTTCCTGCATCTGGTCCTGTGCAATATGGAGATGTAAGCCTTGCCTTGAAGATGTTGATGTTGTATTCAGTCGTTCAGATGTAATTCGATCCGTATTCTTTTCATGATTGTTGTTGAATTACATAGTATCCCTGGAAATATTACGTTTAAAGGCACTAGAACAAGGCATGTACTGTTTGTTCCCTTTGGATTGGGTGATTTCTGTGAATCTTTTCCTCTATGTGTTTTCCATGGGTTTACAAAACGAGTGCTAACCAGTAGGGGGATAAGGTGGAGTGCCATGGGGACCAGTTCAAGACGTGCAGAAGACCATCGGGAAGATGGAGCAGTTGTTCCTCAGAGCCCTGTAGGTACGTACGATACAACTTATTGACGTTCTTCATGTTTCGGTTGATTGCTCTGTTCTTCTGACATGTATCTCTCTCTGCTTCTCCTCAACATGTGCTCTTCTTGTGCAGTCCTTCTACTACGACCAGAAGGCCATCATGTCCAACGAGGAGTTCGACAACCTCAAGGAGGAGCACATGTGGGAAGGGAGCAGCATCGTCATGCTAAGTAGGCCACCCTGGCAAACTAAATTTCCAGCTTTAGCTCGTGGTGTTTGATTCAAACCTCTGTCCGTTTTCCTTGTGTTTTCAGGCGACGATGAGCAAAGGCTGCTGGAAGCCTCCATGGCCTACATCGCTGGCAACCCCATCATGTCAGACGCCGTATTCAACGAGCTCAAGCTCAGACTCAAGGTACCCCCAGCCTGGGATATAATTCCATAGCGTTCTAGTTTTGAATGAGATAAGGAAATGCCAACAAAAAATCAGTTAAACGTTCAAAACCACACACTGTCAGACATACTCTGCTCTTTGTTTCCTCTGTGTAATGTGGTGTAATGCATAAATTTCAAATTATGTTGTCGTGATTGAGTTTTCTCTTTTGGCTGCTGCCTTTGCTAGCAAGACATAAGCGACATCGTGACGGAAGGTCCGAGGTGCAGTCTACGGAGTCGTAGAGTGAGTGATGATCCAAAATCATCCAGTAGAGATACTCTGTTATAATATTTCCATTCTGTTATATGTTTGTGTTAATTCACATTCAAGTAACCCCCCATTGCCATATGCAATATGTCTGAAATTAGTGAACAAACCCACTTTACATCATGTGACAAAGTCGTCCTTCTCGTCGGTCGCGCCCTATGGTATGGGCGGTGGTGGTCGCTGCGGTTGTGGGTGTCTCCGCTTTCGCGGTAGGCCATGGCCCTCCTCGTCACTCGCATAATCTGACTCTGCTGTTGCTTCCATCGGGTGTGAAGTGAGTCTCAATTTCTATTTCTGCTGATTAGTAATTGATTTCTGTTGTTGGATGTTCACAGAAATTTAGGGAGTATCTGTTATCAAAAGATTTTAGTGATCTACGCTCCAAAGCTTATTTCAGGGTCAAGTGAAGGTGGGGTATGGTTTATTTGAGGTCATGCCTGTGTTTAGAGTCGAAGATTCCAACACACATAGGCATCTGTGTGAGATTGTATGGGGTGAAGAATATTGATAGGGTGTAGTTCATTTGCAAAACAGTGACTCTGAACTTGTTTCTGTATACAAATTTGCCATATTATAGATGGATTCTTCATAGAATTGTTTAGACTGTTTACTGAAAATTGCAAGAAGGAACATGAGACAATTAATAAGGCAATATCCATTTGAACCACCAAAGCTAAAATATTTCTTGATTGGTTATTCCAGTTATGTCACAATATTTAATTTTCATAGCTCAGGATGTCGATTCACATTGTCTTAATTCCTGTATGCTGGTTTCTTTCTACCCCTTGACGGGGAGATCCAGGAAGGAGGTGATTGTCCCCATGGCGTCGCATCGTCGCGAGGAGGACAAAAGTGAGCACGGTACCTTCGACAAATCAATCGCATTTCCCCCCTTCTATGCGACGCAGATAGGTCACACTGATTCAACAAGTATGTGCGATTTGTTGTGCGCAAATTGAACATTTATGCAATTAGGATGTGGATCTTTGAGATATTCAACTTTGTATGTTGATTGGGGATTTGTTGTTAGTGAAAGAGACAGAGAAATAGAGGGTTTTTTTTTTAAAAAAGTTTAGATATTGAGCTGTACGCCTACTTTAGAATGTAATCTTGGTGTTCAAACTGCATTATACCATTACTAAAAAGATTTGAAATTTATATTGTATGTGCTTGGTTTGTAGGGCTGTAGGCTGGTGACATACATACTGATTAAGGGTAGATATATGTGATTTGTGTGCTGTGTCGAATCCAGGTAACACAATGCTCCAAACTCAGATCAAAGGAAAAATCTGATCAATAGGTTTCAGCCATGGTTAGCCTCTCTTGCAATTTTGTGATGTGAGGTTTTAGCCTTACTTTTTCTGTCAATGGATGCAGATTAGCTTGGTGGCCTGCATCTATATTTCTTTGTAGTTTTTTTCATGTTGTCTGGCTAATAGTTCTGCTCTGTATCATCTCCAAACAAGGGTTAGTTAGCTATCTTTAGATCTCTTTTGGTACACAAACACTGCTACAGCTAGAAATAACGCCTGGTACTCTGAATCTGTGTTCCCTTTTCTCTTCTGTCATGTAGTTTCAGTGTCTAGGTACATAGATCGCTGAATCATCTCAGTAGTGAAGAACTGAGCTCTGAATATTCATCTATTTAACTACAAAAATGAGGGTTTCACCTTTTGCTATTCCCATTTTGTGTATGCTGACATATTAAAATGTCATCAAGCTGAACTTGCAAATGATTCCTCTGTAAACTCCAGTTTCATGTACTGTCTCTCTTGGCTGCACTTCCATTTTCATCATTTGTAGCAGGCAAAACGTGGCGCGGCATTGTCACCTGCAGAACCATGGAGAAAGACTTGATCAGACATGGGGTTTATAGGAGAACAAAAAAGCTCATCGTTTTTAGAAGCCCTAAACCGAACGTTGTACTAGGCTGTTTCGCCGGCCTGTGTCTTGACAATTGATATTTTCAATTGTCCAGTCAGTTGAGGAACTTAGACTCAGCCTTAAACCGAACGTTGTACTGGGCTGCTTCGCCGGCCTGTGTCTTGACAATTGAAATTTTGAATTGTCCAGTCAGTTGAGGAACATAGGCTACATTGCAATGTGTCTTCTTATGCAATTTACAGTTCTTATTATCCAAGATCAGACTTGTACTAATATGTATGAATATGATGTAGGTTGTCGCGATCAAGGTATTTCATAATAAGCAAACCGGACAATCAGAAGGATATGGATTTGTAGAGTTCTACAGTCATGCTGCAGCTGAAAACGTACTTGATGGTTTTGCTGGGCATATAATGCCAAATAATGACCAACCTTTTAGCATAAACCGGGCATAATACTGACCAACCTTTTAGCATAAACCGGGCATCATTTAGCATGGGGGATAGGCGTTCGGACATTGCTTCAGATCATTCCATACAGTCAACTGCAAATGGCTTGGTTCCTTTCACAAGGACTGAAAATATCTTACGAGATACTAAGATTTATACTTGTGGTGGACTATCAATCCTTACAGTTAGATGAACATATTTATTTGTTGAAGAAAAAGTGATATTGGTAACTATATGACATATATGCAAATCCAGGTTGGTATAACGGAATATAGATGGACACACTATTATCCATCTATATTTATCTTGTCATAAAAATGTACTCCCTCCGTCCGTAAATACTTGTCATCAAAATGAATAAAAGGGGATGTATCTAGATGTATTTTAGTTTTAGATACATCTCTTTTTGTCCATTTTGATGACAAGTTTTTTCGGACGGAGGGAGTAATTATTTGCTAGCTAGCTATTTCTTTTACTGCCAATTTTCTTTACCTTATCTTATCATTTTTTTAATATTACTTCTAGATGCCAAGAGAATATGCAGTATAAAAGTTCTACGTGTAGATCCTGCTGATGTTATATCATGCATTTATGCGCTTTTGTTTTCGTTTTGCAAAGAACAACAATTATTTAATTGATCCGAGAGTCTGGTGTTATATCATGCATTTATGTGCCTTCGTTTTTGTTTAGCTTCTGTCCTTCAGTTACATGATTCTAATGCTTTTCCAGCCAATTGGCTACCCTAATTCATTGGTGAATATCAATACATGCCCCTTTTAATAGTGCATTATAGGCAAAATATGCTTCTTGTGCTAATCATCACATGTAGATAGTTAAATGTACCTTAACATACTCTTGAATCTTGATGATGCTTGGATGGCCTAAACGGAGTGATGCGGCTGAACCATTTGAGAAGCAAACAAGTTTCCGATGATCAAGTGGTTCAGGATAAAATTTTCATTCATTAACAACGGAAACATAGCTAATTACCACACCTGCAGTTTTACTACAATTTCCTGTAATATTCTAAAGACTACAAAATTCATATGTTTGTCTTGCGGTATCCAACTAGCCTTTGGTGTTTGAATTCCATATTTGCATCAACCTCTCAGATCTTAGTTGTCATTGCATTCATACCATGGCTGCGTGTTAAACTGTTAAATAAGGTCATGCTTATGTGACATTAATCTTTTCTATTCTGTAGTCTCACTTTGTCTGATATTAAATAAGGGCATGATTGGCTCAGTCATGTTTGTATTTAGATTGTATTAGTAGGTCATACTATTTGACATGCCTCCCTTCTTCTCTTTCACAGAAATGCATTTCTTTTGGTACATAATGGGTGTTTGATGGGAAAGGATGGTGGTCAACTTCTGCGATGCCCGCGAGAGGAACATGGGTTGAGTCGAGGACTACGATGAGCAGCAGCTCTACAGTAGCAAAGTGTCGTGGCTGCAGTGCAACGACATGATGCTCTACATCTACGGGGAACGAGCCATCGAGCTCTGTTGCAGCGGCGGCACCCACATGCTGCTGATGGGTTTGATGAGAACCGGTCTATGCTTGTGTCCGTGCAAAGCCGCTACACCATCAGCAATGAAGCGTTGTGGTACTGGCTCTTCGAGGATATTAAGATTGAGGATGACGAGGCGTCGAACAAGCCTTTTGCGTTGTAAAAAGCCCTTGCATGCACTTGCGTCAAACATGTCTCAAACAGGGAAGTTAAATGGGGGCTATCCCACCTGGCACCGCCGAGCTTCCGCTCAGGTGGCGTGCCACGGCCGCGCCCCAACCACTAGTGAGCATGATAAGGAGCATTTGTCACTGTGGTGGAAAGAAAGGGGTGCCACGGCGATGAAAACGGAAACGGTGCCACGGCAACGTTCCGGTTCCGACAACTTGTTGAGACACCGGTGCAAACGAAGTATGATGGGAGCGTGTCATGCAAGATGGTGGGGTGCTCCCACATGTCGATGGCATGGCAAAAGAGGGGCAACGTGCAATGACAATTCGGACACGATTCGAACATGAGCATCCCATACAACATGCATTCGGCGGTCATCTTGTCGTTACACCTTTGGAGCGTGCGTTTTTGGGGTGGGACGAGTTCGTAGTAGAAGTAGTCGTTCTCAGGACGGTCGTAGTGGAAGTAGTGGTACACGGCGACGGTAGTAGAAGTAGTTGTATATGTTTCGTAGATGTTCGGGGTCATCGTAGAGGTACTCGTTGTCTTGTCGAATCCATGGCGACGGTAGTGGTACACGGTTTGAAGACGAACTTATCGTTTTGATATGTAGTCGTTCGGGCGTCGGTGTGGTGTTGCCAGTGGGGTACTTGGCACGTCACCGTGTAGTCGAACTTGAGGGTCGTCGATATCGTGGTACTTGGCAAAAATCTCGAAGATGGCCTTGGCGTTCCTGGTCTTGAGGAGGTCTCCAAAAGTGAACTTGGCGACAGTTCCGAATCTGGGGTTATTCACCACACACGGGTGTACAGGGGCAACCACCTCGTGGTGTTGTGCATACACGGTCACCAGAGGATGGATGCCGCCAGATCGATGTTGTCCGGCCTATGACGAAGCCGAAGGAGCAGGGAGGAGCTGGGAAGCAGCGGCTGTAGCAGGTCAACACGCAGGCGCACGCGAGACATAGGCTGGATCGGGGCACGACGAAGCTTGGGCGGCGAGACAACGCGATGGAGACGGGCAGAGGAGGGGCCGAAGCAGAGGAGGTCCGCGGGCGTGCTCTGGCGGCCTGTAGCGACCCGACCCGAATGGATCAAGTCTCTGTGCTTAAGTGTCATCCCTGGATCGGTATGCTGACACACACAGTACTCGAGGATTTATAATAGAGGTAAATCACATGTATAAAGTAACGTAAATACTGTTACCTCAATCAACACAACGGAAGCAACAGGGCTGTGGAGTTTCATCAACACCAACGGCAAGGTTGAGTGTAGACAGCGCAACCCTAACGTAACACTTACTCGTCGAATAATTCCTGCAACATGAGACGTTGCAGCCATGTAGGTCAGTACATTGAATGTACTGGCAATTTCACACTGTATTGATAATGATGAACAATGCCTACAACTACATGCATATTTGGCTGGTGGAGGCTGTAAGCGTAAGGTTTTTGCATAAAGCCAATTTTTCCCTACGACAAAGGAATAAATTTTATTTTAACTAACATGGTAGTTGAAACATCATTGAGAAGGTACCTCCAACTCAATCCCAATTAAAAGTAGTGATTAACCCGACAAATTAATTTTAGAGTGATGAGATCAACCAATAATTCAAGTACCAAATACTCAAGATTGTCCATAACCGGGGACACGGCTAATCATGATTAGTTTGTACACTCTGCAGATGTTTGCGCACTTTTCCCCACAAGACTCGATCTCCTCCATTGGGATTCTCGCACTACATGATGTTTGAGAAACGGATGACCGAGACATAGTCTTTCGGAAGCGCTAGCACCTTACTATCGGGTAGACAGTACCAACTTACATTCCCTACATCTGCTAGTCTACCACTGTAAGAGTTCGCACTACTTAGTCAACTATGCTAGAGCCCATAGTAGCTTGTGGCTGCACATGGAAGTTTCTAGTATGAATAATCTCATGATCCATTTGGCCTGGGTGGCGGTCCATAAAGAAAAACAGGCAATCGCTGGAATACCCAGGTTCCTCAATCCACCCAGATGTGTATTCAAGTAGCCACCTTAAGTTGAACCATTAATTAACAACTCACATCTATCATGGATATTCTCCCAAACCCAAACCACGTCTGCGAGCATAGCATGGCAACCTAAGCATAACGTAGAAGTAACTCCCAAGAGTTTGAAAATAATGCAGGTAATAGGTTCTACCTCAATCTACTTCCCAGTCCCACAGGTTAAGAGATCCTACTCATGCAATGTGTTTGAGAATATAACTAATGCAATGAAAACTGGGTATTGGAAAGTATGATCAAAGTGTGAACTTTCCTTGTACTGACGATGTAGATGATTCGCACTCAGAACTCGTGATAGATCTACTCGTCACACTCCAATCAATCTATCGTAAGCAAACAATAGTAACCACACATAAGCAAGCACTCAGAAGATCGAATAGAACCAATAAAACACTTCAGAAAACATCGCAAACAAACGAATGACTCTTGAAACAGAAACCAATTTCTAACAGTACCAAAAACTATGTGAATTTGGCCTTATCAGAAAGGCTAGGTCAAGACCTTCGATTTGCAAAAGAATCAACTCAAACGGAGTTATAAAACTCAAGTTATGATCAAAACAAGTTTAAATCTAAAACTAATTAAATTCAAATTTTAAAACTTTTAAAAACATGTTTAAGTTGTTTTACTGGAAAGAGACGATCGTGACGAAGACGTGGACGTTGGTTTCGTTGGATTTGGACCAACGAGCAAAAAGTTATGGCCGTTTGAAGTTTAGGGGCTAATCTGTAAAATAAATATTTACAGATGGGTCCCTGGCTGAAAACTAACAGAAAAAGAAAAGGTTTAACGAACGAACTTTCGTTTTCTATGCCTAACTAGTGAACGTTCACTAGATAACTAAACCTAAAAAGAAAAAGAAAAACCGATCTAAAGCAGAAAACCAAACAAACAAAGAACCGGGGGGGGGGGTATTATACCGCTTCGAGTGGTTTTAGGAATAAAACTGGTGGCGGGCGGTCGGCTTCGGGGTGGATCGGGTCCGGGTCGTCGGCTGGTGGAGCTCCGGCAACGGCGGGGCAGACGGTTGTGGTGCGAAGCAGCGGCGGCGGCGCGGCGCTGCGGGAGGGCGAGGGGCGAGGCGCGGCACTGGGCGGCTGCGGAGCAGCGAGCAGCGGCGGCGGGGCAGAGCGCGGTGGCGATGGCGGTGCAAAGCAGCGGCGGCGGCACTGAAGTGCGGCGGCGGAGCGAGCGAGAGGCGAAGGGGAAGAGGAGGCGAGGCGGGGCTGCGGGCTTTATAGGAGGAGGGGCGGCGGCTGCCTTGCAGGAGGGGGCAAGAGAGCCGGTGGCGGGGCATGTCCGTGCGGGACACGACCGTCGAGGCGGCAGCGATGCCGTGCGAGCGGCGGTCTCCCGCTCGGGAGCTCGGGGACGAGCGGGGTGGGTCGGCGAAAGAAAGAATTTTTTAAAAACAAACAGACAAAGAAAAAAACGAAAAGAAAAAAAAAGTTAATATATAATATATGCATATTATATATCAAAATTTTCAAAAAAACAACCCCTACAACATGAACATTTTTCTATAGTCAAATAAAACCCTCACTAATTCTAATAAATCAAAAGGTGCTACTGTTGCAATAAAATCCAATAAAAACCATTTAAAAATACCAAAACGACTTCAAAAGTTGCAATAAAATCATATATTAACTTTTTTTCTTCCAGCCAGCCCACCCCGCTCGTCCCCGAGCTCCCGAGCAGGAGACCGCCGCTCGCATGGCACCGCACTCCGCCCCGACGGCCGTGTCCCGCATGGACACTCCCCGCCACCGCCTCCCCTGCCCCTCCTCCTATAAAGCCCGCAGCCCCGCCTCGCCTCCTCTTCCCCTTCGCCTCTCGCTCGCGCCGCTGCCGTACTTCAGCGCCGCCGCCGCGCTCTGCCCTGCCGCCGCTGCTCGCTGCTCCGCCGCCGCCAACTGTCGCGCCTCGCCCCTCGCCCTCGCGCAGCATCTCGCCGCCGCTGCTGCTTCGCACCGCCACCGTCTGCCCCGCCGTCGCCGGAGCTCCGCCGGCCGATGACCCGGACCCGATCCGCCCTGAAGCCGACCGCCCGCCGCCGGTTTTATTCCTAAAACCGCTCGAACCGGTATAAAA
>LR738709.1:236978752-236992024 GCA_902687465.1 Secale cereale
CCGGTTCTTTGTTTGTTTGGTTTTCTGCTTTAGATCGTTTTTTCTTTTTTTAGGTTTAGTTATCTAGTGAACGTTCACTAGTTAGGCTTAGAAAATGAACGTTCGTTCATTAAACCTTTTCTTTTTCTGTTAGTTTTCGGCCAGGGACCCATCTGTTAATATTTATTTTACAGACTAGCCCCTAAACTTCAAATGGCCATAACTTTTTGCTCGTTGGTCCAAATCCAACGAAACCAACGCCCACGTCTTCGTCACGATCCCCTCTTTCTAGTAAAACAACTTAAACATGTTTTTGAAAGTTTTAAAATTTGAATTCAATTAGTTTTATATTTAAACTTGTTTTGATCATAACTTGAGTTTTATAACTCCGTTTGAGTTGATTCTTTTTGCAAATCGAAACTCTTGACCTAACCTTTTTTATAAGGCTAAATTCACATAATTTTTGGTACTGTTAGAAATTGGTTTCTGTTTCAAGAGTCATTCATTTGTTTTCAATGTTTTCCGAAGTGTTTTATTGGTTCTGTTCGATCTTCTAAGTGATTGCTTATGTGTGGTTACTATTGTTTGCTTACGATAGATTGATTGGAGTGTGACAAGTAGATTTATCATGAGTTCTGAGTGCGAATTATCTACATCGTCAGTACAAGGCAAGTTCACACTTTGATCATACTTTCCAATACCCAGTTTTCATTGCATTAGTTATATTCTCAAACACATGCATGAGTAGGATCTCTTAACCTGTGGGAATGGGAAGTAGATTGAGGTAGAACCTATTACCTGCATTATTTTCAATCCCTTGGGAGTTACTTCTACGTTATGCTTAGGTTGCCATGCTATGCTCGTAGACGTGGTTTGGTTTTGAGAGAATATCCATGACAGATGTGAGTTGTTAATTAATGGTTCAACTTAAGGTGGCTACTTGAATACACATCTGGGTAGATTGAGGCACCTGGGTATTCCAGCGATTGCCTGTTTTTCTTTATGGACCGCCACCCAGGCTCAAAGGGATCATGAGATTATTCATACTAGAAACTTCTGTGTGCAGCCACAAGCTACTATGGGCTCTAGCATAGTTGACTAAGTTGTGCGAACTCTTACTGTGGTAGACTAGCAGATGTAGGGGATGTAGGTTGGTACTGTCTACCCGATCATAAGGTGCTAGCGCTTCCGAAAGACTATGTCTCCGTCATCCGTTTCTCAAACATCATGTAGTGCGAGAATCCCAACGGAGGAGATCGAGTCTTGTGGGGAAAAGTGCGCAAACCTCTGCAGAGTGTACAAACTAATCATGATTAGTTGTGTCCCCGGTTATGGATAATCTTGAGTATCTAGTACTTGAATTATTGGTTGATCTCATCACTCTAAAATTAATTTGTCGGGTTAATGACTACTTTTAATTGGGATTGAGTTGGAGGTACCTTCTCAATGATGTTTCAACTACCATGATAGTTAAAATACAATTTATTCCTTTGTTGTAGGGAAAATTGGTTTTATGCAAAAACCTTACCCTTACAGCCTCCACCAGCCAAATATGCATGTAGTTGTAGGCATTGTTCATCATTATCAATACAGTGTGAAATTGCCAGTACATTCAATGTACTGACCTACATGGCTGCAACGTCTCATGTTGCATGAATTATTCGACGAGTAAGTGTTACGTCAGGGTTGCGCTATCTACACTCAACCTTGCCGTTGGTGTTGATGGAACTCCATAACCGTGTTACTTCCGCTGTGTTTCTTGAGGTAATAGTATTTACGTAACTTTATACATCTGATTTACCTCTGTTATAAATCTTCGAGTACTCTGTGTGTCAGCATACCGATACAGGGATGACACTTAAGCACAGAGACTTGATCCATTCGGGTCGGGTCGCTACACGGCCTTGGTCGTCGATGGGTGGTGAGGCAGAGCAGGGCAAGGCGGGATCGTGGACAAGGAAGAGGAGTGATACATCTCTGTCGTATCTATAATTTTTGATTGTTCCATGCCAATATTCTACAACTTTCGTATACTTTTGGCAACTTTTTATACTATTTTCTAGGACTAACATATTGATCCAGTGCCCAGTTCCTGTTTGTTGCATGTTTTTTATTTCGCATAATATCCATATCAAACGGAGTCCAAACGGAATAAAAATGGACGGATATTTTTATATGAATATATGTGAATTTTGGGAAGCGAAACCAACACGAGACGATTCCCGAGTGGCCCTTGAGGGTGGGGGTGCACCCCCCTGCCCAGGGCGTGCCCTGGGCCCTCGAGGCCACACCGTAAGGCGGTTGATGCCCTTCTTTCGCCACAACAAAGCTAATATCCGGATAAAAATCGTGTCAAAAATCAGCCTAATCGGAGTTACGGATCTCCAAGAATATAAGAAACGGTGAAGGGCCAGAATCTGGGGACACAGAAACAGAGAGACATATCCAATCTCGGAGGGGCTCTCGCCCCTCCGCCGCCATGGAGGCCATGGACCAAATGGGAAACCCTTTTCCCACCTAGGGAGAAGGTCAAGGAAGAAGAAGGAGGAGGGGGGATCTCTCCCCCTCGCTTCCGGTGGCACCGGAGTGCCACCAGGGCCATCATCGTGTGACGGCGATCTACACCAACACCTCCGTCATCTTCACCAACACCTCCATCACCTTCCACCATCTATCTATAGTGGTCCACTCTCCCGCAACCCACTGTACCCTCTACTTGAACATGGTGCTTTATGCTTCATATTATTATCCAATGATGTGTTGCCATCCTATGATGTCTGAGTAGATTTTCTTGTCCTATCGGTGATTTTGATGAATTGCTATGATTAATTTAATTTGCTTGTGGTTATGTTGCTATCCTTTGGTGCCCATCATATGAGCGCGCGCACGGATCACACCATAGGGTTAGTTGTCTGTTGATAGGACTACATATTGGAGGGCAAGAGTGACAGAAACTTCAACCTAGCGTAGAAATTGATGCATACGGGATTGAAGGGAGACCAATATATCTTAATGCTATGGTTGGGTTTTACCTTAATGAACGTTAGTAGTTGGGGATGCTTGCTAATAGTTCCAATCATAAGTGCATATAATTCCATGTAAGGGATGACATGCTAGCAGTGGCCTCTCCCACATAAAACTTGCTATCGGTCTAGTAACATAGTCAATTGCTTAGGGGCAATTTCGCAACACCTACCACCACTTTTCCACACTCGCTATCATTAACTTTAGTTGTGTCCTTATCTTAACAGCCCCTAGTTCTATTTACGTGCTCTTTATATTCTTGCAAACCTATCCCACAAAACCACAAAATACTTCTAGTTTCATACTTGTTTTAGGTAAAGTAAACGTCAAGCGTGCGTAGAGTTGTATCGGTGGTCGATAGAACTTGAGGGAATATTTGTTCTGACTTTAGCTCCTCGTTGGGTTCAACACTCTTACTCATCGAAAGAGGCTACAACTGATCCCCTACACTTGTGGGTTATCAAGACCTTTTTCTGGCGCCGTTGCCGGGGAGCAATAGCGTGGGTGAATATTCTCGTGTGTGCATGTTTGCTTTATCACTACGTTGATTTTATTTGTTGTTCTAAGTTGTTCTCTATCTTTCGTTATGGATATGGAACACGAAATACCAAAAAACTTAGGTGTACTTGCTACTCATGGAGATGGGGAACCTCCTAAAACCCTCGATGCAAATTATGTGAAAGATATTATGTACTACTTTGATAATCCTGAGAAAACCCCATTCAACTATGTAATGGGAGTAACGTTGGATCAACGTGAATATTTTAGGGATTATCGCTTGACACATAAAGGGAAACTGTTATGGGATCAAATTCATTTGTTGCATTGGTATGCTCGACAACTATGCTTGAGATATGATTATACTTGTTGCTCTAGGATGAAGGCTCCACACCTTCCCTTTCCATGCAAATTTAATGATAATGAAACCTTAGCTTCTTATGCTAATGGTATATATGATTGTTATGATGTGGAACAAATAGAAGAATTCGTTGCTTTTAAGGGTGCTTATGAAATTGAATCTCTGTTTAAAAAGAATGATGCTTTTGATGATGATGTTTCTAGGCCTGAAAATCTTGCTATATTGAAATATTGCTATTTGAATTAAGAATATAACTCCAATATTGATGCATTTATTGAGAAGGTCTCCGGTGTCCAAGAAGAGACTAATATTTTGCAGGAGTCTATGGAAGAAGAAATTAATGACATTGTGAGCTCAATGGATGAAAAAGATGAGGAGGAGAGCGAACAACAAAAGGAGGAAGAGCGGATTGATCACCCGTGCCCACCTTCTAATGAGAGTAACTCTTTATCCCATACATTGTTTAATTTCCCTTTGTGCTTACCGAAGGATGAATGCTATGATGATTGCTATGATCCCATTGATTCTTTTGAAGTATCCCTTTTTGATGATGCTTGCTATGCTTGTGCCCAATATGCCAATATGAATTATTCTTATGGAGATGAACTTGCTATAGTTCCTTATGTTAAAATGAGATAGTTGATATTGCACTCACACATGATAGTCCTGTTATCTTTTTGAATTCTCCAAACTACACTATATTGGAGAAGTTTGCACTTATGAAGGATTATATTGATGGGTTGCCTTTTTCTGTTACACATGATGATTTTGTTGAATATAATATGCATGTGCCTACTGCTCCTACTTGCAATTATTATGAGAGACGAACTACATCTCCGCCTCTCTATGTTTCCAACACGATAAAATTGCAAGAAACTGTTTATATTATGCATTGGCCTTTACTATGTGTGCATGAATTGTTCTTTTATGACATGCTGATGCATAGGAAGAGAGTTAGACTTCGTTGTTGCATGATATATATCACTTTGTGCTCACTACTAAATGTCAAATCATTGCTAATTAAAATTGGCTTTGATATACCTTGGGATCCGGGTGGATCCATTACTTGAGCACTATATGCCTAGCTTAATGGGTTTTAAAGAAAGCGCTGCCAGGGAGACAACCTGGAATTTTTAGAGAGTCGTTTATTTCTGTTGTGTGCTTTTATAAAGTTAAAAAACAAAAAAAAAGAGGGGAACCTAAAACTTTTTCAAAAAGAAAAGTGAAAGTAAGAAGGACGAGCACCGTTGAAATGGGGGAGCTCGTTGAACTTTGTTCATGCCCATGGAAACTTTGCAAATCTTGAATTACAGAAACTTTTCAGCAAAAGTAATTATCCCCTTGTACAATTCCATCGTATTATAAAAATAATGTGCCAAGGTTTGCCTTTAGGATGTTTACAATGCTTGTTGGTTTGTGCGGTGCAGGACAGAAACTTTGGCCGTAGTGCGCGATTTTATATTTTTCGCTGGAACGTCAAATGGTTCTGAAACTTTTTGCACTGTCTTTCTATATAAATTGTTGATTTTTCCTAATTTTGGAAGAATTTTTCAAGTACATTAGTATGGTGAATGTTCAGATTATTACATACTGTTCTATTTTAGACATATTCTGTTTTTGATGCATAGTTTGCTTGTTTTGATGAAACTATCAATTTCTATCAGTGGATTAAGCCATGAAAAAGTTATATTACAGTAGCTATAATGCAAAAACAAAATATGAATTGGTTTGCAACAGTACTTAGAGTAGTGATTTGCTTTACTATACTAACGGATCTTACCGAGTTTTCTGTTGAAGTTTTGTGTGGATGAAGTGTTCGAAGATCGAGGAGGTCTCGATGTGAGGAGAAGAAGGAGAGGCAAGAGCTCAAGCTTGGCGATGCCCAAGGCACCCCAAGTAAATATTCAAGGATAATCAAGCGTCTAAGCTTGGGAATGCCTCGGAAGGCATCCCCTCTTTCTTCAACAAGTATCGGTATGTTTTCGGATTCGTTTCATTCATGTGATATGTGCAACTCTTTGAACGTCGTGTGCTTTCTATTTTTCCTTTTAATAAACGCGTCATGCTGGTATGAGATAGTCCTTGGTTGATTTATAGAATGCTCTTTGCACTTCACTTATATATTTTGAGTATGGCTTTATAGAATACTTCATGTGTTTCACTTACATCATTTGAAGTTTGGATTGCCTGTTTCTCTCCACATAGAAAACCGCCATTTGTAGAATGCTCTTTTGCTTCACTTATAATTGGTAGAGCGTAGGCATAACTTTTGTAGAAAGAATTAAAACTCTCTTGCTTCACTTATATCTATTTAGAGAGTTGATAGGAATTGGTCATTCACATGGTTAGTCATAATATCCTACATGAACTTGTACATCGCTGAATATGATATGTTTGATTCCTTGCAATAGTTTTGCGATATAAAGATGGTGATATTAGAGTCATGCTAGTGGGTAGTTGTGGATTGTAGATATACTTCTGTTGAGGTTTGTGATTCCCGTAGCATGCACGTATGGTGAACCGTTATGTGACGAAGTTGGAGCATGATTTATTTATTGAGTGTCATCCTTTGTGTGGAGGTCGGGGGCGCGCGATGGTTAACTCCTACCAACCTCCCCCCTAGGAGCATGCGTATAGTACTTGGTTTCGATGGCTAATAAATTTTTGCAATAAGTATGTGAGTTCTTTATGACTAATGTTGAGTCCATGGATTATACACACTCTCACCCTTC
Source organism: Secale cereale (assembly GCA_902687465.1). Classification (NCBI taxonomy): domain Eukaryota; kingdom Viridiplantae; phylum Streptophyta; class Magnoliopsida; order Poales; family Poaceae; genus Secale; species Secale cereale. Next base: position 236,985,347 of record LR738709.1, read on the forward strand.
CACCATTGCTAGCCTCTCTTGTACCGCGCAACTTTCGCCTATACCATACACCCACCATATACCTTCCTAAAAACAGCCACCATAACTACCTATCATGGCATTTCCATAGCCATTCCGAGATATATTGCCATGTAACTCCACCGTTCCGTTCATTATGACACGCACCATCATTGTCATACCTTGCATGATCGTAAGATAGCTAGCATGATGTTTCCATGGCTTGTGCGTTTTTTGATGTCATTGCTACACTAGATCATTGCACATCCCGGTACACCGCCGGAGGCATTCATATAGAGTAATATTTTTTGTTCAAGTATCGAGTGGTAATATCGAGTTATAAGTAAATAGAAGTGTCATGATCATCATTATTAGAGCATTGTCCCTTAAAAAATGAAAAAAAGGAAAGCCCAAAAAAAGGAGAAAGGCCAAATAAAAAAAGGAAGGCCCAAAAAAATAAATAAAATAAAAAGAAAAAAGGGGGCAATGCTACTATCCTTTTCCACACTTGTGCTTCATCATAGCACCATGTTCTTCATGATAGAGAGTCTCCTATGTTGTCACTTTCATATACTAGTGGGAATTTTTCGTTATAGAACTTGGCTTGTATATTCCAACGATGGGCTTCCTCAAATGCCATAGGTCTTCATGAGCAAGAAAGTTAATGCACACCCACTAGTTTTCTTTTGAGCTTTCATACACTTATAGCTCTAGTGCATCCGTTACATGGCAATCCCTACTCACACACATTGATGTCTATTGATGGGCATCTCCATAGCCCATTGATACGCCTATTCGATGTGAGACTTTCTCCCTCCTTTTGTCTATCACCACCTTCTATTCCACCCATAGTGCTATGTCCATGGCTCACGCTCATGTATTGCATGAAAGTTGAAAAGGTTTGAGAACACTAAAGTATGAAACAATTGCTTGGCTAAAACCGGGGTTGTGCATGATTTAAATACTTTGTGTGGTGAAGATGGAGCATAGCCAGACCATATGATTTTGTAGGGATAACTTTCTTTGGCCATGTTATTTTGAAGAGACATGATTGCTTTATTGGTATGCTTGAAGTATTATTGTCCTAATGTCAAATGATAGACTATTGATTTGAATCACTCGTGTCTTAATATTCATGCCATGATTAGATTACATGATCAAGATTATGCTAGGTAGCATTCCACATCAAAAATTATCTTTTTTATCATTTACCTACTCGAGGACGTGCAGGAATTAAGCTTGGGGATGCTGATACGTCTCCGTCGTATCTATAATTTTTTATTGTTCCATGCCAAGATTCTACAACTTTCATATACTTTTGGCAACTTTTTATACTATTTTTTGGGACTAACATATTGTTCCAGTGCCAGTGCCAGTTCCTGTTTGTTGCATGTTTTTTATTTCGCAGAATATCCATATCAAACGGAGTCCAAACGGAATAAAAACGGACGGAGATTTTTTTGGAATATATGTGAATTTTGGGAAGCGAAACCAACACGAGATGATGCCCGAGTGGGCCTCGAGGGTGGGCGGCGCGCCCCCTGCCCATGGCGCGCCCTGGGCCCTGGAGGACACACCGTAAGGCCGTTGATGCCCTTCTTTCGCCGCAAGAAAGCTAATATCCGGAGAACAATCGTGTCAAAAAATCAGCCCAATCCGAGTTATGGATCTCCGGGAATATAAGAAACGGTGAAGGGCCAGAATCTCGGAACGCAGAAACAGAGAGAGACAGAGCGACAGATCCAATCTCAGAGGGGCTCTCGTCCATCCGCCGCCATGGAGGCCATGGACTAGAGGGGAAACCCTTTTCCCACCTAGGGAGATGGTCAAGGAAGAAGGAGGAGGGGGGCTCTCCCCCCCCCTCGTTTCTGGTGGCACCGGAGTGCCATCGGGGCCATCATCGTGTGAGGCGATCTACACCAACACCTCCGTCGTCTTCACCAACACCTCCATCACCTTCCCCCATCTATCTACAGCGGTCCACTCTCCCGAAACCCGCTGTACCCTCTACTTGAACATGGTGCTTTATGCTTCATATTATTATCCAATGATGTGTTGCCATCCTATGATGTCTGAGTAGATTTTCGTTGTCCTATCGGTGATTGATGAATTGCTATGATTAATTTAATTTGCTTGTGGTTATGTTGCTGTCCTTTGGTGCTCATCATATGAGCGCGCGCGTGGATCACACCATAGGGTTAGTTGTATGTTGATAGGACTACGTATTGGAGGGCAAGAGTGACAGAAACTTCAACCTAGCGTAGAAATTGATGCATACGGGATTGGAGGGGGACAAATATATCTTAATGCTATGGTTGGGTTTTACCTTAATGAACGTTAGTAGTTGCAGATGCTTGCTAATAGTTCCAATCATAAGTGCATAGAATTCCAAGTAAGGGATGACATGCTAGCAGTGGCCTCTCGCACATAAAACTTGCTATCGGTCTAGTAACGTAGTCAATTGCTTAGGGGCAATTTCGCAACACCTACCACCACTTTACCACACTCGCTATCATTAACTTTAGTTGTGTCATTATCTTAACAGCCCCTAGTTCTATTTATGTGCTCTTTATATTCTTCCAAACCTATCCCACAAAATCACAAAATACTTCTAGTTTCATACTTGTTTTAGGTAAAGTAAATGTCAAGCGTGCGTAGAGTTGTATCGGTGGTCGATAGAACTTGAGGGAATATTTGTTCTGCCTTTAGCTCCTCGTTGGGTTCGACACTCTTACTTATCAAAAGAGGCTACAGCTGATCCCCTACACTTGTGGGTTATCAAGGAGGAAGGGCGCGACCACGGGGCGGCGGTTCGACAGTGCGGCTCGATCCGGGGGGCAGCGCCCGTTGTCTTGGTTCTAAGCCTGACAGTATGAGTAGGGGGTATGAATGAGGAGGCAAGGCCCTAGCTATGGTGGAGTTGTACACGAGGTGTTTTATGAGTTCAGGCCCTTCTCGGAGGAAGTAATAGCCCTACGTCTCGGTGCCCGGAGGCGGTCGACTGATATGTGTATGTGTGTGAGTTACAAGGATGCGAACCCTTGTACGGGAGGAGGGGGTGGCTTATATAGCGCGCCAGGACCCCAACTATGCTCCACGTTACTAAGGGTTCAATGTACATTAAGGCAGACGTTACTGGTAATGTCCGCAATAAAGAGTAATAAAGGCATTCACTACAGCGAGTAAATACCAGACCGTTGTTGTCCTAAGGGACCTTTGACCTTCGGGGGTCGAGTGCCTTGGATGGGTCGAGTGGAGTTGAGTCATCTTGTTGGTGATGTCCAGTCGAGTGAGATGTCCTCTTGGGCCGTCTCAGTCGACTGTCTTTACCATCATAGGTTTTGCCTTCTGATCTTCTGGGGTAGTGACCTTGGGTGGGGTACCTTGGTCAGGCCTGTGACCCTACCCTAGGTCTGTAACCTTGTCAGTAGCCCCCGAATGGATGGAGGCTTGAGCAGAAGAGAGTTTTGAAGAGAGCCTTGGTCCTGGCTCGACGCCCCTGGGGTAGTCTCCTCTGAGCTTGTGGACTAGGCTGTTTTTCTCAATCTCGTCTTGGTCGCCTTGATCTATTCTGGAACCGTCGAGTGCGTTTGCTTGTTGTCTGTTGACTGAACTTTGCGCTAGGCGTCGGGCGCCGTTGGCGTGCGTAGTTTCGGCGGGATTGGTTGTTCTCTGGACGCCGGATTTCGCGGGATTTCGAAATTTGGGGAAGCGCGTGGGACGGGTCGTGTCGCGGCAATCAGATGGATATACTCGGGTCGCCTCGATCTCCGCGCCGCCTTTTTCGCCACATATCGCGACCGCGCATGTTGCGGGATTTGATAAGATCGGTCGGGGCCACCGGTCAGTCAGTCGACCGTGGTGCTATAAAGGTGCGCCGAGCCCGAAGCGGGGGCACTGTGCGCCTATTCCTTGTTCCTTCGCCTCTGCCTCTCCGTCGTGCCTCTGCTCCTTCCCTCTTTCTCCACAGGCACCGCCGGCTCGCGTGCCATGGGCAAGGACAAGACTGCGGTGCTGGAGCACTCGAAGAAGGCGGCGAAGGGGAAGAGGAAGCGGTCCGGTCGTGGCGGATCATCGTCGAGGTCCGGGCTCCCTCCTGCTTGGATCCAGGGGGATTGGATCAGGTCCACCATCACGGCGGAGGATTTGGAGGAGCTGGAGGAGGAGGGGTTGGTCGCCCGCGGCTGCTGGCGGGTGTCGGAGGGCGAGCTCGAGCCCCGGCGGCGGGAGGGCGAGTGCGTCCTTCTCGCGACCCACGTCGACCGAGGTTTCTCCATGCCTCCGCACCCTTTCTTTCGTGCTTTCTTGATATTCTTCGGCGCCCAGCTGCATTACTTCACGCCCAATTCCATTGCCTTCCTTGCCACGTTTGTCTCTATGTGTGAGAACTTCCTCGGCTGTCGGCCGCATTGGGGTTTGTTCAAACCCATATTTACTTGTCGCTCGCAAACCATCAAGAAGGCAAACCCGAGTGACGAGAAGACGCACGTCCTCCAGGCGTGTGGCAGGCTCGGCATTCAACTTAGGAATAGGAGCGCTTTTCCCCCTTTGATTCTTTCGGAGTCGATTCGGGGCTGGCAGTCGACTTGGTTCTATTACAAGGACAGTACGACTCCTGGTCAGTCGACTGGACTCCCCCCTTTCTCTCTTGGTCGAGCCAGCCAGCCTCCGTCAATGAACGTGGGTCGGGTCAAGAGAGCGGAAGTGAACATGTTGGTGGAACGGGTCGTCCAATTGGTCCGCGAGGGAGTCACAGGGTTGGACCTGCTTGAGGTGTACCTCATGCGGAGGATCCAGTCACTCTAGGCTCGGGACCACCCGATGTGGCTGTACTCCGGCACCGACGACTCGTCACGAGTCCACCCAGAGGCGGCGGACGTGAAGTACGTGGCGCAGTGCCTGAAGTGCGTCACGGGGAACAAAGAAAACCCCAGGGGTTCCGGGAGGGTTCTCCCATTCGACGCCGACCATCTTCCTGACAAGGTCTGTCCTTGGCTTCCGAGTGGTTTTCATGTTATTGGCTTGCGGTTGTCTTGACGAGTTCGACTGACATTTGGCTAATCTTCCTTTTCCGCAGATCTATACTGAAATGTACTCGGTGCCCAACGGGGATCAAGTCCAAGAGGGAGAAGAGGGCGTGGGCGACGTCTCCGAGTGGAAGTCTGACGAAGAGAACGAAGAGGAGAGTGAGGACTACAGTAGCGGGGAGGGGGCCGAGTCACCTCCCCGTGACGAGAAGCGATCCAAGGGGAAGCACGACCCAGGGGCTGTGCGCCCTCGGATGGGTCCCTGATGGGCCTCTAACCCCTCGTTGGTTACCCCAAGTGGAAGGTGTGAGATGCAGTGTTGTGGAAGTTTTTCCCTTAGCAAAGATGCCAAGGATCGAATCCCCAGAGACTCCTAGGTTCAACAAGTAGGTGTCAACTGCTAACGACGCCAGATATTAGCAATCAACGTGGACCTGCACATAGATACAAATAACTTTGCTCCCAACGAGTATAGAGAGGTTGTCAATCCCTCCGGCCTTGTAGTTCACAAAGGATTAAACGCAAATGATAGTAGTGATAGATAATGTTTGCAATAGTAAGTAAAAGCGAAAAGTAAATAGCGGATGTGATCAATGATGGTAATATGGACCGGAGTCTCATGATGTTCACTAGTGATGTCTCTCTCCCAAAAGACGATAAAACAACTATGTGAGGGAAACGAATTATAGCTGGGCAATTGACAGGACCACGAACGCAAACCAATGCTGACTACACTGCAAGAAAGGTTGAGGTTCAAAGCATGGGCGGTACGCCAAAGTAAGTAGACCAAAATCCATCAATATCTACTACTAATCATCCACCTTGAGATATCTATCCAGAACATCTCGCTGGTATTAAGTTGCGAGCCCCACCCATAGTGTAAACTCAAAGCAACAGACAACTTCATTAAAAGAACTTTGCGTAAAGTAAACAATCCTTGCACCCGCGGGCACAAGCACCGTTGTTTTCCCCCTTGTGGCAAAAGCACATCCCCTAGACTCATGCTTCTGTCACTCAAACTAGTCATCGAGGGGCATGAACCCACAATCGAGCATAACGTTCCCTCTTGGAGTCACTACCTATTACTTGGCCAAAGCAATAAATAACAACGGAGAACATGCAAGAATTACTTACGAACATAAATATAAAAGAGGTAGATCAAATATATTACTCAATCACAATCTGAACATAATCTCATAATCCATCGGATCCCAGCAAACTCATCATAGCAACAGCATAAGGATTACATATGTGCCTCGATCATGTAGGGCAGCTCACGAGGACTAATTAGTGAAGCACAAGAACGGGAGGATAACATCACATAGCTACTAGTCATGGACTCATGGTCCAAGGGAGACTACTCACAACTCATCCGGGAGGCGTCCATGGTGGTGGAGAGGCTCCCGATGGTGATCCTCCCCTCCGGCAGGGTGCCGGCAAGAGTTCTCCTGGTGCTCCCGATCTTGGAAGCGGCGGCGGCGGCGGAACAGAGATGAGATCGCGAAAAAGAGTTCCCGTCCCGAGGGTTTCGAAGGACGCTCTAATTATATGCCAAAGGGGGGAACCAGACGGGGCTCGGGGGGCCGAGGTCCCCCCCCTCCCGGCGCGGCCCAGGGGGGCGCGCCGCCAGGGCGCCTGGGGCCCTGGTGCCCCC
>LR738709.1:237002008-237022884 GCA_902687465.1 Secale cereale
AGTGGATGTTTGTAACTTAGGCGATTCCACGCTACGTTGTATTTGTGGCGGAGCTCGGAAGACAGAGCCACTTTATACTTATGACGCAGCTTGGAGGACCGCAGCTAAGCCCCCGAGTGAGAGGGTTGCTCTTCATTCGGACTAGATGTTTGTAACTTAGGCAATTCCAAGCTACGTTGTATTTGTGGTGGAGCTCGGAAGACAGAGCCACATTATATTTATGACGCAGCTCGGAGGACCGCAGCTAAGCCCCCGAGTGAGAGGGTTGTTCGTCACTCGGAGTGGTTTTTGTAACTTAGACGAATCGCGTTTGCGGCTAAACCCCCGAGTGAGAGGGTTGCTCATCACTCGGAGTGGTTTTTGAAACTTAGGCGAATTGGGTTCGCGGCTAAGCAGCTGAGTGAGAGGGTTGCTCTTCACTCGGAGTGGTTTTTGAAACGTAGGCGAATCGGGTTCGCGGCTAAGCACCCACTAGGGGATTTTGAAGACCAGCATCTTAGAAAACAACAATCATTAAAGGATCGCTGCAAACTTGTCTTTGAAATAAACCGGAAAATCTTTATTACAACTCGACTGTTCGAGTGTCTCAAGTGTAGAAGCGGCGGAGCAGGTCTGCGTTCCATGAACGAGGTTCGTCCTTCTTCTTGGCGACGTTGTAAAGGTGATATGCTCCGTTGTGCAGTACCTTGGTGATGATGAAGGGGCCTTCCCAGGCCGGGGCGAGCTTGTGTGGTCGTTTCTGATGCACTCGAAGAACCAGGTCTCCTTCCTGAAATGCTCGGCTTCGCACGTTGCGAGCATGGAATCGACGCAGGTCTTGCTGATAGATGGTTGACCGGATCAGGGCCATCTCTCGTTCCTCCTCCAAGAGGTCGAATGCATCTTGATGAGCTTGCTCTGCCTCGGCTTTGGAGAAGAGTTCCACTCGGGGGGCATTATTTAACAAATCACTTGGCAGCACGGCTTTAGCTCCATAGACCATGAAGAAAGGGGTACGGCCAGTCGACCGGTTTGGAGTTGTCCTCAAACCCCATAAGACAGACGGTAATTCGGTTACCCAAGCTCCAGTAGCATGCTTAAGGTCACGCATGAGCCGTGGCTTCAGGCCTTGGAGAATCAAATCATTTGCCCTTTCTGCCTGTCCATTCGACTGCAGATGCGCCACTGAGTGATGGCTTCTCGCCCCTCGTTGGTTACCCCAAGTGGAAGGTTTGAGATGCAGTGTAGCGGTAGTTTTCCCTTGGCAAAGATACCAAGGATCGATTTCCCCTGAGACTCCTAGTTTCAACAAGAAGGTGTCAACTGCTAACGGCGCCAGATATTAGCAATCAACGTGGACCTGCACACAAATACAAATAACTTTGCTCCCAACGAGTACAGAGAGGTTGTCAATCCCTCCGGCCTTGTCGTTTACAAAGGAACAAACGCAAGTGATAATAGTGATAGGTATTGCTGCAAATAATAAGTAAAAGCGGAAAGTAAATAGCGGATGTGATCAGTGATGGTAATATGGACCGGGGTCCCATGATGTTGACTAGTGATGTCTCTCTCCCAAAAGACGATAAAACAGCTATGTGAGGTAAACGAATTACAGCTGGGCAATTGATAGAATTATGTGCGCAAACCAATGCTAACTATGTTGCAAGAAAGGTAGAGGTTCAAAGCATGGGCGGTACGCCAAGGCAAGTAGACCGAAATCCATCTGCATCTACTACTAATCATCCACCTTGAGATATCTATCCAGAACATCTCGCTGGTATTAAGTTGCGAGTCCCACCCATAGTGTAAACTCAAAGCAACAGACAACTGCATTAGAAGAACTTTGCGTAAAGTAAACAATCCTTGCACCCGCGGGCACAAGCACCATTGTTTTCCCCCTTGTGGCAACAACACATCCCCTAGACTCATGTTTCTGTCACTCAAGCTAGTCATCGAGGGGCATGAACCCACAATCGAGCATAACGTTCCTTCTTGGAGTCACTACCTACTACTTGGCCAAAGCAATAAATAGCAACGGAGAACATGCAAGAATTACTTACGAACATAAATATAAAAGAGGTAAATCAAATATATTACTAAAACACAATCTGAACATAATCTCACAATCCATCGGATCCCAGCAAACTCATCATAGCAACAGCATAAGGATTACATATGTGCCTCGATCATGTAGGGCAGCTCACGAGGTCTAATTAGTGAAGCACAAGAAGGGGAGGAGAACATCACATAGCTACTGGTCATGGACCCATGGTCCAAGGGAGACTACTCACAACTCATCCGGGAGGCGTCCATGGTGGTGGAGAGGCTCCCGGTGGTGATCCTCCCCTCCGGCAGGGTGCCGGGAAGAGTTCTCCTGGTGCTCCCGATCTTGGAAGCGCGGCGGCGGCGGAACAGAGATGAGATCGTGAAAAAGGGTTCCGTCCTCGAGGGATTCGGGACGCGTGTTAAATATATGCCAAAGGGGGGCATCAGCGGAGGCCTGGGGGGCCCAGGCGCCCCCCTGGCACGGCCAGGAGGGGGGCCACGCCACCAGGGCGCCTGGAGCCCTGGTGGCCCCCCTCCGGCCCTACTTCGACCGTGTGGAAGCTTCCGGAATGCTGATTTTTTATATAATTTTCCGGGATTTTTCTGGCAGTTTACGTGATGGGAAAACCTGAAATACAAAAACAGCAGAAAACAGAAATTGGCACTGGGGTGCACTGAGTTAATAGGTTAGTCCAAATATGATCAAAAGTGTATGGAAGTGTATAAATATCATAGCAATATCACCCAAAAGAGGCATGGAGCAAGCAGAAATTATAGATACGTATTGGACGTATCAACATCCCCAAGCTTAATTCCTGCTCGTCCTCGAGTAGGTAAATGATAACAAGAATAATTTCTGTGGTGACATGCTATTAACCATATAGGACTTTTCATAGTCATATGACAAAAGCTTACTGAGACAATGAATCTATAGTAATTAAGTTGCCTCATGAGAGAATCACAAAGAACTGAAAGTTTTACAATATGATACTGAAACATCTAATAGATTTGTAATGAGCATGATGTGCAAATATGATAAGGTGATATCTCGCTTGCCCCCTTTAGTGAAGCAAAACATAAATGCAGGGGCACCTCCAAGGTTTAAGTGATGACTAGATACAATGATTTCAGAATAAACGATATCATAATCATGCAAAAGACAATGCTACTTTGGGACAATGCACATTACCCTCAGAATGACAATCATGCTCTTAATAGTTGGTGCTTTAAAAGAAGGTGGAGACTCTCGAACCGTGGCTTTTGTTGGAAAGGTTGAAAACCCGTAGTCGGAAACAAAGACAAAACATGTACCAGAGCTCTTGGTTTTAAAAACAGAGGTAATAATTATTTTTTAGATTATGCATGTTTCGTCAACGAATGCTAGCAGACAACTCAATCACTTCTTGAGATGGACAAGTTTCGAGGAACGGCTCCCGAATGAGGATGATCACATCCTCTTAATCTCCTTTGTTTATCACTGCCAAAGTTTTCTGATTTCTCATGAACAAAACGTGAAGGAGAGTTTGTTTGTTATATTATTTTTGAGCCGGGCGCACTATTTGCCAGTTCCTTCTTGTATTATGGGTTTGCACATTAGACATGCAATCCCGGGGTGAAGCTTGTCCAACTTAAAAAGATCATGAATTAACTACTACTTTCTCATGAACTAAAACAGAGGCACATAATAGAAATGCTTTTTTTTGAATAATTTCCAGATGGTACATGAAACTCTTCGTTAGGAATGGCAGGTAAATACCATGTATAGGAAGGTATGGTGGACTCATATGGCATAACTGGTTTAAAGGATTTTGGATGCACAAGCAGTCAGTCCGCTTAGTACAGGTGGAGGTTAGCAAAAGACTGGGAGCGACCAACTAAAAGAGCAATGACGGTCATAATCATGCAGAGCGACAAAGCAACATTGAATCAGGCATGGAAGTTATATCGCTACTCAGAAACAAAAGATCATCAAGGCTTGACAGACTTTCTTTATAGTCTTAAATATGCGTGAGCATACGCCAAGTCAATCAAAATAAATTCTTGAAGGAAGATATTACTAAACCATACCACATCATAGGCAAACAAATCATGTTGGTACTCCAATAACACATTGGGAACCCCCTAGCTATTTGAGACTAACCATAAGAAAACATGAACTACTAAGCACCATTATGCATGTAGCATTTTTATCATAGACATATCAACCAATGCAACAGAAGCAAACTCCCTTAATAAGATAAGCATGATAAATAAAGAGAGTTCAAGCAACCAACTAAACAAAAGCTCTTTAAAAATATAAGCATGAATACTAAGAGCTGAACATGACAGTAGCTATTGAAAGACAAAGAACACACACAGCAAAGATAGACATGAAAATTCTATGTTATGTTCTAGGTTGAAGTGGAGCGTGTTTCTCTCCCACAGAAAGAAAGCTGAGTTCCGACTCGTTATGAAAAGCAAGCAAAGCTAAAAGGGAAACTAAAAGCAAGACGCTCCAAGCATAGCACATAACACATGAAGTGATAAAAATATAGTGGAACGAAGGACGAACTAATAATGTTGATGGAGAAGGGGATGCACGGGGGCATCCCCAAGCTTAGACGCTTGAGTCTCCTTGAATATTTCTTGGGGGTGCATGGGGGCATCCCCAAGCTTGAGCGTTTGACACTCCTGAATCTTTTTATCATCTTCCCTCGCACACTTGAAAACTCCCTTCATACATAACTCATCATAATCTGATTCGCGAGGTTAGTACCCATAATAATATAATTGTTACTTGCTGGAAATAAGAATATTCTTGAAGGTCTACTGTTTCTCAAGATTGCCAAAAGGTTTTTGCAAAGAAAAAGAAAGCTCAAGGTTTGCAAAATGAAGGAAAGGTAAAACAGGACAGAATCTGTGAAAAACAGAACATCAGGTAGTAAATGATTTTTTCAGGGCACTTCTGTAACTCTAATAAAAAAACTCAGAACAGACGCCCGAAAGACAATTGTATAGAGCACGCTGTCGAAAACATTCAGACCAAAAAGATGATCTGGTGATTTTATACGAATTTTTCTATCCAAGGACAGAATCTGTTTCCTGGACAGCACGTCACAACTTTTGAACTTTCTTGCAATCAGAGGCTACACTTGGCACAAAGTTGAAAAGTAAAGATACAATGATGATGCTACTGTAGTAACAACATCAAGACACAACAAAAGCAAAATAAAATTTATTCATTGGGCTGCCTCCCAAAAGCGCTTTCTTTTATGCCTTTAAGCTAGGCATAATGCATAGAGATCAAGTTGTATCAATTGAACCATCATCAAGATCATCAAAAAGCTCTTCAATAGTACAACTAGTCTTAAGAGGACTTTCAAATAAAGGCCTCATAGAGATACTTCTAGGGAGAAGACCAAAAGGAAAAAAGTCAAGGGAAGATTCATTTATAAATTTATCAAAGAGAGGTGTTTCTTCCAAAGTCTTCACAGTTTCAACCCCTTTGGCAATAGATGGATTACTTTTAGAGCGGGGAGCCTTTGGAACGTGAACGAACTTAGGCTCCTTCTTTGCCGGAGTTTCTACCTTTTTGGTTTTGATTGCGGAGAAAGTAGTTCCTAGAGTATCAAAGATTTCCTCAATTTTGTCTATCCTAGAAGAGTCCAAGTCATGGGATTTGATGGTCTCCAAAGTTTTGAAAATTTTATGCATGGAGCTATCAATCCTATTCAAATTCCCTTGGATCTTACGATCCAACTCATTTATCTTATTAATGTTTGGCATCTCTAGCTCTATCTTTTCAAGTTTTTTCATAATGTGAGCTAGGGTGATGTCCTCTTGAATGCTAACAACAGGGGGATTCCCAACAAGATTTTCAATAATACTAAGAGATTACCAAACTGGGGCCTCTAGGAAATTCCCATTGATAGCAGTATCTAGAATAAACCTATTCCAAGAAGTAATTCCAACATAAAAATTTCTAAGAAGGATAGTAGTAGATTGCTTCTTGGTGGCTCTTTTTTGAGAATCATTAATTCTATACCAAGCATCTTTCAGACTTTCCCCACCTCTTTGTTTAAAGGTGAGAACTTCTGCCTCGCCAAAGACAAAAGGACCCGACATAATGACAACTAAAGAATGAGATAACTATTTTTATGATTTTTGATAAAAGATACTAAAGCAAAAACTGAAAGGTAAACTAACAAGACTAAAAAGCAAAGGTAAAAGATAGCGTGCAACTCCCCTATCTTGAAGAGTGGAGTCCCCGGCAACGGCGCCAGAAAACTTTGCTTGATGGCTTCTCGCCACAAAATCTGCTATAGCGTGAGACTTGATGGCTTTCTTCGCTTCAAACTTGATATATAATGGAAGAAGTTCAATCGCCCATTTTGCCACTCGATCGGTCGCATCTCGGTTGTTCAGGATCTCTAATAGCGGGGCATCGCTGACGACTGAGATTGTATGGTCCGAGAAGTAATGGGCAACCTTTTTTGCGGTCAAGTAAATCCCGTACACGAGCTTCTGGTAATGCGGGTACCTTTGCTTAGAGGGAGTCAAAACTTCGGATATGTAATAGATTGGGCACTGGACCTTGTAGGCCTTGCCCTCTTCTTCCCGCTCGACCGTGAGTACAGTGTTGACGACTTGTCCGGTGGCTGCAATGTATAGCAGGAGAGGCTCTTTGCTGACCGGGGCTGCAAGCACCAGCTGGGTGGACAGCAGGGCTTTGAGCTCTTCAAACGCTACTTCGGCTTTAGAATTCCACTCGAACTTGTCAGATTTCTTCATCAGTCGGTAGAGAGGCAATGCCTTCTCACCGAGACGAGAAATGAATCGACTCAATGCGGCCAAGCAACCAGTAAGCTTCTGGATGTCGTGTATACGCTCGGGGCGTTTCATTCAGAGGATGGTGCTGACCTTCTCTGGGTTGGCGTCGATTCCCCGTTCGGAAATGAGAAAACCGAGTAACTTGCCGCCAGGAACTCCAAATGTACACTTCGACAGATTGAGCTTGATATCATAGCTTCTTAAGTTCGTGAATGTCTCAGCGAGGTCGATCAGCAGGTCAGAACCTTTCTGTGACTTGACCACAATGTCATCCATGTATACTTCGACGTTCCGACTGATTTGCCTTATCAGGCACTTCCGTATCATGCGCATGAAGGTAGCGCCGGCATTTTTGAGACCGAAAGGCATGGTGACATAACAGAAACACCCGAAGGGGGTGATGAAAGCTGTCTTGATTTCATCGGGTCCGAACTGACGGATCTAAAGGTACCCGGAATATGCGTCCAGAAAGGACAAACGCTCGCACCCCGCAGTCGAGTCAACTATCTGATCGATGCGAGGGAGAGGAAAAGGATCCTTCGGGCAGGCCCGGTTGATGTGCTTGAAATCGATGCACATGCGGAGAGACATGTCCTTCTTAGGGACCATGACGACATTGGCGAGCCACTCGGAGTGGTAGATCTCGCGGATAAACTCAACTGCCAGGAGCCAAGCCACTTCCTCGCAAATTTCCTTTCTCTTTTCCGTAGCGGACCGACGATGATGTTCCTTCACAGGCTTCACCTTTGGGTCGACTCACAAATGGTGCTCAGCCAGTCCCCAGGGTACACCGGGCATGTCTGATAGTTTCCATGCGAAGATGTCCCAGTTCTCACGGAGGAACTGGATGAGCGCTTCTTCCTATTTGCTGTCGAGTGTAGTGGAAATGTGGGTCGGTGCTGCATTGGGGTCGGTGGGGTGGATGTGTACGGGCTTCTTCTCCCCGGCCGACTGTAAAGCTGACTCGGAAGCCTGCTTCTTTGCCCTCAGCAGATCACTCGGATCCACGCTTTTTTGGTACTCCTCCATCTCTACTGCTGCCATCTACTCGTCAGCGATCTTCGAGCCTTTTGGAAGCACTCTTCCACTTTCTAGTGGTTCCTAGTGACGGTTATAATGCCGTTGGGTCCCGACATCTTCAGCTTGAGGTATACATAACATGGTTGAGCCATGAATCTGGCGTAGGCGGGCCTACCCAGATGGCATGATAAGCGCTGTTGAAGTCCACCACTTCAAACGTCAGCTTCTCTTTGCGATAATTCTTCGAGTTGCCAAAGACTACGTCGAGTGTGATTTGGCCAAGTGAGTCGGCCTTCTTCCCGGGGATGACCCCGTGGAACCTCATGTTGCTTTCACTCAGCTTGGACATTGGGATGCCCATATCCCGGAGGGTTGATGCATACAGAATATTCAAACCACTGCCTCCATCCATCAGGACGCTGGTCAGACGTGTGCCCGCGACCACTGGGTCGACCACCAGCGCCTGCCGCCCGGGGGTGGCGATGTGCGCATGATGATCAGACTGGTCGAATGTGATGGGGGCCTTGGACCACTTTAGAACCGTGGTGGTTGCCGGGGCAACCATGTTGACTTCTCTGTTGATGGTTTTCAGTCGACTTTTGCTCTCGACGTCTATGAAGATCACCAAAGTGGAGTTGATCTAGGGGTATCCTCCATCCCCTTCCTTGTCCTCGGATTCCTCTGATTCCTTTCCCTTCTCAGTCGACTGATCTTTCTGGAAGTTCTGGATCAAGAGTCAGCACTGTCGAGTGGTGTGCTTGGGATATACCAAGTTTCCCTCTTCATCTTTCTTCATGTGAATGGGACACGGCTGGTCGAGTACATCACTCCCAGCTTCTCATGGGCCCTTCGGCTTTCCTTTGCCCTTTCCTTGGCTGACCACTGCAGCTTCACCCTGAGCAGCTGGCTTGGCCTTGCGCTTGTTCTTCCGATTGGAATTTTGATCATCCTATCCGACTGGTTTCTTGCTACTGCGGATCCGGTCGGCCTCTTCTCCGTTAGCATACCGACTGGAAATCTCCATCATCCCGGACAGGGACATATCGCCTGTTCGACCAAACTTTAGATTCAGCTCTCGGTTATGCACGCCCTCCTTGAAGGCGCAAACTGCCTGGTGCTCAGACACATTTTCCACCGTGTGATGCAAGGTGGTCCATCGCTGGATGTAATCTATCAAGGTTTCATTCGACTTTTGCGCGCAATACGGAAGCTCCGCGAGGCCAGCAGGTGCCCTCGAAGGTCCGAATGAACACTCGAGCCAGCTCCTCCCAGCTGTAAATACTCCCGGGGGCCAACTGATTGAGCCACGCCCGAGCCGAACCGCCCAGCATCAAAGGAAGGTGCTTCATGGCTACGTCGTCATTGCCGCCTCCGATCTGCACAGCCACTCGGTAGTCTTCTAGCCAGGTGTCTGGTTTTGACTCGCCGGTGATCTTATTTACCCCTGCCGCCAACCTAAAGTTAAGGGGGATCTCAGCGGCCCTGATGGCACTGCAGAAACATTCTCGTTTTGTCAAGATCATGTTCTTTTCCTTACCGATCCATTTATCAGGATTGTTGTGACCTCCATTCTAGTTCTCTCATCTTATCAAGTTTTGACTCTCTTTTAATCTGAGTGTTGTGTGAAGCCTTTCTTACCGCTTGTGCCATTCGTTCAATAGTTTCGGAGGCAGTGTGTTGTTGATTTCATCAAGTTTCATCCCATCTCCTCAAGTTCATGTTCAATTCCTTCCATTTACAGTCGGAATGCTATCCAAATTCTTTTGTTCTTATTCCTTCCCTAGCTTTATTCAACCAGAGTGGTTTAAATTCTTCCATGATCCGTGAGCCCGTGTTTCATGCCTTTCAACCTACAAGGTTCTTGTAATGTTCCTTGCTCCTCTTTTCTAACGGAGTGTTTTCATCTTCGTTCATCTTTGTTGTATTCTTCTTTCAATTTGGTCAACCTCTCAGGTTCGTGGTTTCACTCGTTTGTCGAAGAAGCAACTTTGTATTACCTCTTCCTTTATCCTCTTCTATCCGGTGCCATCTCCAGGATCTCGGGTCGAGATCCTCTATTAGTGTGGGAGAGTTGTGACGCCCCAAGACCGATGCTCCAGAAGACTTCTAGCTATTCCGGGTTTCGCCGTGTGTTTCTTTTGATTGTTCTATTTATTTATTTTTGCATTGCATCATGTCATCATGCCATCATCTCATTAATTTTTCAAACACAAATAAATAAATTGTATGGATCTTCGATCCATTTAAATCGAGGGAATTCACATTGTATTTTCTCTTTATAAAATATCCTCCTTATAATTATGGAGTTATTATAATTAATGCATTAATTTAGAATAACCAAACACACTTGCAATTAATTCTCATGCCTTTGTTATCTTAATTCCCGGCCTTAAACTTTGTCCTCAAATTCTGGCCCATTTGGATTTCATCTAAAGGGATTTCAGAATTCAAATAGTTTGACTTTTATTCAAACTTGTTTGAATTTTCATCTTCCAAAAGCCTTCCAACAATTTTTATTAAATTCCTTACATTTTTGTGAGTCCGGGAAGATAATCCCCATGCCCAAACTCCTTCTCTAACCTTTTCTTTTCTTCCCTTTTCTTTCTTCTGATTTTCTGTTTTTAAAAAAACCTGAGAAGGGAGAGAGAAGCCCAGCCATGCCGGTCCATTTGTCTCCCAAGGCCCAGTCGGGCTTCTATCTAACCCTAGCCTGTGCGAGCCCCTCTCCTCGATCCCCCACCAACTCCCTCGTTCCCTCCTGGCGCCGCCACCACCAAGGCACGCTCGTGCCACGCCCGCCCGATCCCCTCGCTCGATCTCCTCTCTCCTTCTCGTCTCCCCTGCCTCGCACCTCCTCCTCCTCGAGGCCCTCGTCTCCAATGCACCCCCGCCGCGACTCGCCATGGCGCCCCACGGGCCGGCCTTGGCCGCGTCCGTCGCCACGCCGCTCGACCTCCCTTGCCCGTCAGGCCGCCAGCGATGGCCGCTGCCCCGAGCGCCTCCATGTTCCTGCGTCGTGCTGCTCCTCCCGTCCCCGCATCGCCAGGGCCGCCGGGTGCCGCTGTCTCGCCCCTTCTGATCCGGCGCCATCTAGGACCACCATCGCCGTCCAGCTCCTCCACAAGCCAGTGCCGCCGGCCGCTGGAGCTCTTCTTCCACGCCTCAGATCCAGTGGTCCCCACGGCCTCCCCTCCATTCTCGATCCCCTCGCCGGTGTACCAAGGATGCCGCCGCCCTTCGTCGTCCTGCTCCTGCGCATTGACCCTATTGAGCACTCGTGGGGCCCTCATCGCCAAGTCTAGCGGTGCCCCAGGACCAGCCACTGGCTCAAGTCCCTTATCCAGCAGCTTCCGTCACCTCTCTTTGACTTCCTACATGCCCGGCCCAGCTCCGCTTCCTGCATGTGACCCTGCCGCCCGAGCTCCTGATGCCTTCTCGACTGCCATGCTGCTGCTGGTGCTCGGGACGCCCAGACCCACCAGGTCCGGCTACAACCCGAGCAGCTACATGGCTATGTCCCTGAACGGCTACACTGTCAAGTACACCGTCGCCAAGTTCCTCCCCGTCAAGTGCACAAGGACCTCGAGTACGACTACACAGTGGTGCGTCAATTACCTCCACCGCCGTCTTCGGAATTGCCAAGTACCACGACGCCCGGAGCCCTCGGATACGCCAAGTTCAACTACATGACGATACGTGAAGTACCACGTCGTCGACGACCCTCAAGTTCAACTACAACGACAACGAACGTGAACGACTACAGACCAAAATGCCAAGTACCACTAGAGTCGCAAGAACCGAGACCGACAAGTTCAAAGACCCCAAGTACCACGACGACCGTTGTTCGCCATGTACCCCTTCGAAACGCCAAGTTCCTCTTCAGACGTGTACAACTACCCTCATCGATGACTCATGTACCACAAGCGCCAAGTTCGACCACCGTGGCATGAACCACTACTTCCACGACGACGAGTACCACTACCGGTGACTCCGTGGATGAAGTTCCTCGTCGTGACCCCGAACATCTACGGATACCCGAATGCCTACGAACGTGTACCACTACATCCACTACCATCGCGAGAACGACTACTTCCACCACTTCCCTCGACGAACTCAAACCGCCTCAAAATGCACGCTTCGAAGGTATAACCCCGAGACGACCGCCCGTGGATGAATGCTTGTGATGTATGAGTTGAACCGTGTGTTGCACCATGAACGACTTGTCGTTGCACGTTCCTCCTTGTTTTCCATGCCGTCGACCCGTGGGAACCCGGTATGCGGGATCACCCCACCATCTTTGCATGACACGCTCTCCGTCCTTCTTTTGCACAGGTCTCTCAACGAGTTACCGAAACCGATATGTTGCCGTGGCATCATTTTCTGTTATCGCCGCTGTGGCACCCTTTCTTTCCAACACGGTGACGAAATACTCCATATCTTGCTCATGTCAACTTTTAACAAAAATTGCATAAAACTTGTAAATGTCATCTGCATCATGATAACAACATTTAAATGGTTAAAATTGTTGTTTGCTTTAATAATTGCTAAACATGCACATGGGGTTTTACCGGAATTGTTGTTGTTATTTCCGGCCTCATTTAAATTGCATAAATAGATAGTTTCCTTATGCTTCACCTCTTGCCATGTTAATTAAGATTTAATATTGTTGGGTACCTAATCGAGATCAAACTAAATATGTGAATGTGGTGTTTTGTTAATATGCAACTCGTTGCATCTTTAGCTCCACTTAACTTGTAGATTTGCTTGTTGCACTTTGACATGCCATGCATATTTAAACGGACATGCATCATACTTGCTTGTGCATCATGACATGCTTATGCTTGTGTGTTTACCATGTTGTTTGCTTCTTTTCGGTTGCTTCTCTCGTTAGCTTTGGTTTCGTTCCGGAGTTGTGAGGATTTATTCGACTACTTCATGGACTCGTTCTTCTTCCTTGTAAAATCCCAGGCAAGATGACCGTTCCCCGATATCACCTCTATCTTTGCTTTGCTAGTTGTCTCACTCTATTAGACATGCCGCGATGCCTATTCTTGTCTTGTTAGCCTCCTATGTTGCCATGAAACACTCTAACCACCTTCCTAGCAAACCGTTGATTTGCTAAGTACGCTTTTGCTCAGCCCCTCTTATAGCGTTGTTAGTTGCAGGTGAAGTTGAAGATTGCTCCATGTTTTGGACTTGTTTTATTGGGATAACACAATATATATATTAATTAATTAATGCACATATATATTGGCAATGCGTGGAAGGCTTGGCCTTCTACTCGGTGTTTTGTTCCACTCTTGCCACCTTATGACCCGGTAAACCGGTGTTATGATCCTTGATTTTGCATTCCTAACATGGTTGGGGTTTATGGGCCCCCCCTTGATAATTCGCATTGCTTAAAGCTTTTCCAGCAAGGTCCAACTTTGGTTTTACCATTTGCCTAACAACTAAAACTTGCATAGGGAGTCATTAACCCGAATTCTTAATCAACAACCCAGGCCAGTGCTTCTCATGAGTGTTGGTCCAAACTGGGGAGACTGTAGGGCCGCCTTGGGGAAACCCGATGTATCTGGTATATACCTATAGGATGCCCCATCCGGTCGTGGCCTAAGACGAGATACGCGCGGCTACTATCTAGGTGTCGGCATGCTGGGAGGTCTTGCTGGATTAGTTTTACCTTTGTAGAAATATCTTGAGCACGGGATTCCGAGAATACTCGTGTTTTCCCAACATGGAGTTGCGACTCCGCGGATCGTGAGCTTGTGATGGGCTAAGTTGGGACACCCCTGCAGGGTTATGAACTTTCGAAAGCCGTGCCCGCGGTTATGTGGTAGATGGCAATTTGTTAATATCCGGTTGCAGATAACTTGACACCTTATCCTTAAGAATACACTACATGTGTGAGTAACCGTGATGGTCTCTTTTCGAAGGGATTTTCGAAACGTGAACACGGTGGGGTTATGCGTGAACGTGAGTAGCTAGGATCACTTATTGACCATCTTTGGCGACCGTTGGAACATATCCTCATCTCGCCCTGACTTCGTAGGCTAGTTGCTTAGTGCTTGCTGCAACCACTTTATTACCTCTCCACACCTAAAAGGCTTTGTTAGTTTTGATACCTGGGAATGGGATTGCTAAGTCCTTGTGACTCACAGATTACAACACACACCAGATGCAAGTACAACTAAGTACGACGCAGGAGATGGACAAGAACTTCACTAGGAGTTCCATGAAGAGCGTGGTCGTATCTATGTGACGTATCCCGACGATCAGTAGTGGTTCCTACTAGGGGCGATCAGGACTTGTGGTTGTGGTATCTTTTCTCGCTTGTTTTCGTCCGTTGTCAGACCCTATGTTATTTGGATGAATGTATGCTATTGTATTAATTGTGTGACGTGGCGAGTGTAAGCTAACTATTTTACTCTTTCATCCCTATTCTTTACATGAGTTGTGCAAAGATACCACACTTGCGATCATTCCAGACTGCGCTTATGTCTCTAACTCATGCCTGACACGTGGGAGATATAGTCGCATCCTGGGCATTACAAGCTTAATTATGCTTCTTCTCGTGTCTCGAAGTGTAATTAATTCTCCGCATTATTGAAGTGGAGTTTTGCATTTCTTCGTTCATCTCAACTATTAAATCTTTCGTATTGGCAGAGATTCACCTCAAGTTTTGGGATGATTTCCATAAGTCCACATCAAGCTTATTCCTTTGTTGTTGATTACCAACAACTCCGTCGTCCATTCTTCGCAAGGATGCATTCAATTCTTTTGTGCTAGAAAATGTTGTTCTTTCTCCTTTCTTCTCATTCCATTCTTTATTTCTTCCGGAGGCATCGTCTTGTTCATCTCGTCATGGATCGTTCTATCTTGTCAATTTCAAGTTCTATTCCTTCCATTTTCAGCCGGAATGCTACCCAAATTCCTTCGTTCGAATTTCTTTTCTCTTTTAACCGGAGTGGTATTCTTGTTCCTTCAGCTCATGTATCATGTGTCAGGGATATTATTACTAGGTATAAACCGCCCAGGAGGGGCCGGTTTATGCCTATAGAGATTATTTCTACTGAAGCCCGGCGAACATGGAGGAAGGCGCTTTAGTCCAAGAAGCCTAAAGCCCAAGAGGCATTAGAGCCCATGATTTGTAAACCGCCATATGATAGGTAACTTGTGATGTAAGATAGGAAGAATAGAGCCCGAGCCAGACACGTTTATGAGCCGGCCTCGGGATTTTGTAAACCGGACCGGGCGTCACCTTGGATATAAAGGGACGACCCGGCGATGGTTCAGGGGAGAGAACAAGAACTCGAGACACAGGTAAAGCGGATTCGCTCCCTGGTCATCGAAACCCTACCAATATTACACCAAACTAGACATAGGCTTTTACCTTCATCGAAGGGGCCGAACTAGTATAAATCCCTGTGTCCTTGTCCGCTTTAACCCCTTTAAGCTAACTCGTAGCGATGGCCTCACGACTAAGTCCTTTTGCTAGGACATCTGCCGTGACAAAACCACGAGAGTTGGCGCCCACTTTGGGGCTATCGCCCGATGGTTTCGAGTTCTTGAAGGGTAGCTTTGAAGGACTCAACGGATATGAAGTGGGCCGGATGACCAAGAGTCGTCGCGGCAAGATCTACATCGACGATGCAGGCTGGGGCCCCGAGGCCGATTCAATCGAATACGGTTACCGGGTCCCCTTCGGCTGCATCCACATCTTCATCGGCAAGATTGGAGAACCGGGCCCTGAGCCAGACATCTTCCCCAACATCGTCGAGCCGGCTCGGCGTGCGAGACCCGCCCGAATTCAGCCCGCCATGAAGCATGTCTTCGTTGGAGCAGTTCATGAAATGCAAGCCGAGGACGGATCGGACTCTGGCGGTGAGACTGTTGTCTATTCTGGCGACGAATCGTCCTCTGGAGAGAAAGAATCTTTATATTTGTTGCAAGATGGCCGATCTGAGGGTTGTTCCGATGGCGACAGTATTCCGGACCCCCTTGATCCGCCAACCCGAGTTGCCGTCTTTATGGCCGGATCACAACCTATGCAGCAGTCATCAACTACAGCGGTGTTAACATCAGACACAGTGGGAGCTAGGGCTGGGGGTCCTGATCCGTCGCCGGCTAAAACTTTGTCCATCTTAGTCGATACTTTGATAGCGATGTTAACAGCAGAGGTAGCCCAGGCCAATAAGGAGCAACACAGTGCGGAAGTCGCTCAGGTGAAAAGCCGGATAGATCAAGCCAAGTTGGACCTAGCTGTTGAGAAAACCAGGATGGCTGCGAAGCAGGCTGAGCTGGACGCTTAGGCTTATCAACTCATGTTGGATCAGACTGCTTCACACGAGATAATGAAGAGAAGGCAATGATCTCGCCTGCCACCGGTCTATGAGGCAAGGAACCTCTTTAGCACGCCAGGAGCGGGGACCAGTAATCAGCTAGAGATAAACCGAGGAGAAGCACCAGGCACAGGAGCGTCAGTCCAGCCACACGCGGCGGAACCAACCCGACAGGTGGTCCCATCACAGCATGTGCCCACCCCTCCCGATCATTACTCTAACCCATTGGATAACATAGTTGCCGCCGCTTCACGACTAGCCGCCCTTCCCATTGAAGGAACGTCCCCCGTAGCGGTGGAGGCACGACGGTCCAGGGAGTTTTTGGAAACAGCGCTGACTCAACAGCAAGCTTATTCTCACACCCGTGAGAGGATCCATTCAACCCCTCGCCCAAGCCGGAGTTATACTAGGCACCTAGATGAACCGGCCGTACCAAGCAGCGCGCGAAGACGTAACCCGCCGCGGAGGGATGATCCGGCAGGAGGAGATGTGAATGCTCAGGACGTGGTGAATCTGGGCAGGCAGTGCCGGGAGGCCGAGTTAGCCGCACAGTACGACGCCCGTCAAGCCACGCCGGTTCGTCCATCTACCTCAGTTGAACCAGGGGTAATGTCTAGCTCCTTGGGAGTGCCTTGTCTTACTCCCGCTTTGCGCAAGGTAAAGCTGCCCAAGGATTTCAAAGGACCACGCAAGGTGCCCAACTACACTTCGGATCTATCCCCCGAGACATGGGTCGAGAGCTATGAGATGGCAATGGAGATGCTAGATGTGGATGATGCAGCGTGTGCTAAGTACTTCACTATGATGTTGGAGGGCACAGCTCGCACTTGGCTGAAACGCTTGCCACCCAATTCCGTCGGATCATGGGCCCAATTGCGCCGCTGGTTTATCAATAACTTCAAGGACACGTGCAAACAGCCAATGTCTGTCGCTGATTTAGCAGCCTGCGTTCAAGGAGAGCACGAGTCAATAAGTAGTTGGGTGCGCCGAGTGTCGGAGATCCTACATTCCTCCAATAGCATCAACCCAAGCATGGCAGTGGTAACCGTGGAAGGCAATGGCCTGTTTGAACCTTTGAAGTTGAAGTGGGGACGACTTAAGCGTAATTGTGATGACATGGGGACGCTCATGGGCGCTTTAGTAAAGTATGCGGATTCAGATAGTGCCAAATACCCGGACTCCAATAATGACAAGTCAGGGAAGGTAAACAAGAATGGTAAAGCGCCACAGCCCAACCCGGCTAATCAAGGATACAACGGTAAGCGTAAAGCAGATAGCAACTCAGATTTTGTGGCTAACACCAATGCTCAGGAGAACGTCCAGTGCCGCAAGGGTAGACCGCCCCCACGAAATGGGAGGCCGCCTATTAATCTGGAACACCAGATGAACATACCTTGCCCGAGGCACTGTATAGTAGAAAAGCCAGCTACACACCTCTGGAAGGACTATTTTATTATGCAAGAAATCATGAACCGGTCTCGGTACGATCATGGACCATCTGGCAGATCAGGCCCCGGTTTTCAAGGACCAGGTTATCAAGGTGGTGGATCCGGTTCAGGGTACCAGGGCAACAACAGCAACCACAATGAGCACAATCAGCATAACCAACAACACGGCCAGGGCGGTTATAACAATCAAGGAAATCAACAGTGCCAATAGCAGCAGCAATCCGGATATCAGAGTAATCCGAAGGAGCTGAGCAGTGGGCAGTATCATGTCTTCACCACGAGCTTATGTAAACGTGATCAGAAAGTTTACAAGAGGGCAGTACAATCTGTTGAACCGACGGTGCCGCGCTACCTGCGTTGGCAGAACAACCCATTGTGTGGAGCCAAGAGGATCATCCGCCCTGGGTTGAAAATCCGGGTCAGCTGGCTCTAGTTGTGGCACCACAGGTGGGTGGCTACAAGTTTACCAAGGTGCTTATGGACGGAGGCAGCAGCATCAACATTCTATACTATGAGACTTTCCGGCACATGGGGCTGACAGATAAGAAGCTTCGGCAGTCCAACACAATTTTTCATGGGGTGGTGCCCGGTAAATCGGCATATCCAGTTGCCAAGATAGATTTGGAGGTCACTTTTGGAGATTAGCATGATTCCAGGTCGGAGACTTTGACCTTTGAAGTGGTAAAGATCAAGAGCCCGTATCACGCCCTGTTCGGGCGGCCGGTTTACGCTAAGTTCATGGCAAGGCCGTGTTATGTTTATCTACAGCTCAAAATGTTGGGCCACAAAGGAACCATTATGGTCCATGGAAGTCGCAAGATTGCGTTGGAGTGCGAGGAAGGTGATGCAGCTTATGCCGAGGCGGTTTGTGCCACTAAGGAGCTGAAGTTTTATAAAGATAATGTTGATCCAGCAGATAGGTCTCCGCTGAAAAAGCCAACCACAGAGCATGATCCAGCCTTGAAGTTCAAATCAGCTGAAGAGACCAAACAGATTGACTTTGTTCCTGGCAATTCATCCAAGCATTTCACCATCAGTGCTAACCTAGATCCAAAATAGGAAAGCGCACTCATCAAGTTCATCCTTGAGAATCGGGACTTTTTTGCATGGAAACCTTCTGACATGCCAGGTGTACCGAGGGAACTCGTTGAGCACACTCTCAATGTTGATCCTAAGTTTAAACCGGTTAAGCAATTTCTGCGCCGCTTCAATGAAGAAAGGCGCAAGGCTATTGGTGAAGAAATGGCTAGGCTCTTGGCAGCAGGCTTTATAATAGGTGTTTCATCCAGAGTGGTTGGCTAATCCGGTGTTGGTGCTTAAGAAAAATGGCACTTGGAGAATGTGTGTTGATTACACAGATCTGAACAAGGCTTGACCAGCTGATCCCTTTGCCGTCCCCCGTATTGATCAGATCATTGATGCTACGGCGGGTTGCGAGCGCCTAAGTTTTTTGGACGCATACTCAGGTTATCATCAGATCAAAATGGCAGTTAAGGACCAGGAGAAGACAACCTTTATAACTCCCTTTGGAGCCTTCTGCTATGTATCTATGCCATTTGGGCTTAAGAGTGCCCAGGCGACCTATAAGCGTTGTGTGCAGAACTGCCTTCATGGACAGATTGGGCAGAATGTTCATGCCTATGTGGATGACATTGTGGTGAAATCCAGGAAAGAGGAGACATTAATAACAGACTTGAAAGAAACCTTTGATAATCTCCGGGTTTACAAAATGATGCTTAATCCGGATAAGTGTGTTTTCGGTGTTCCGGCAGGCAAGCTCCTGGGGTTCTTGGTATCAAACAGAGGAATTGAAGCTAATCCGGAGAAGGTCAATGCGATTACATCCTTGGCTAAACCGGCGTGCATCAACGATGTCCAACGCTTGGCGGGCCGTATTGCGGCGCTCAACAGGTTTATTAGCCGTTTGGGGGAGAAGGCCATCTTGCTTTATCAGATGATGAAAAAGACAGATCGCTTTGTTTGGATTAATGCTGCTGATGCTACATTCGAAGAGTTGAAGAAGCAATTAGCAGAACCGCCAGTCCTTGCTGCACCAGTCGATAATGAGCTGCTATTGTTGTATGTGGCTGCTAACGCCCGAGCTGTAAGCGTTGCCATTGTGGTAGAGCGCAAGGAGGCATGCAAAGAATATCTGGTTCAACAGCTGGTTTACTACATCAGTGAGGTGCTCATTGAATCAAAGCAGCGATACCCGCATTGGCAGAAATTAGTGTACGGAGTCTTCATGGCAAACAGGAAGCTAAAGTAGTACTTTCAAGGCCATCCAATCACCGTGGTCAGTTCAGCCCCTTTAGACGATATAATCTAGAACAAGGAGGCGACTGGTCGAGTTGCAAAGTGGGCCATCGAGCTTAGTCCTCACATATTGAAATATGTGCCCCGTACTGCAATCAAATCCCAAGCATTGGTGGACTTCATCAACGATTGGACGGAGTTACAAGCACCAAAGGAGAAGCCGGATCACACGTACTGGACTATTCATTTTGATGGATCCAGGCAATTAGAGGGCTTGGGGCTGGAGTCATATTAACTTCCCCATGAGGTGATAAGTTCTGTTATGTCCTCCGGTTAATGTTCCCTTGTACTAACAATGCAGCTGAGTATGAAGCTCTCCTCCATGGTCTTCGGATGGCCAAGGAGATGAATTTAAGCCGTGTTAAATGCTTTGGCAATTCAGACCTAGTGGCTGGACACTTCAAGGGTTATCAAGTGAATCATATAGACCGGCGAAAGAATGAAGCGGCTGATGCGTTAAGCCGGCTGGGTTCTCAACGTAAACCGGTTCCACCCAATATCACTACTAGAATCAGCTACTTGGCCATCTGCCAGACGACAAAGAAGCTCTTTGCCATCAGCTACCGAAAAGCGGAAGGCAAAGAAACGGCAGACGGCAAAACATGCCTTTGCCATCTGCCGACTCTTTGCCGTCAGCCAGCGGACGGCAAAGATTCTTTGCCGTCCGCTGGCTGACGACAAAGAGGGAGGTGGCCCCCACACCCCCGCCCGTTTAGAAAAATCTTAACGCCCCACCTCTTTGCCATCTGCTAGCAGACGGCAAAGAGAGACAAAGGCGGACGACAAAGACTGGCGGACGGCAAAGAGCAGACTAACTAACGGCCCTGACCCCCCGCCCGTTACCAGATCCCCCACCTACCGCCCTCTATCCTCCCTCTCTCCTACCCGACGCCGCCACCAGATCCCCCACCCACCGCCG
>LR738709.1:237024034-237072266 GCA_902687465.1 Secale cereale
CCCCAGGCCACCGCCCCCGCCGACCGTCCCATTGCTCCGATGAGGGACTACTTTTTTTCTTTCTGTTTTTCATTTTTTTTTGCTGTTTAATTGTTAGTGTTTGTGTTAGAAAAGAATTAGAAGAAGTAGAAGTAGTATAAGAAGTAGAAGAAGACGAAAAGAAAAGAAGTAGAAAAAAGATGAAAAAAGAAAAAGAAGAAAAGAACTAGAAGAAGAAGAAAGGAAGAAAAGAAAAGAAGTAGAAAAAAGATGAAAAAAGAAGAAGAAGTAGAAGAAGTAGAAGAAGAAGAAAAGAAGAAACGAAAAGAAGTAAAAAAGTAGAAAAAAGATGAAAGAAGAAGAAGAAGAAAGGAAAGAAGAAGAAGAAGAAGAGAAAGAAAGAAGAAGAAGGATAGAAGGAAACATCACGACACGGCACCCCGACCCTGACACGGCACCCCGACACCGACACAACACCCCGACCCCCGACACCTCCCGAAAAGGTGTTCTTTGGCCTTCCAGAGGCCGACGGGGTCATATATTTGTGAATCATTAGTTAGGTCATATATTTTTTGATTTTGTTATGAAAAACATCATATATAATTGTGTTGATCGGGTAGATTTAAATGTGCAGTTGTTTCATCGCTGCGAGGTTTGGTGTTCGACGACCTCGTCGTGCGTTTGACGAGCTCTGCTCCTTTGTTCGTGGGTGAGCACAAATGACATGTCCTCCTCCCCCATTAATTATTTGCTCTGTTGAGGTGTTCGTGCCAATGAAACTTGATAGCTAGCTATATATGTGTCTTGAATCATCAGTATGCGTAACCAATATGTGTCTCCCGTTCGAAATCGTCATAGTTATAAATATGCATGCATTTGCATATTTATAACCTTGATTCTTTCGAATTGTCCAACGCTATCCATGGACAGCCCAAGTATGTGTAGATTGGGTTCGTTTTCCCATATGCTTTGCTCCGGATCCGACACATAAATTTCGTCAGTGCCTCCCCTGTTGTTCTCCGGGTACACATCCTCTCTGTTTATTGCAGAGACGTGTATCTGGAGAACAACGGGGAGGTGCTACCAAAATTTTGCGTCGGATCCGGAGCATAGCATGGGAAAATGAACCCAATCTACACATACTCGGGTGGGATTAGGACCTATCATTACCTATTAGAGTGTAGGTTGCATGGACGTAATAAAATTGACAAAGTAGATCAACTGATGAATATATACATGGTGAATTACATATTTAATTGTTGTGTTTCCAGTAGCTCTGAAAGTCAAGATGAGTGATCGTGCGTGGATGTATACCGGTCACACTGGTCAGAACAAATGGAGCGCAGAATGGTTCACAAAAACCAAGGGGTTTGTGCAAGCCGCATTTGCAAATGGCTAGAGGAAAACCTGATGCCCCTGTTTCCGGTGCGGCAATTGGGAAAAGAGGACACAGGCTGAAATGGGCAAACACCTGCAGAGAGTGGTTTTACGCCCGATTGTACGGTGTGGACATTTCATGGTGAGTCTTCCCAACGTGACCGAGCTGAGGTGGATCGTCGTCGCACCGACGAGCATGGTACCGGGATGGAAAACATGGTGCAAGACTATGATGATGCTCGGGATTCGGACGAGGAGATGGAGGAATCTGCAAAGGCCTTCAATGAAATGTTGGAGTCTTCAAAACGTCCGCTCCACGAGCACACTAAGCTTTGTCAGTTGGATGCCATCTCACAAGTAATGGCTCTGAAGGCTCAGTACAACTTGGGCAGAGAATGCTATGACGCAATTATGACAGTATTTGGACGCTTTCTACCCAAAGGCCATGTAATGCCTGCAAACATGTACCAGTCGGACAAAATCCTCCATGCACTGAAGATGCCCTATGAGAAGATACATGCCTGTGAGAAAGGTTGTGCCTTATTTAGGCTTGACTATGCGGACTTGAACTATTGTCCCATTTGCAAGTCATCCAGGTATATTGTGGTAGACAATGGTATGGGTGAGAAGACACAGACCAAAATCCCCGTTAGTGTTCTTCGGTATATGCCAATCGTACCAAGACTTCAACGACTTTTCATGGTCGAAGAGACGGCCAGACAGATGACATGGCACAAAACAGGCAAAAGAACCCAACTAGATGCAGATGGAAATCTGATGATGGTACACACATCGGATGGTGTTGCGTGGAAAAAGTTTGATGAATTACATGATGACAAAGCGGCAGATCCGAGGCATCCACGAGTCGGCGTCAGCACGGATGGGTTCAGTGTATTTGGTTTGACGGCAGCCCAATGCAGTTGTTGGCCCATATTTGTCTTTCCACTGAATCTCCCCCCGGACAGATTTTGCAAAGAAAGAATATTTTCCTGACGTTGATAATTCCAGGGCCGAACTATCCTGGGAAAAATATGAATGTGTACATGCAGCCGCTTAAGGACGAATTGCAAGAAGCCTGGGATAAGGGGTTCAAGACATACGACACCTATAGCAAACGGAACTTCATAATGTGTGTCTGGTACATGTACTCGACGCATGACTTGCCGGCGTATGCGCTATTCGTTGGCTGGTGTGTGCATGTAAGGGTACCGTGCCCCACATGCAAGGGAGCTCTTGAGTTTCATTGGCTTTAGGCCGGTCGCAAGTTTTCTTGCTTCGACATGCATAGACAGTTCCTGGATCCTCGCCATAAGTTCAGGAAAGACAAGACGAACTTCATCAGAGGTAGAGTTGTCAAAAACTCTGCACCACCTGCATTGACAGGCCAACAGACCCTGGATCAGTTAAACGCTCTCGAGCCAGATCCAGAGCGTCCAGGGTACTTCAAGGGGTGTAATTCTAAGCACGCCTAGACTCACAAAACATGCTTATGGGATCTGCCTTACTTCAAAGACCTCCTTTGCCCACACAAAATCGACGTGATGCACACTAAGAAGAATATCGCCGAGGCACTTTTTGGTACATTGTTCAGCATAGATGGGAAGCCAAAGGATAATACTAAGGCTAGAGTCGATCTGGAGGCGCTATGTGATATGCCATTACAAAACATGAAAGAACCGAAAGGAAAGCAGAACTGGACGAAGACAAAGGCATGGTTCAATCTTGGAAGGCCAGCTATGAGGGAAATTATCTTGTGGGTGCAACAACAGTTGATGTTCCCCGATGGGTATGCAGCGAATCTAAAGAGGGGAGCGAATCTTGATAAATTGAAGATATTTGGTCTCAAGAGTCATGATTGGCACATATGGATTGAGCGGGTAATGCCGGTGATGTTGCGTGGCTTCATCCCTGAGGATGAATGGCTAGTACTGGCAGAACTCAGCTATTTCTTCCGTGTTCTTCATGCGAAAGAACTATCACCTGGCGTGCTAGAAGAAATGGAAGAGTTGGCGCCGGAGTTGATCTGCAAGTTAGAGAAGATCTTTCCACCGGGCTTCTTTAATCCAATGCATCATTTGATTTTGCATCTCCCGTCGAGGCAAGATTGGGGGGGGGGGCGTGCAAAATCGTTGGTGCTACCCAACTGAGAGGATGCAGAAGACACTTCGAGAAAAATGTAAAAATAAACGTAGAATTGAAGCATCGATGGCTGAGGCATTCATCACTGAGGAGGCGGCAAACTTCGTGACAGCACACTACGAAGCCAAAAATCGTCATTTGCATAATCCGAAGCCTCGGTACACTGTTGACGAGCCTAAAAAGGCTGGATCCAACCTCAGCCTATTCAAAGGGAATCTCGCACCAGCCAGTGTTTCAAATCCAGTATCTTTGGATAACAAAGAATGGCGGACCATTTCGTTGTATATCTTCAACAATCTGATAGAAGTGCGGCCGTACATCGAGTAAGTTCTCGATACGTTGATTCGCAACTTCTATTTACTTTGAACTGTGCTCTTATTTCTGGATATTTCATACACTCAATACATCACCATATTCTCGTATGGAGCGGTGATCCAAAAGGATTCCGTCGAAGAGTACGAGCTTCTCGCAAAGCAAGGAGGCGGCGCCTATCCCGGTTTCATCTCTTGGTTCAAACAAATGGTAATTTCTATTACACAATTTCATTTCATTCGCTAATTTGTGCGTAATGCAACAATCCTTTCATATTAAACTTGTAGGCTACTTTAGAGTCTATGGACGCCGAATTGAGACAAGTCGCTAATGGTTTTGACTATAAGGTCCGTTCATTTGACAAATACGACATCAACGGGTATCGCGTTCGTCCCTATGGCAAAGAGCTATCTATGGCCGACCGAAAGTCTACAAATTATTGTGTATCTGCTAGCGGCGCATGAGGTACCGAGTATTATGGGAGAGTTGAAGCAATTTATGAACTTCTATTCTATGGTGAAAACCCACCGAATGTCGTTGTCTTCAAATGTTATTGGTTTCAGCCGAAGGAGACTAGAAGGACTCATGAACATATAGGGCTAGTTGAAATCAACCAAAGCACCCATTTAGATGTTCCTGATGTCTATATTACGGCTCAACGGGCGACCCAAGTATTCTATCTATCGTGGGCCTGCCAAACTAATCCAAATCTGAAAGGTTGGGATGTCGTTTATGAAGTGCCGCCACGTGCTAGACTTTCTCCCCCAAAGGAAGAGGATCATGAACCTCACATTAACCCAGACACATATGAAGGAGAAATATTCCAAGAGACACGTCTTTCCAAAAATCGTTTCAAGAACCGCTATACTTCACCCCAAAACATTAATGTAGACCGCGATAGTGAATCCGACATCACCCCAGAGGAGGAACAAGAAGAGCCGGAATAAGAAGAGGTTACTGTTGCGGATGACCTGTCAATGCTTGACCAATTACTTCAAGGTGGCCTGGCACATGTTGATGCCACTGAACCCTATGAGCCCGTCATTGATTATAGTGATGATGATGATTATGCATTTATTGATGATACTGATCAAGATTATTAGTAGTGTCAGGTATTCAATTTTTTTTATGTTGTACTTGATGATGATACACTTAAGTGATATACATATTATTATTCATGTCGGTATTTTTTTATGTTGTACTAATTTTGTTTACTCTTTGTCATGGCATGTGTTGAAAGATGGGGGCGCTGGTTGGGAGTGCTCCGAGACCCTGGAGGAGCACATGTCTGGATGGGGTACCTGGCCAAATCATCCTGAGGGGCCGAGTGGCCATGCTGATGATGGCGGGGAGCCGACTGAGGCCAAGGACAAACGTGCCCAAATGGAAGGTGTGCCACACCATCAAGGCAGCTCCAGCTTATATCAGTTTGGGCGGAACTGGGTATGTGGTTTGCTTCATGATTCATGCAATTCATTCATCATGCTAGCTTGAGCCCTTTAATTACTAATTTACTTTGTTTCTCTCTTTCAGGCATGCTACAATAAGACGGATAAGGTGCCAGAGGTGTACGACCAGTATGCCATGGCCCACACTGCCTCTTACAAGAAAGTAAAGGGGAAGGCGAGGAAAGGGGAGGACTTTAACCCGAGCCAGGGTCCCATTGATCCAGAGCAGGTGATGATATCTGGTGCCGGGAGGTCTCATGGCTAGATAGCCATTGGAGATGTGCAGTTTGTGTGCGAGATGTCCGGTCATATCGCTCCGCCGAAGCCAAAGATTGCTCCTGGGACCGCTCCGCCTACACCTCCATGATCACAATAAGTTTCTCTAGTGTTTTTTCTTAACAAATGCATAAAGACCTAGACTTAGCTTTATTTCCTCCAATATGCTTACCATAATGACCTAGAGTTAGCTTCTTTTCCTCCAAAATGACTTAATAAGCTTACAGACCTCCAAAACCAGCCATTTAACCTAAGTTAGCTCTAAAACGATTTATAGTTAGCTTTGTTTCCTCCAAAATGACCTAAGTTTGTTGTAATATGCTTAGTTAACTAGATTTGCTCAATAATGACATGTAAGATGGATCCATTTTTACCCAAGTTAGCTTTAAAATGACCCATTTTACCTAGATTATCTCCAAAATGATCCATTTTACCTACGTTAGCTCTAAAATGACCCATTTTACCTAGGTTAGCTTCAAAATGACCCATCTTACCTAGGTTAGCTCTAAAAGGATGCAATTTACCTAAGTTAGCTCATAAACGATCCATTTCACCTAGGTTAGCTCATAAACGATCCATTTCACCTAAGTTAGCTCACAAAAGATGGAGTGCTTCTTCTTCTAGTCTTCTTCTTCTACTCACCTTTTCCTAACTTTCTTATTTGCCATTTTGCATATTTCATTCACTTCACGGAAGCTAGCTTGCTATGATGGAGTGCTTGTTTTTTCTTCCATTCTCTTATAGTATTCTTCTAGCTTGCTACGATGGAACTTGCTATCTTGATGAAATTTTGCATTGTAATATGTATGTGCAACTTGCTAATGGTTGCAACTTATGTGTATGTGCAACTTGCTATGTATGAATGGATGGAACTATATGTCATATGTTGGCTGTTAAATAGCCCTGTGAAATATATATATATATATATATATATATATATATGTCATATATATTTGCTGTGAAAATTGTTTGATCTAAAAAAACAAAAAAAAAGATGCAATGCAGGATATTTGCCGTCGGCCAGTAATGGCAAAGGCCCCTTTGCCGTCCGCCGCAGACAGCAAAGAAGCCATGCGGCGGCCACCTGTGCTACCTGGGAGCTGACCCATTTGGTCAGTTTGCCTATAGTGGCAGACGGTAAAGGCCTGCCGTGTAGTGACGTCTAGCTGACATCATACGGCGGACGACACAGGCAGGACAAATTTTGCCGTTAGCGGCGGACGACAAAGTCCTGCCGTTAGCCACCTAACGGACTAACATTGCAATTTTTGTCGTCAGCTTTCTTTGTCGTCTGCTGTTGATGGCAAAGGCCCCTTTGCCGTCAGCCGCGTTAAGCAGACGACAAAGTAGCTGTTTGCCGGACCTTTCTTTGTCGGAGCCTTTTGCGGTCCGCGGCAGATGGCAAATACCTTTGCCGTCCGCCGTTCATGCATTTGCTGTCCGCCGTGGCAGACGGCAAATTACCTGTTTCCTGTAGTGTATCTTCCTGCATGTATTACATAATCCATTGGTGCAGTTACATTCAGAAGAGGACTTGGTTGTTCCTGATCCGGAGGCTCAATTGGTGGTGACGCTTCACGTTATTCCGGACTGGACGCTTCCCTACCTGGCGTACATGAACCGAGGTGAGTTACCAGAGGACAAAGTTTTGGCCAGGAAGATAGTCCGGTGATCCAAGTCAATGACTATTGTCAATGGAGAGTTACATCATCGCAGTATCTCTGGGGCGTTTCAGTGGTGTGTGTCGCCGGATGAAGGCTGTGATATTCTTAGAGAGATCCACGAGGGAGATTGTGGTCATCATGCTGGTTCAAAATCTTTGGTGGCTAAAGCGTTTCATCATGGGTTGTACTAGTTGACGACTCATGCCGACGCCGAGGACTTGGTCAGAAAATGTGATGCTTGCCAGAAGTTCTCACGGCGTGCTCATATACCAGCGCAGGAGTTAAGGATGATTCCAATTACTTGGCCGTTTTTGACTTGGGGGCTTGATATAGTTGGACCCTTTAAGAGATCCCAAGATAAGAAGACCCACCTTTTGGTGGCGGTCGATAAGTTTACCAAATGGGTTGAAGCGGAACCAGTTAGTAAGTGTGATGCAGCAACGGCGGTTCAGTTCATCAAAAAGGTGATTTTCCAGTTTGGCTTTCCACACAACATTATAACTGATAATGGTACCAATCTGTCCAAGGGGGCTATGGAGGAGTTCTGTCAACGAGAGCACATCCGCCTTGATGTATCATCAGTAGCTCATCCTCAATCTAATTGCCAAGTTGAAAGAGCCAATCAAGAGATCTTGAGAGGCATTAAACCTCGGCAGAATTACCCTATGTGCTATGGAGCATCAACACTACACCTAACAAATCTACAGGGTACACGCCTTTCTTCATGGTATATGGAGCTGAAGCAGTCCTCCCTAGCGATATCCGTCATGATTCGCCGCGAGTGGCGGCTTACGTTGAAGCTGATAATGAAAGGGCACGGCAGGATGCGTTAGACTGGCTGGATGAGGAACGGGACACGGCAGCAGCTCGACCGGCGATTTATCAGCAAGATCTGCGCCGGTACCACAGTCGCCGGGTTAAAACCAGAACATTTCAAGAAGGAGATCTGGTGCTCCGGATCATCCAAGACCAGACAGACATGCACAAGTTATCCCCACCTTGGGAAGGACCCTTTGTGGTCAGCAAGAACCTGCACAAAGGATCAAACTACCTCGTCGACGTTCGAGAACATAAGGACTCACGTACGGCGGAGGAGGAGACCAGACGGCCGTGGAACATCGCTCTTCTTCGACCTTACTACACCTGAGCCATAGGCTCCGCTCTATGTACATATCTTTACAATTTGTATATATTATTATTAATATAATAAACCGGCACCCCCGATAAAGTGGGGTATCAGCCACCTTTTTTCATAAGAGTTTGTCACATGGGGGCTTCTGTGTGCAAGGGAGTTCCTATGGCCTCTTAAACCGGTGACCACATCAAGGCCATCATAAGAGCATAGCTTTGGTTGCTTCGGCAATTCCCACATGATGATGAGGGGCAAAAGAGAGTTTTGATGCCTAGCACAACTCAAACATAGGCCCCGACAAGCATTGCTCAAATGCCACTTGGGGGCTCCTGATGCAAAGCATCAACGAGTTGACAACCCTTGTAGTAGTCACGGCTTGGAAGCCTGGTGTATACACCTAAAACCCCGGATTAGCCTGCCTGCATTAAGTAAGTCACTCCGCCCAGGTAAACCTGGTACGACCCATCGAACATATACACAAGTCAATCTTTACAGACCCTAAACTTGGTAACGTTAAATTGACGATCATCAAGTATTTACACTAGTCAATTTTCACAGACCCTGCACTTGGTAAAATTAACATTGATGATTTGGTTAAGGATTGAGGACCATCTTAACAGGCTTTGCAAAACGGTTAATGACAGTAGCCTGGCAGCTCATAAAAAGCCTCGAATTTGGAGCCTGGCCGCTCGTAAAAAGCCTCGACTACATGGTCTTATTTTCCCAATTTTTTTTATTTTTTTAGAAAACTTTTTATCTTCAAGGTCATTGGTGTCCATCCAAGTCCATTGATTCAGGGAGTGGATGACTATGAGTTTCCACTACACCTGTGTCTTTAGAGCTTTAGTCTGGGTTATACACACCAGTACTACCTACAGCTAAACCGACATTCATCATAACCCGGTGCGGTTTCATAATGAACCGGCAAATAATCAAGGGAGTCATCAACACTTGCACCTCGGATCACTATCTTTACCTACCGGATTAAGGTTTATCATGAGACACTTAATCATAGGTATGATACATACTTTATATTTTATACACAGCTCAAGTTATAAACTTAGACCATGTGTTTGGGCATTATGACCCGTACGGCGATAAATCACCAGGACACTTTAAACATTGTTTTATGCAGAAGCAGGTAAAATAAACCATCAAAGGCATTATAGGCAAAACATAATTAAGAAGTTACCAACTAAAGCAATCTCATACAAAGGGTAGTAAGTGACAACATAAAGTATTTCAGCTATCCTATTATAAGGCGCTGGAGAGCCCAAAAGAATATCAGTTTTTTCTCAAGTACTGGGATATAAAACTTAAACCGGCCCTGGTTTAAGACTCTGCGTCAGCTTGACGTGAAGGTTGAGGATCAACTTGCTCCTGTTCTTCGACGGTCTCTTCCAGCTGCTGGAAGTCACTAGTCGTCCAGTCAATCTTGGTCAGAGCTCCGAAATAAACTTCGTCATTCACGAGATCTGACGGATCAATCAGGAGCAAAAGTGTGCTTATAGACGGGCGGAATAAGGTTTTCAATCTCATAAGCCGGACGCTTTGCCCGCATGTTCTCAGCATCATATCCCGGATGATATCTGGACAGATCAGCCTCGTCAGCTAGTTTGCTAGCCAGAGGCCGCATATCCTTGGTTAATGCACGTAAGTCATCGCTGGAAAAGGTTGATCCGTCTTCCTTCATACTTGGGTAGCCATTCATCGCCTCTGCCGGATCAGAATCAGGCACCCAAGCTTTCGCTCGAGTTAAAGCCATCAGAGCACCCGCCCTTGCAGACGACTTCTTCACCTCCACAAGGCGGGCAGGAAGAATGGACAGCTTTTCCAAAGTACCCTTGATTGTGGTGGGAGTCAGTTTGTTATGCGAGATAGCACTGACAGCCCTCTGAGCGCCGGAATATAACTGCTCCACCAGAGTATATGCGGCCTTCAGTTTCTTTTGCATATCATTGCCAAGATGAGCAATGCGTCGTCCTGCAGTCACAAGAATGAGTTAAACCAGAATGGTACAGGATTGCAATGTTCAGAGCTATGTTAATAGTACTTACCAAAGATGGCAATTGTCATGGCATTTATCTGATGCATCAATCCGGACAATTCCTCTATCACCGGATTAAGAGCAGCCTCTGCATCAGTGGCTCTCTTCTCCAAGGCAGCCTTTTCAGCATCCCAATCTGACCGCTCTTGTTCAAAGTCTTTCTTCAGTTTTTCGACGTTTGCTAAAGCAAGTGTCAGCTCGTCTTTGACTTTGAGAGAAATAGTTTCTTGGAACTTCAAAGTATCCCGGAGCTCAGTCACTTCAGAGTTTTCCTGGTTCAAGTCAGTCTGCCAAAATGAAAGCACATTATATATTCATGAGGCATTTTGGTCAAGTCCCAAGCACATAACAAGTTATGCACTTGACACTTGGGGGCTAATGTATATTTGCAGTTAAACAGACATCTTTTCACACAAGTCCCAAGCACATAAACAAGTTATATACTTGGCACTTGGGGGCTAATGTGACATCATTCAAAACAGAATAAAAACTGAAGTCCCAGTTCATCCTAAAGGAATAAACCGGCCCTTGGGGACTACACATGTGCAAAACAGACTATCTACTGGATCTACTAAAGTCCCGGTTCACTCTAAGGGGCTAAACCGGCACTTGGGGGCTACGAGGGAGTAAAGATAATTTACAAGATGCAAGCAGAAATAGAAGACAAGTCAAAGGCAGAGAGGTTACCTCATAGCACTCCTTCATCAAATTTACCAATCCAGCTTCATGATCACGTCTAGTGCACAGCCGGTTTAGATAGCCGGAATGGAGTTCCTGGGTGCTGAGCTGAGAGTAGCTGGACAGATCAGTACTCCACTTGCCTTTGTCCTTGCTGAGAACTTCATCCTTGGCAGTATGCTTGGATAAAGCGACAGGCTCACCAGGAGTAGTAAAGCCAGTCCCAGTGATTTCAACATCTCCAGTTGAAGCGGCCGTTTGCTTAGTGGGACTACCAGGAGCAGGGCTGGATCGGACATCATCAGCCGGTTCATTGTCATCATCCATTGGAATGTTTGCTTGATCAACAAAGGCCTCTTGATCCATAGGAATAGGATCGTCATTTAGAGTATCAATGGGTTCTTCAGTATGTTCAGGATCCTCAGCCGGTTCAAGATTCGCATCATCGCCCATTGGCTTATTCAGTTTGGCCTTTTTGCTATGCTTGGGTTTACTGCGAAAGTTAAAGATAATGAAAATCAGAAGAGTCAAAGATAAACTCTAAACCGGACAAAGTGAAAAGCAACTTACCCAGGAACCGTCTTGAGGGGAGGAACCTGCGTGGCTGTTGATTCGCCAGAAGAAGAATGAGGAGTTTCCTGATAATTCGAGTTAGATGGATTACGGGTTTGTCAAATAAGACCTGCTTTGTGGTAAAGAGCATCTGGCGTAAGTAAAACCTCGGAATGGCGCCTCCGAGCTGGAGTGTGCGTTAATCCGGTGGATTCCATAATGTGACCACTATGATGAGTAGTGCGGCGAGCTTCATGTTGTTGTTCCTTCAAAAGAAAGTTTGGATCCAAATAAGCGAAAGAATGTGAAAACTGTACTTTCTGGCTTGTCCGATGAACTTTTTGTGATGGCAACGGTTCTGAACCGGAAAAAGAGTAATTACCTCAACATCGTCCGCTTTACTGCCTTCGGCTTGTCCCTGGGAACAATCATTGTTAATAAAAATGCAGGTAAAGAAAAGACAAGGAAGTCAAAAGAATCGGGTGGTACCTCAAAGGCCAGTTCATCTTCTTCCGCATTGGATCCAGACACGGCAGTGATCTTCTTCTTCTTGATAGCCTAGGTTTTTTGGCGACGTACTTTTGCCGGTTTATCTTGGGTTTTCCTTTTCCAGAAAGGATCATTGTCCTATTGAAAGAAATAAAGACATTTCAAGACAAGTGCTGCAGACGGATTAAAACAAAGCAAAACAATAGGGAAGAGATTTTTACCGATGGTGGTTTGTTGGTCACACAGAAGGGTGCCAACTCGGTCTGACTGCAAGCTTCGATAGGTAAATTCAGCAGCCTCTTGACGGACTCATTGACCTTGTTTTCTGATAACACCGCTTCTGCGTGGCGCAAAGGATCTCTGGGATTCCCAGTATACTCACACATTAAACCGGAACGACGGCTTAGTGGGAGAACACTCCAAGAAATCAGGCAGCGGACGAAATCAACCCCTGTCACACCATTGGCCATAAAGGCCATGAGCTTTGACAGCTGAGGGGCGTACTGAGCTCGTTCCTGGGCACATAGCCGCTGTGGAAAGGGGTGATTCTCTGAAAGGCGGTGGGAGCGATAACCCGGCAACGGATTCTCCTCTGCTCGGGAAGTATCTAAGCAGTAGAACCATGTCTGATTCCACTCTTTTGGATGGCTGTGGAGAATGGCGTGAGGAAAAGTAACATCTTTTCTTTTCTGAATAGTCATCCCGCCGAGCTTAGTGTTTGGGCCGTCATGAAATTCTGTGCGACGGTTTAGGTGAAAGAAATCCCAGAACAATTCGACTGACGGCTCCTCTTGCAGATAAACTTCACAAAAGACTTGGAAATTGCAAATGTTTGACACAAAGTTGGGACCAAGATCTTGCGGATGAAGTTGGAAACTTGCTAACACGTCACGGAAGAACTTTGACTCGGGAGGGCTAAA
Source organism: Secale cereale (assembly GCA_902687465.1). Taxonomy (NCBI): domain Eukaryota; kingdom Viridiplantae; phylum Streptophyta; class Magnoliopsida; order Poales; family Poaceae; genus Secale; species Secale cereale. Next base: position 237,037,048 of record LR738709.1, read on the forward strand.
TCCCCGGGCTAACTGTTCAAAGAAGACGACAATCTCTCCCTCTTTGAGCTCTGGAGTACATTCTGATCCGGAAACCCTCCAGTGAAGGACATTTTTGGGCCTAAACCACCAATTTTTGCCATTTTCTCTAAATCCTCCTCAGTAATCCTGGATTGGACCCAGTTATAGGAGACAAACTGCTTGGCTTGAGTGGTCATTTTTTTGGAAGGAAAAGTCTGAAAATATAATGAAGAGACGGTTTACAATCTAAGCAAGTTTAAACCGGCATGCTCTATAAAGGTACTGGGTAGAACGGCGGTTTAGGCAGGGGCCTAATGGTGTCTACCGGATTATGGTGTCTGGAAAAGCTAAACTGCCAACAAGGGTATATAGGGCAGAAATCTGAACTTATGAAGAAACAGTTTTCGCACAAACAGCAATGAAAATATGGATCTACAGCATGCTAGAAAATTCAGAGATATTCAGGTTATATTCGGCGGACTGACGAAAACTCTAGCAGGTACAATCTAGACTAGTAACATTGGGAAAGAGATTGCAGTGGGGTTTTACCCTACTGTTTATAGTAAAAAAACATTGGGAAAGATAAAGGCACGGTGAAGAAACGGAGTTACCCCTACAGCTATCAAATAGGAGATTCAGATCTGCAATAAAACTATCGGGCTGTGATGAGGAACTAGGAAGAACAGTGTATATCCGCAAGCTCGTATGAAGGGGAAATCCTAATAAGATCTAGGGGCAGGATAAGAAGGAAACTTACCGGAGCAAGTGAATACAGAGGTGCGCGAGAGTTCTCTGGTCCAGTCAGGTTGATGCAGCGGCCAAGCTTGATGAAGGCGAGGAGCTTGACGGCGGCGGCGGAGCTCGGGTGTGAACAGACGCAAGGAAGGAGAAGGCAAGAGGCAAGGGGTAAAAAGAGATGCCCCTCTGCCCTATTTATAAGCTGAAGGATAAAACGGCAGGCACGGGAATTGAGGAGCCGAAAAAGTAGATATGGGACGATACTGTCGCCTCGATATCTGGAGCTTTTAATGAATGAACGATAAAAAACAGGTACAAGTGTTAAGTGAACAGATGACGTCACGGCGAATTAAATGCGATCTGAGAAGATGAAGCCACGCCGGTTTATGAATCCTTTGAAGCCGCGGAAGAGGAAATCTTTACAAGACGTTGAAGATTGACATGAACAGGTTCAAATCAATCTGGGGCCTAATGTCAGGGATATTATTACTAGGTATAAACCGCCCAGGAGGGGCCGGTTTATGCCTATAGAGATTATTTCTACTGAAACCCGACGAACAAGGAGCAAGGCGCTTTAGTCCAAGAAGCTTAAAGCCCAAGAGGCATTAGGGCCCATGATTTGTAAACCGCCATATGATATGTAACTTGTGATGTAAGATAGGAAGAATAGAGACCAAGCCAGACACGTTTATGAGACGGCCTCGGGATTCTGTAAACCGGACCGGGCGTCACCTCGGATATAAAGGGACGAACCTGCGATGGTTCAGGGCAGAGAACAAGAACTTGAGACACAGGTAAAGCGGATTCGCTCCCTGGTCATCGAAACCCTAACAATATTACACCAAACTAGACGTAGGTTTTTACCTTCATCGAAGGGGCCGAACTAGTATAAATCCCTGTGTCCTTGTCCGCTTTAACCCCTTTAACCTAACCCGTAGCGATGGCCTCACGACTAAGTCCTTTTGCTAGGACATCTGCCATGACAAAACCACGACATCATGTCTTTCAACCATCAAAGTTCTCGTTTGTTCTTTGTTCCTCTTTTGTAACGGAGCTTCTCAATCGTGTTCGTCTGCATTGTATTCTTCTTTAAAGTTGTTCAACCTCTCGAGATTCTTTTGTTTCGCTCTTTTGTCCAAGAACTTTGTTCTTCCTTTTTCCCTTCCGTCCCGTTCCTAAGGTCTCGGGACGAGATCTCTTGTTAGTAGGGGAGTGTTGTGACACCCCAAGACCAATGCGACAGGTGTCTTCCAGTAATTCGCTGCGGTTGCCAAGTCATCTGCTTGTGTGTTGCATTTTGCCATGTCATCATGTGCATTTCATCAGCATGTTTTCAAAACTTGCATCCGTCTATGTCCGCTCATCCTTTCTATTGTTCGTTCTGAGCCCAGACACACTCACACGCGCCCGCGACACCTTCGACTATTTATTTTTTGAGTGGCCGGAAAATTTTCTCAGAATGGGATGAAACTTGGTGTGTGGTCTTATTATAGTGTAGACAGACCGCCTGCCAAATTTCGTTGCATTCGGAGCTCGTTTGATAGCCCAACCGTTAAACTATAGCGCCACCGTAGCCGGATAAACGTCAGACATTTCGGTGTTTCGAAACTGCCGCCGGGCCACTCTCTCTCTCTTCTCTTGTCTCAGCCCGAGGCCTTCTACATAGCCCACTAACCAGCCCACTAGCCACCTATGCTATTCTCTCTCGTCGGAGACGTCCGATCGAGGTCGAACGGCTCCGAAACGGCCCCAAAACCCCCTAAACCTAGCCAGCTACCTTATTTATACCCCCTCCCTTCCAAAAATGGACTACCTAGACCTAACCGTAGCCCCTACCTCCTTCCACCTCACAGCCGCTGCAACCTCCTCCATTTCCGTGCCCGGCCACCTCCACTCCGCCACTTGGCATGCCACCATTCGCCAGCGCCAGCGCCCTCAGCCTCTACCTGCGCGCCACGTGGCCCTGTGCCCCGCTCCCGCCGCCGCCAGCTCGCCAGGCCCACGGGGAGCTGCCCCGAGCCGCGATCGGGCCGAGCCGGGCCCGTGCTCCCGCGCTGCCACCCGACCCCGCGCCCCAGGCTGGCTCCTCCACCGACCCCCGCCGTACGTCGTCGCTAGCATGTATCGCCGCCGCCGTGCCTACCCCGCCTCCGCGACATCACCGCAGGCAACCGCAATCGACGCCGCCTCCCTCGCACCACCGCCCCGCCTCTCTGCTCGCCGCCGGCCACCTCCCTGAACCCCGTCGCCCTGCCAGATCACTTTCGCCGACGCCCGAAGCTCCCGCCGGTGGCAAGCGCCTCCGCCTCCATGTCGAGCACGCCCCGCACCGGATCCGTCCTCCCCGCATCGCCCACGGCCGGATCTGGTAAACCCCGGCTGGATTCGGCCGCCACTAGCCTCTCTAGCCGCCGAACTTCGCCGGAGCCGCGCCGCTTCGTCCAGCCTCGACCGAGACCGGCCCGTCCCGGTTCAGCCCCGTCCGCCCAACCAAACGGCCCAACCTTCCCGCTCCATCCTGGTTCTACTCGTCCCGGGACCCCTCCGTCCAGATTCTCCTGAGGTAGTTTTCCACCAAGTCCCTAGGAAAAACCATATCATGTATGCATTTTGTGAGTGGTGTAACTTTGTGCATGTTTACCCAAATTGAGCTTATGATATGTCAAAATGTTGGTCTCAGAGTGCTTTACATGTTGGTGTGGTTTTCATGCATGTTACTGTTCATCTTGATGCCATTATCTCTGTTGCAGAAGTGCTAGTTGTTCTTAACTGTTGAAAGCTAATAAAACTTGCTGTTTTGTCCTTTTCATATATTTTTGTGTGATTTTTGTTTGAGCATCATGTCAACATGTTTTAGGAGCACAATCATGTCATCTTTGCTATGGTGCAATCCATTTTTCATGATATGCCTTGTGTTGAGTGTAACAAGCTTGCAAAGTGGCCTACTCGCTGTTTGTTGTTTTCTGAGACTTGTTGAAAACTGCTAAGTCTGAAACTGTTATATTATGATGCCATGTTTGCTTGATGCTACACTCAAATCTGTGCACATTTGAAGATGTCCAATGATCATTTCTTCAAGTACATGTTATGCTATATCCATCCATGCCCTTGTTTGCAATTATAGGTTGTTGTAGCTTGTCTCTTTCTTGCTCTCAAATTGTTATATAATGTTTCTGTCAGCCTGTTATCAGTAAGTTCATTTTTGCCATGTGAATAGCTAGTGTTCTATGCATCCTATGACCATGTTCTTGCGATGAGTAGCTTCATAAACATCTATTTTTGCTGTTGGTTATATTCACATACCATGATATGCTTTGAGATGAGTTGCACAAGCTTGCAAACATGCCTACTTGACGTTGTTGCTACCATGTTCAATTTATTTCACTAAGTCTGTGAAACTGTTATCGTTTGCAATCTTACCATGATGTTTTGAGCATGTTCTAGTGGTGTTTGGCAGTAGCTCAGTGATCATATTTGTAGTGCTTGACATGTACATGCTTGCCATGCCCTTTGATGCCATGAAATGTTCTTGTAGCATGTTGTTTTGAAGATTGTAAAGTGCCTAGTTGTTATCTTGGGACAGATTGTTGTTATATCTTGTTTCATGTTTATGTGTTGATCCGTTGCTCCGTTTTGAGTGTGCTCTATATGAAACTTGCTTGTTTTTGCATGTAGACGCATCATATCAGGTAGTATACTTGTTTGGAGTGTGTTTGCTTGATGTTTGAATGCATCTTGCCTCTTTGCCATGCTTAACTTGTTTTGCTCATATCTTCTAGGCCGTAGCTCCGAATTAAGTGAACTTTATATGTAACTTGACTAGAATTTTGTGTCGATCATCCTGGTGCAAGGTAACTTGTTGTTTAGCAACTTTAACTTATGGTATGTTCAGATTTGGACCAATTTCGAAATTTGCATATGAGGACTTACCAGAATTGTTATATGTTGTTTCTGGCCTCATTTAAACTTGTTTGGTTGTGTTGATCTTGCATGCATCATCTATTGCCATGAGTTGCATCATGTACCATGTCATGCATAATACTTGGTTGAGCATCATGTCTTGGTTATGTGTTGTGTGTTTACCATGTTGTTTGCTTTTTCTCGTTAGTTCCTGTTTCATTGCGATCATGAGGATTCGTTCGATACGCTTGGTTCGTCTTCATGGCTTGGTCTTCTTCATGGACTCATTTGTCTTCCTTGCGGGATCTCAGGCAAGATGACCATCACCTTGGATCTCATTTCTATCATTGCTATGCTAGTTGTCTCGATGCTATCGCTATATGTCGCGCTGCCTATCTATTGTTGTCAGCCTCTCCTTGTTGCCATGAAACCTCTAACCTTTGACACCATCCTAGCAAACGGTTGAATGGCTATGTTACCGCTTGCTCAGCCCCTCTTATAGTGTTGTTAGTTGCAGGTGAAGATGAAGATTGCGCCATGTTAGAACTTGGACACTTTGGGAATATCACAATATATCTTACTATAATTAACACACCTATGTACTTGGCAATGGGTGGAAGGCTTGGCCTTTTGCTCAATGTTTTGTTCCAGTCATGCCGCCTTAAGAACCATTAAACCGGCGTTATGTTCCTTGAGTTTGCGTTCCTAACACGGTTGGGGTTATGGGACCCCTTGATAGTTCGCTTTGAATAAAACTCCTCCAGCAAGGCCCAACTTTGGTTTTACCATTTGCCTCATAATAAAAACTTAATTAATTAATTAAATTGCATAGGGGGTCGCGTCCCCGGGTTCTTAATTCCACATAACAAGCGGGTCAGTGCCGATGGTGTTGGTCCCAAAATAGAGCACTGCGCGGGGCCACCCAGTTATTGGGGCTTCCGGTTTCTGTACGCGTCACTTATCCGGTCGTGTCCTGAGACGAGATACGCGCAGCTACTATCAGGGTGTCGGCACGTCGGGAGGTCTTGCCGGACTTGTTTTACCATTGTCGAAATGTCTTGTGCACCTGGATTCCGTGTTTGATCGGGTTGTCCCTAAGATAACGATTTTTTACCTCTGCTGATCGTGAGAGCTTGTGATGGGCTAAGTTGGGACACCCTTGCAGGGTTATGATCTTTCGAAAGTCATGCCCGTAGTTATGTGGCAGATTGGAATTTGTTAATGTCCGGTTGTAGAAAACATGACAGAGTATCCGAAATAAAATACATCAACCGCGTGAGCAACCGTGACCGTCTCTTTTCATTTTGAGAAGAGAACACGGTGGGGTTATGTTTGACTCGTAGGTAGTTCAGGATCTCTTAGCGATCATTACTAGTTTGCGACCATTGGCGTAGATGCTTATCTTATACTTGTACTCGTAAGTTAGGCACCATAAAATGCTTAGCCGCTGCTGCAACCTCACCACTTAACCTCTCCATACCCATTAAGCTTTGCTAGTCTTGATACCCATGGTTATGGGATTGTTGAGTCCTCGTGGCTCACATATACTACAATAATAGTTACAGGTGCAGGTTTCCAATGACTTGACATGAGCGTGTTGTTTACTTGTGTTGGAGTTCTTGCTTCTGCTTCTTCATCAGTCTTGGGATAGGTTCCTGGTCAGCACCCTGGGATAGCAGGATGGATGTCGTGTGTTTTCATGTGTTTTCATCCGTAGTCGGATGTCTTGTGTATGATGTGTTGTATTCATGTGGAAATTGTATGACTTGTATGTATCCCCATCTATGTGTGTAATGGTACGATGTAATGATATCCATCTTAGCGCCCGAAATGCGGTTGTGCCCCAATCACAAGTTCATCACGTGATCGGGATAGAATCGCATCTGGGCGTGACATATAAAGTTCTCACTATTAATTGAATTATGATCAGCTAGGTGCATGCTCACCTCTTGTGCTATTTGTTTGGCACGACTCCTTGTCAGGGGACCCAAATAGGTCTTCTTTCTAGCAACTTCATTTGAGAGCTGAGTTTTATCATGAGGAGAAGATGATAAACGAGGTGAACCTGGGATGTCCTCATCACTACGGGTTTGAGACATGACCGAGACTCCTCTCTGGCAATAACCAATAACGGGACCTGGATGCCCATGTTGGTTCCCACATATTCCACGAAGATCTTTATCGATTGAACTACGATGTCAAGGATTCAATTAATCTTGTATACAATTCCCTTTGTCCGGTGATATGTTACTTGCTCGAGATTCAATCATTGGTTTGTCCATACCTAGTTCAATCTCGTTACCGGCATGTCTCTTTACTCGTTACGTAATACAAGATCTTATGACTAGCTCATTGGCCACATTGCTTGCAAGATCTTTACGATGTTGTATTACTGAGATGGCCCAGAGATATCTCTCTGTCATATGGAGTGACAAATCCCAGTCTCGATATGTGCCAACTCAACAAACACTTTCAGAGATACATGTAGAGCACCATTATGATCACCCAGTTACTAAGTGATGTTTTGATACTGACTAATTATTCCTCCGGTGTGAGGGAATTGTATGATCTCATGGTCTTAGAAATATATACTTGACATGAAGAAAGCTATAGCAATAAATTAATACGATCAAATTCTAAGGTTACAGTTTGGTCTTGTCCATCACATCATTCTCCTAATGATGTGACCCCATTATCAAATGACCACTCATGTCTATGGTTAGGAAACCTTAACCATCTTTGATAAATGAGCTAGTCTAGTACAGGCTCACTAGGGACATAGTATTTGTTTATGTATTCACACATATATTTAAGTTTCCGATCAATACAATTCTAGCATGAATAATAAACCTTTATCATGAACAAGGAAATATCATAATAACCAATTTATTATTGCTTCTAGGGTATATTTCCAACAACAATCAAATGGATCGGTCAGGTCCATAGAATGAAAATCCTAGGCCATAAAATTTACTAGATACTGACCACAAGATGTTGTAAATAGAAGCCTGGCATGTTCAGAAGCCCTTTTCTCCACCCGAAACACCCTTTTTCCTCTTCGACAGTCCCATCCGTCAAAACCATGTTGCTGATACACTTAAGCCTGATGGACAATAGTAACTGTTGAACTGCATGCTCTAGCCAATGCAACCAAAAGACCGATCTGAGGGAGAGGGCCTAACATTATACTCCAACACTCCCCCTCACGCCTATGCTTCGTTTGAGCTATATGACGTGGGCAGCGGAAGCGGGGGCAGGCCGCAATTATTAATTGCGTTTACTTGGTTTTGAACCCTGAAACTCTTGGTTCTAAGTTTATGCACCTAACCAGTTCACCCATTGGACCGATCTTATGAAGTTACTAGGCAGCACATTATACGTCGACACTCCCGCTCACATGTGGCTCCCTCAGGCCTAAAGGTGGACCGAAAGTGGACTGAAATTTAATTGCGCCAGCCAGATCTTGAACTCAAGACCTCTCGACCCCGATACCATGTAGAAGTGCATGCTCCAGCCAACCAAAAGACCAATATGATGAAAGAGACTAGGCAACACATTATACGTTCCGGCCTGAGGGAGCCACACGTGAGGGGGAGTGTTGACGTATAACGTGTTGCCAAGTCTCTTTCATTAGATCGGTCTTTTGGTTGCAATAAAACTAAACGATCATTATGCTAAGCTAACGGATGGGTTTTGTCCATCACATTGTTCTCCTAATGATGTGACCCCGTTCATCAAATGACAACACATGTCTGTGGTTAGGAAACTTAACCATCTTTGATTAACGAGCCAGTCTAGTAGAGGCATACTAGAGACACTCTGTTTTGTCTATGTATTCACACATGTATCAAGTTTCCGGTTAATACAATTCTAGCATGAATAAAAGACATTTGTCATGATATATAAGGAAATATAAATAGCAACTTTATTATTGCCTCCAGGGCATATTTCCTTAAGTCACCCACTTGCACTAGAGTCAATAATCCAGATTACATAGTAATGATTCTAACACCCGTGGAGTCTTGGTGTTGCTCATGTTTTGCTCGTGGAACAGGCTTAGTCAATGGGTCTGCAACATTTAGATCTGTATGTATTTTGCAAATCTCTATGTCTCCCTCCATGACTTGATCGCGGATGGAGTCGAAGCATCTCTTGATGTGCTTGGTTCTATTGTGAAACCTGGATTCCTTCACCAAGGTTATTGCTCGAGTGTTGTCACAAAAGATTTTCATTTGACCCGATGCACTAGGTATTACACCTACATCAGATATGAACTCCTTCATCCAGAATCCTTCATTTGCTACTTCCGAAGCAGCTATGTACTCCACTTCACACGTAGATCCCGCCATGACGCTCTGCTTGGAACTACACCAACTGACAGCTCCACCATTCAACAAAAAATTGTATCCGGTTTGTGAATTAGAGTCATCCGGATCAGTGTCAAAGCTTGCATCAACGTAACCGTTTATGACGAGCTCTTTGTCACCTCATAAACGAGAACCATATCCTTTGTCCGTTTCAGGTACTTCAGGATGTTCTTGACCACTGTCATGTGATCCACTCCCGGATTTATTTGGTACCTCCCTGCTAGACTTATAGCAAGGCACACATCAGGTCTGGTAAACAGCATTGCATACATGATAGAACTTATGGCCGAAGCATAGGGAATGACTTTCATTTTCTCTTTATCTTCTGCAGTGGTCGGGCATTGAGTCTGACTGAACTTCACACCTTGTAACACAGGCAAGAACCCTTTCTTTGACTGATCCATTTTGAAATTCTTCAAAACTTTATCAAGGTATGTGCTTTGTGAAAGTAAAATTAAGCGTCTTGAGCTATCTCTATAGATCCTCATGCCCAATATATAAGCAGCTTCACCGAGGTCTTTCATTGAAAATTCTTATTCAAGTATCCTTTTATGATATCCAAAAATTCTACATCATTTTCAATCAACAATATGTCATCTACTTATAATATCAGAAATGCCACAGAGCTCCCACTCACTTTCTTGTAAATACAGGCTTCTTCAAAAGTCTGTACAAAACCATATCCTTTGATCACCTCATCAAAGCGTATATTCCAACTCTGAGATGCTTGCACCAGTCCATAGATGGATCGTTGGAGCTTGCACACTTTGTTAGGACCTTTTGGATCGATAAAACCTTCTGGTTGCATCATATACATCTCTTCTTTGAGATATCCATTAAGGAATGCAGTTTTGACATCCATTTGCCAGATTTCATAATCATAAAATGCGGTAATTGCTAACATGATTCGGACAAACTTAAGCATCGCTACGGGTGAGAAGGACTCATCATAGTCAACTCCTTGAACTTGTCGAAAACCTTTCGCAACAAGTCGATCTTTGTAGACAGTAACATTACCATCAGCGTCAGTCTTCTTATTAAAGATCCATTTATTTTCAGTGGCTTGCCGATCATCGGGCAAGTCAACCAAAGTCCACACTTTGTTCTCATACATGGATCCCATCTCAGATTTCATGGCGTCAAGCCATTTTGCGGAATCTGGGCTCATCTTTGCTTCCTCATAGTTCGTAAGTTCGTTATGATCTAGTAACATTACTTCCAGAACAGCGTTACCGTACCACTCTAGAGCGGAATGTACTCTCGTTGACCTACGAGGTTCGGTAGTAACTTGATCCGAAGTTTCATGATCATCATCATTAACTTCCTCACTAATTGGTGTAGGCATCACTGGAACTAATTTCTGTGATGAACTACTTTCCAACTCGGGAGAAGGTACTATTACCTCATCAAGTTCCACTTTCCTCCCACTCCTTTCGAGAGAAACTCCTTCTCTAGAAAGGATCCATTCGTAGCAACGAATATCTTGCCTTCGAATCTGTGATAGAAGGTGTACCCAACAGTTTCCTTTGGGTATCCTATGAGGACACATTTCTCCGATTTGGGTTCGGGGTTATCAGGTTGAATCTTTTTCACATAAGGATCGGAGCCCCAAACTTTAAGAAACGACAACTTGGGTTTATTGCCAAACCACAGTTCTTAAGGTGTCGTATCAACAGATTTAGATGGTGCCCTATTTAACGTGAATGCAGCTGTCTCCAAAGCATAACCCCAAAATGATAGTGGTAAATTGGTAAGAGACATCATAGAACATGCCATATCAAATAAAGTACGGTTACGGTGTTCGGACACACCATTACGCTGTGGTGTTCCAGGTGGAGTGAGCTATGAAACTATTCCACATTGTTTCAAATGAAGACCAAACTCGTAACTCAAATATTCGCCTCCGCGATCAGATTGTAGAAACTTTATTTTCTTGTTACGATGATTCTCTACTTCACTCTGAAATTATTTGAACTTCTCAAATGTTTGAGACTTATGTTTCATTAAGTAGATATACCCATATCTACTCAAATCATGTGTGAAGGTCATGAAATAACGATAACCGCTACGAGATTCAACACTCATCGAACTGCAAACATCAGTATGTATTATTTCCACTAAGTCAGTTTCTCGCTCCATTGTTCCGGAGAACGGAGTCTTAGTCATCTTGCCCATGAGGCATGGTTCGCAAGCACCAAGTGATTCCAAAAGCCCATTAGCATGGAGCTTCTCCATGCTCTTTACACCAATATGACCTAAACGGCAGTGCCATAAATAAGTTGCACTATCATTATCAACTTTGCATCTTTTGGTTTCAATATTATGAATATGTGTATCACTACGATCGAGATTCAACAAAAAATAGACCACTCATCAAGGGTGCATGACCATAAAAGATATTACTCATATAAATAGAATAGCCATTATTCTCTGATTTAAATGAATAACTATCTCGCAACAAACAAGATCCAGATATAATGTTCATGCTCAACGCTGGCACCAAATAACAATTATTTAGGTCTAAAACTAATCCCAAAGGTAGATGTAGAGGTAGTGTGCCGATGGCGACCACATCTACTTTGGAACCATTTCCCACGCGCATCGTCACCTCGTCCTTAGCCAATCTTTGTTTAATCCGTAGCCCCTGTTTCGAGTTACAAATATGAGCAACCAAACCAGTATCAAATACCCAGGCGCTACTACGAGTAGTAGTAAGGTACACATCAACAACATGTATATCAAATACACCTTTGTTCACTTTGCCATCCTTCTTATCCGCCAAATACTTGGGGCAGTTCCGCTTCAAGTGACCAGTCCCTTTGCAGTAGAAGCACCCAGTTTTAGGCTTGGCTCCAGACTTGGGTTTCTTCCCAGGAGTAGCAACTGGCTTGCTATTCTTCTTGAAGTTCCCCTTCTTTCCCTTTGCTATTCTTCAGCTCGATGACGTCCCTCGAGCTCTTGATCCAGTAGAGGGTTGAGGGAGAGTTTCGTCAGCCCGATGGTGTGGCGATGGTGTTGGTGATGTGATCCGCGCAGGGCTTCGCCTAAGCACTATGACAATAGGATCTGAGGTGTAATCTGTGGAGGAGGGCACCGCACACGGCTAAGAGAAACTTGTATGTCTTTGGGGTGCCACCCGGCCCACGTATATAAAGGAGGAGGAGGATGAGGCCGGTCGGCCCTAGGGGGCGCACCAAGAGGGGAGTCCTACTAGGACTTCCTAGTCCTAGTAGGATTCCTCTTCAAGGAAGAGAGGGGGAAGGAAGGAGAGGGAGAGGGAGAAGGAAAGGGGGGACGCCACCCCCTTCTCCTAGTCCAATTCGGACTGCCATGGGAGGTGGCCACCCCTTGCGGCCCTCCTCTCTCTCCACTAAGGCCCATGAAGGCCCATTAGTTCCCCTGGGGGGTTCCGATAACCCTCCAGCTGTCCGATAGTTACCCAGTACCTCTCGGAACTCATCTGGTGTCCGAATAACATCTTCCAATATATCAATATTTATGTCTCAACCATTTCGAGACTCCTCGTCATGTCCGTGATCTCATCGGGGACTCTGAGCAATCTTCGGTCCTTAAAAACTCATAACCCATAATACAAATCATCATCGCACGTTAAGCGTGCGGACCCTACGGGTTCGAGAACTATGTAGACATGACCGAGACACATCTCCGGTCAATAACAAATAGCGGAACCCAGATGCTCATATTGGGTCCTACATATTCTACAAAGATCTTTATCAGTCAAATCGCATAACAACATACATTGTTCCGTTTGTCATCAGTATGTTACTTGTCCGAGATTCGATCATCGGTATCATCATACCTAGTTCAATCTCGTTACCGGCAAGTCTCTCTACTCATTCCGCAATACATCATCTCATGACTAAATCATTGGTCATTTGGTTGCAAGGCTTATAGTGATGTGCATTACCGAGAGGGACCAGAGATACCTCTCCTACACTCGGAGTGACAAATCATATTCTTGATCTATGCCAACTCAACAAACACTTTCGAAGACATCTGTAGAGCATCTTTATAAACTGCCAGTTATGTTGTGACGTTTGATAGCAGACAAGGTGTTCCTCCGGTATTCGGGAGTTGCATAATCTCATTGTCAGAGGAACATGTATAAATCATGAAGAAAGCAATAGCAATAAAACTAACCGATCATTATGCTAAGCTAATGGATGGGTCTTGTCCATCATATCATTCTCCTAATGATGTGATCCCGTTCATCAAATGACAACACATGTCTATGGTTAGGAAACTTAACCATCTTTGATTAACGAGCTAGTCTAGTAGAGGCATACTAGGGACACTCTGTTTTGTCTATGTATTCACACATGTATCAAGTTTCCGGTTAATACAATTCTAGCATGAATAAAAGAAATTTGTCAGGATATATAAGGAAATATAAATAACAACTTTATTATTGCCTCTAGGGCATATTTCCTTCACTCTGGGGTGTAGTACTCTGTTTGAATCTGTCAATGGGAACTACTGCTACTTTTCTGTGCCGGGAATCATGTGAGAACCTTCATAATTGTTGCCAAAACAGATGCATCCTCACTTGTTTTTCATGTAATATGGCATGGTAAGACATAAGTTGCCACGGTTTATCATATGAGTAGTGTGTGTTTGATGTAATAGAGTACTTGTTCGACAACTATGCGTCGACGTGTACATAGGGTACGTAATGTTGGTTAAGTACTTCTAGACACTGTTGGTTCTACCCCACTTGTAAGTAGTTGCACAAAACACCGCAATTCGCTTCAACACTATAAAACTTGGCTATCGACCAACTCACAATAAATACTTTTTTGTCTGACATATAAGAAACTATGTGTCTTGTTACAGTGGTTCATGCAATTAACTGAGGCCACAATGTACCTTCCAAACATTCACACGCTAGTCAAGAATTGATGTGGAACATTCACATTAAACCTGACTTCATAAAATACCTCGAAAGCATAAGTTCAGCAATTTTATACATCTCAATGATTCATAGAACATAACCAACATTTACTAGTTCACTGCAAAAGACATAGTTGTGACAACGTTTACAAATCAAGAAAAATCAAGCAAGGATTCTCTGAGAAAAGGGCCTCCCTAGGCACACTTTAATTTCCTAGGGTTCACTCTGGTTTTCTTGTTGTCATCGTCCAGGGTTAGGTTCTCTCATTCCAGAATAACCATTTATAGTTGTGTTCTCAGTTGGAATACTGAACTGAACCTTGTAGTGGACTGACCATCTGAACTTCTTATGCAGTTTCAATAAATTTAGGAACCACTATTTGCATTAATACGCACACCACAATGCCTCTTGTCCGCGCACCTATCCCAAAAACGTCCGTGCACCCAAGATAGCTAATCTTCTGGTCATCCTTGATCTGGGAATAAGTGCATTCCCGACTAGGACGTAGTGCTTTTTTTCTCTGCGACACATGATAGGTTAGTCCCAGCATTTCAATCAGTAGGTAAACGTACGAAACAACTTCTTTTATATTGAATTGGTCATTCTACCTAGTGACTATGTCACACCCTGCATTTTGTAACATGTTATTTGCATCAATGAAGCATGAAAAATTGGACCAGCAAAATTTTTTGGCGTCATTTGGCTTTCATTTGGAATTGAGTTTTTCTTCATGTGCTTTTTATGTGCTCATTAAAGTCAACTATTACCTCTTGTAGAATTCATCTCCATACCCAAAACTTCTGCCCAATGATCATACCAAGTGTTATATAATAGTATAGCATTTTCTTACAAAATTAATTTGGCCAAAATATATTTTATAAATTTAGTATTCCTAAAACCCCTGAATTAAGGTTTGCACTGCAAGTTCTTGATCTAGGGTGAGAAAATTATTTCAAAAGGTGTATTTGAGACCTAGTAGTCATAGGACTCCGAGAAACCACAAAAGTATAATTTTAAAAGTTATTTTCCTATTTTATTTAAAAGCTTTTTCTTAAGGCCAGAAATGGTCTTTAATAGGGAAAAATTATTTAAGTATTTCAAAAATATTTGCCAAAATTCAGGGAGACTCATAGGACATATATTGTCCATATATAAGAGTTTCAACACTTGGTCATGTTCAAAATAATGGGCTAATCCCTCAAAAACCCTTTCTGGATATTTCAAGCTTTTGAAATATTTACAAAGGAAATATTCTCCAAAAATTCCAGGGAAATTCTATCATGTCATATATGACATATTTGATGATCTTGCCAAGTGCCATGCCTTGGGAAGCAGGAAAACATCCTCAAAACCCTTTATAACCATTCTGTCCATATTTGAAGTTTGAGCAACTCTACATTGCCAAACTTGTCCAAATGCTCTCAAATTTGGCGAACATGCTAGAATGGCATAATAAGGCATCTAGACCAAATGGCACAAGAATTGGAATAGAGCAACTTGACCAGAATACCCCAAAACCCTTTCTGTTCAAATGCAAATTTGAACAACTTTGCATTACCAACTTTTTACCTGGAGCTTCAAACTTTGTGGGCATGATCAATAACCCAAATAATGAAACTACACCAAGTGGTGCATCAAGGGGAGATGATTAGCTTGACTCAAACAAGATGAAGCCATTTCTATTGATTTCTAGGGTTCACCAAAGTTACATTGGCTAGTTTCTTCAAATCAGCCCAAATTTGGTGAAACACCCTATTTTCACATGTCATTCAATCCTGTTAAGTGTCATGGCAAGTGGAGATCATTTGCTTGACCAAACACTGATCAAACACCTTCTGCTATTTTACCAAAACTACCATCTTGATCACTTTTAATATATACCTTGGCCTCAACTTTTTACCACAGCTTCATCTGGTTACTAGCTACCTCCAGTAACTCTCCCATGTCTCCAGATCCATGATTGAGGGGTAAAAACCCTAGTTCACCCTGCTGGACAGCCATTTTCTACCAAGTCACCAGCCTCTCTTCTCTCTCACAGCATCTTCAGAGCATCCAAAGCCTCATCTGTAGTGCTTGCATCACCCTGGACCCCCCAGACACGGTGGACGCGTCCAGAGGGCCAATGGCATGCCATGGCATGCGATAAGGGCGCTCCAGAGCGCGCTACAGTGCGCCACCGCACTGTAGCTTCGCCCAATCGCCTGCCCCCGACAGCCTCGGGCTCTCCCCAAGCGCCTCCCAACGCGCCTCGACGTCCGCAGCCTCCACCGGTGCTGTCCTCCTCCTCCTACGCCCTTCAGTGGCCGTCTCCACACGTGCACCGGCCGCCCGCGACCTCCACTCGTCGGGCTCACACGCGCGCGCGGTCTGGAGCGTCCCCCGCTCCTCCTCTCCCCTCAACTAGACGTGGAACATGTCCACGATCCTCCCCGTCTCGATCACAGGCACCAGAACAGCCTCTGGCCTCGCCTGCAACCTCGCCGGCGCACGAGTCCACGGTGGACCATGGGCGCGGCTATATAAGCGTGCCCCGGCCTCTCCAACGGCACCAGCAGCCTCAACACACCCCCAGCAACACTCCTGCACCACTCACTCCTCCCCAGAAAGCCCCTGTGCTCGGGATTGACCGGAGCTCCGCCGCGTCGGGTAGCCGGAGATCTTGGGGTACAGGCCTCCTCCGCCCTTCCTTTTTGCTCGATTTGGAACCACCATGCACCACTGATGCGTTCCCCTCCATTTTCCCCTTCTGCAGCTGCCGGAAACGAGCTAGCCAGCAGCTTCCCGACGACCCTCCGCCGTCCCACCTCGCCGCCGACGAACCCGACCTCCCCGGCGAGCCGCACCACCACCACTACCTCCGCAACTCGTCGCTGAACCCATCCCTGCCCTCCGTTGGCTTCGCCGTGGCCGGAATCGACGCCGGTGTGCTCGCCGTCGCCGTGGCCGAGAGGTTGAAGATGACAGGCGGGCCCCGCCTGTCATCCTCACCGCTCCCTCTCTCCCCTCGCTGCTGCTGACCGCTAGGCCCCGCCCGTCCGGTTTAAAACCCTGGCGCCCGAGCGGCTGGGCTAGATGCCCTGGGCCGTGCACTGTGGCCACTCTGGCCTAGTGGCACAGGGCCATTTCTTTTTATTCTTTCTGTGATTATTTCAATTAATTTTACAGAAATGGATATTAGTCCAAATGAAATAATTCCAACTCCTAAAATCTTGTAACATTCCAACCTATTTAATGGTGTCACTTTCACACATATCCATGAAACTTTTCTGTTCTGTTCAAATTTAAACTCAAATTTGAGCAATAAAACTCCTGTTCTAAAATCTTTAGGTTCCATTCTGTCACTCCAAAACTCCCACTAGGAATTTTCTCCATCTTAGTTTTCCCTCTAGTATTTAACAAAAATAAGTTGACATTTTTCTGAGCACTTTGATTTTTCTGTTTTCATTATGGTCTTATTTTTCCGTTGTTATTTTGCGACGATTAGATCCCGTATTTGACGAAGTTGCTGAAGAAGGAGAAGGAGAAGGATTTGAAGACTTTGATGACCAAGCCAATCCAGGCAAGCAGCCCTTTGACCATGATACACTTGTCCTTCGGAACCCGTTTGTTTCCGATACATGATGGTAGAGTTACGGTGGTGACCTAGTTGGACCACCACATGATGCATGCCTTGCTCTTAATCTTGCTATGTGCTAGATGACATGCAAATAGTAAGTAGTGATGCTTAGTGATGCAAGTGTGATATGAACCTTCGTGGTTGAAATCTTTGCATAAAACCCATCGGGTGCCCCTAATGCCCGAGGGTGATGTTGAGTTAGGTCATCACTTGAGGAAGAAGTGATGTGCCGGTAAATCCTGTGCATGGGTGAAATAATGGATTAGATTTATGTGTGACTACCGTCCCAACCAAACATGTGCAACCACTCTACCCCTTATGGGATGGGGCTTTATTGATTACTTAAGTCGATACTAGCATGGTGCCCGCATTACTAGTCACGGGAAGACTTGAGGTCTTTCCCGGGACGGGGTCGTTCCTGGATAGACGACCATGACTGTTTTTACAGGGCACCGGACACACCGTTGGTCCCTTCGGGTACGCATGACATTGAAATTAGGGCAAGTCATGTGATCTATTATTTGTACTCGAGGGCCGTGTACCAACGAGTGGACTCTATGTTAGTGTCGTCTAAGGAAAGATAATGACCGGGTGCTTCCCCCGAGTACTTGAGGTACTACGGAATCGTGGATGACACGAAAGCTTCCCGGATCTTGTGGGTAAAGTGCGCAACCTCTGCAGAGTGTAAAACTCTTCGAATAGCCGTGTCCACGGTCATGGACAGTTGGGTGGTGCTACTTATGTACAGAATTTTACTTCATCGGTGAAAGTATATGTGTGGTGAGTTAGGGTGGCGACTTGACTCGTTGAGTTGAATCACATTCATGTTGATATCGGTAACCTGTTTTCAAGGTTACGTGAACTCGTTGATGCATACACTTGATGGTAGAATATTTATTCTAGCCCATTGCTAGATTGCTCATTATTGTTCAATTGCATTGTTATTTTGAACCACATCATGGGTTGCTTGCGAGTACATTCAAAGTACTCATTGGCTTGCCACTGGTTATTTAATTGGCCAGGCATGGAGGAACAAGAATATGAGGAAGAGTTCTTTGGAGACGAGCATGCGAACTAGGACGCTATCCCAGTCAGAATGCCTGTAGGGTTAAGGCAGATGGCATGGGTTCTACCTATCGTCGAAGACTTCCGCTATTTGAGTTATTTGCTATTCAGCCGTGAGGCTTTATCTATGTAAGACTTGGCCATAATGGCCTTAATTTGTGTAAGACGATATGTATGGATGTAAGACTCTTATTATTCAGTTTCTGTGTGTTCAGTGAGCATTGATCTCTGGGATCACTGTACACGTGCACTCGGTGATCTCAGCTTCTAAGTCGGGGTCCCGGCAGAGCTAGTATCAGAGCCATCCTGACTGTAGGAAGCCTTAGTTAGCATGGGCGTTAGTTAGATAAGACCCTTTTTCAAAAACCTTCTGAACCTCTCTTCTTTTCTAAACCTGAAATTTCGTCAGCTTATTAACCTCTCCTATTCCACCTTTGTAGATGGCCGCTGTACCCGAAGAGCACTTGACCACTGGGTTTCCCTTGCTTCTCAAGGATAGCCTCCAGGAGTGTCAATTCCACCGAGCACCCATCCTCACATACCATGAGCATTGGGTTAGCGACACTGAGGTGGAATACCATGTGGAGGTGATCGTGAAGGCAAACGATCCTCCCACAAGTTGGTTCTTCGAGGGACCCCAGATGGCAACACTACCTCTCGCTGTCGAGGTTGCTGCACTCAAGGCACTAACCCGTCTCCGCGAGCTTCTTCCGGAGATGGCAGCCAAGATAACAACACGCTTCTTACCTTACCGGAAGGAAGGTGAAGATGAAAGCAGCGCACTAGCCCCTCCACTAAAGGAAGGACTCTCGCTTCGGTTCCAGACCTACTTTAGTCTATGTGCCGACAGCTTGGCACAAGACCTGGCCTCGAAATCAATGAAGCTTCAAGAAGAACTTCACAAGGCCAAGGCAGTTCTTCGTCGAGCTCAAGAGAAGACAAATAGGATCAAGAAAGAAGGAGCACCTTCTGGACAGTCCGCTATCGCATACCGAGGCGGAAGGCCCTCCGAGGATGTATCTTCCAAGAATGAAGAACCACCTCGGCCATGCCGGATGACGGCAAGGGAATATCGCAAGCTTTTCCCTGCACCACCGACGAAGCACCGTCGTATCCAACTCCTCCACTCCCCTACACCCTCAAGTGACAAGGGGGCCCAGACAGATGAAGACAAGGAGGAAGACCCAGAAGAGCCGGAATACGCGACCGAGCATTCCGCTGCTTAGGCATTATTCGCTACTCGGATATGCCAGTTGTGACCTCTACGGTAGGATAGGTCGTGTAACCCCTATGCGCAGTCGAGTCCTTGTATGGTTCATATGAAACCATCTAGTGTTTGCTTTTGTTGTGTCTGGATGTATGTCGTATTCTTCCTTCGGGAATGTGTAAACGACTGCATCACCCATTTGGATTTTAATGTGTTTTGGCCTTACGGCCCTTGCATGATTTGATTAGTGTCACACCCACCCCCTTACTAGGCACCCCTCTATCTTGCTTTCTTCCTTCCAAGTCATGAGACCTTTTACCGCTCCAACAGGATGCCTGTTGTAACTCGTACTAGTACCTCTACCCAGCATACTGAAGCCAGAGCATCCGCTCAGTCAAAGGCAGGCCACGACCAAACCAACGACCAAGCTCCACCACCACCACCTCCCCCGAACATGGACATGGCTCAGCTTCTCCAAGATTTCCGCGAGGAACGCCAAGCCAACACTGCAGCCCTTCAGCTGATTGCTCAAGCTGTCACCAACAACCGCCAGCCGACGGGGAATGGCAATGGACGTTCCACGTTGGCAGAATTCAAGAAGCATGCACCGCCAACCTTTATCGAGACTGCTGAACCCCTGGATGCAGACGACTGGGTCCGCTCCATTGAGGACATACTGGAACTAGTCGGATGCACCGAAGACCGCGAGAAGGTGGCTTATGCAGCCCACTGCCTCGGGGGGACAGCTAGAGCTTGGTGGGATGGATTCAAGGTCATGCATGCTGAACAAGACATCACTTGGGTCAACTTCGAGGCAGAATTCCGCAAGGCCCACATTCCTTCCGGAATCATGGCTATCAAAAAGCATGAGTTCCGAGCCCTGAAGCAAGGAAGTGGCACTGTCAAGGAGTACATGCAGAAGTTCAGTGTTCTGTCAAGGTATGCCCCTGAAGATGTCAGCACTGATGCTGCAAAAAGGGAGCGCTTCATGGAAGGCCTCAACCAGACTCTGCAGTATTCGCTTGTTGTGTGCGACTGCCCAACCTTCCCTGACCTGGTGAACAAAACACTCATGCTTGAAGACAAGCGGCGTGCTTCGGAAGACACTCGCAAGCGCAAGATGGTCAGCAAGGGAAGTTCCAGCAACCAGAAACCTCGTCCGGGGCAGTCAGCCCCGGCCAAGCCAACCTATCAGCAGCCAAGAACTCCTGCACCTCGCACCAACTTTCAGCCTCAGCAGTATGCCAACCCAAGGCCAGCTTTCAACCCCAATACCAGTCGTGGCAACAAGATCAACATTCCAAACCAAGTCACTTATTTTGGATGTGGTCAGTCCGGACACATCTCAAGGGTGTGCCCCAACAAGAAGCCAGATGCCCCGCGCCCCAATGCGCAGAACCAAGGACAAGGCCGCGGGATGCCACCAAGGAACCCAGCTCCTCGCAATCCACCTAAACATGGGAAGGGGCGTGTGAATCACGTCACTGCTGAAGAAGCCCAGGAAGACCCGGACGTCGTGTTGGGTACGTTCCTTGTCAACTCAGCACCTGCAACTGTCTTGTTTGATTCTGGAGCAACGCATTCATTTGTCACTCAAAGATTTGCATTAAAAAGTGGCATGACCCCTACACCCTTGAATAACCCTATGGTGGTACAAACCCCCGGAGCAGAGATGAGAGCCAATATAGGCTGTAAGGGAGTCAGTATTACCATTAACGATGTAGATTTCCTAGCAGACCTCATCGTCCTGAGATCACAAGGCTTGGATGTGATCCTAGGCATGAATTGGCTCAGCAAGCACCAAGGCTTGTTAGACTGTGCCAATCGGACAGTCACTGTGACCAATGATCAAGGAGTCGAAGTCAAGTTCGCTCCCAACTCCTCTTCCGCTCAAGCCATTCAAGTCAACTGTCTGTCTGAAGTTGGGCTAGAGCAAGTACCGGTGGTATGTGAATATCCTGATGTCTTTCCGGATGAACTACCGGGAATGCCCCCTGACCGTGACATTGAGTTCATCATCGAGCTCGTGCCCGGGGCAGGACCCATCTATAAGAAGCCTTATAGAATGGGGACGGAAGAATTAGCCGAATTGAAGAAGCAACTGGAAGAGCAGCTGAGGAAGGGATTTATCTGCCCGAGTGCCTCCCCTTGGGGATCTCCTGTTCTGTTTGTCGCAAAGAGGGACGGTACCATCCGCTTATGCATTGACTATCGTTCCCTCAATGAAGTTACAATCAAGAACAAATATCCACTTCCCAAGATCAAAGATCTGTTTGATCAGCTCAGCGGAGCTAAGGTGTTCTCCAAGATCGACCTCAGATCTGGGTACTACCAGCTGAAGATCATACCCCAAGATATTCCGAAGACGGCATTTGTAACCAGATATGGCCTGTACGAGTGCACGGTCATGTCCTTTGGGTTAACCAATGCCCCAGCTTACTTCATGTACCTCATGAATAAAGTCTTCATGGAATATTTGGACAAGTTTGTTGTTGTCTTCATCGATGACATTCTTGTCTTCTCGAAGTTGGAGGAAGAGCACGAGCAACATTTGAGGATGGTCCTAGATAAGCTTCGAGAGCACCAACTATATGCCAAATTCAGCAAGTGTGAGTTATGGCTGCATAAGTTGGATTCTTAGGTCATGTCTTGACCGAGGAAGGATTATCAGTAGATCCCGCAAAGATCGAAGCTGTGACCCAATGGCAATCTCCAACGACCGTAAAGGAAGTCAGAAGCTTCCTCGGACTTGCGGGGTATTACCGCAAATTCGTGGAAGGATTCTCTAGCATTGCACGGCCAATTACTCAGCTCCTCAAGAAGGACAAGCAGTTCGAGTGGACGCCAAAATGCGAAGAGAGCTTCCAAGAGCTCAAGAAGAGATTGACCACCGCCCCAGTTCTGGCAATACCTGATATTCACAAGGAGTTCGTGATATATTGTGATGCCTCTCGAACCGGATTGGGAAGCGTTCTGATGCAAGAAGGCCGAGTCATAGCCTACCTCTCCAGGCAGCTACGACCTCACGAGGAGAACTACGCTACTCACGATCTTGAGCTAGCGGCAGTAGTTCATGCCTTGAAGACATGGCGGCATTACCTCCTAGGGAAACGGTGTGAGATATACACGGACCACAAAAGTCTGAAGTACATTTTCACCCAAAAGGAATTGAACATGAGGCAGCGGAGATGGTTGGAACTCATCAAAGACTATGACCTCAGTGTTCAATATCATCCCGGGAAGGCTAACGTGGTGGCCGATGACTTAAGCAGGAAGGCTTGCTCTTTGAATGCCATTAATCAAGAAAGGCAGCCAGCCTTGTTTAAGGAACTCGAGCAATTCAGTTTGGAATTGGTCACCCCTGGATTTCTGGATCATTTGGAAGTCAGGCCGACCCTGATGGACGAGGTCAAGAAGGCGCAAGATGGACACGCAAGCATTGAAGGCATCAAGAAGAAGATGAAGCTAGGCAAGGCCCCAGGATTCTCTGAAGACGAGCACGGGATTGTTTGGTACAAGGGCCGCATCTGCGTACCAAACAACACAAAGCTGAAGAACCTGATCCTGCAAGAAGCCCATGACACTCCGTATTCCATCCACCCCGGAGGAACCAAGATGTACCAAGACTTGAAGGCACGATTCTGGTGGCACGGGATGAAAAGAGAGATTGCAACCTATGTTGCAAAGTGTGATGTGTGCCAAAGGGTCAAGGTTGAATATCAGCGACCCGCTGGATTGCTCCAGCCACTCAAGGTTCCTGAGTGGAAGTGGGATAAAATCGGAATGGACTTCATCACTGGATTACCAAGGTCGGATAGAGGACATGACTCTATCTGGGTCATAGTCGATCATTTGACCAAGGTGGCCCATTTCATTCCTGTCAAGAACACTTATGATGGCAACCGGCTGGCAGCTCTCTACATCGACAGAATCGTAAGTCTTCACGGCATTCCCAAGGAGATTGTGTCAGATCGAGGAACCCAGTTCTCCTCAAGGTTCTGGAAGAAGTTCCAAGAAGCCTTGGGAACCAAGTTATCTTTCAGCACGGCTTTTCACCCACAGATCGGAGGTCAGACAGAACGAGTAAATCAAATTCTCGAAGACATGCTCCGAGCCTGTGTCTGGGCATATGGAGCCAAGTGGGAAGATTGTCTCCCTTTTGCCGAGTTCTCCTATAACAACAGTTATCAGTCGAGCCTTCAGATGGCACCATTTGAGGTGTTGTACGGACGCACATGTCGCACACCCCTCAACTGGTCAGAGACTGGAGAAGGGCTAGTCTTTGGACCGGATATTCTCCGCGCAGCAGGAGAGCAAGTCCAACTAGTCAGAGAACCTTTGAAGGCAGCCAAGTCAAGGCAGAAGAGCTATGCTGACACTCACCGTCGGGACATGAGTTTCCATGTCAGGGACCATGTGTACCTGCGGGTAACTCCTCTGAAGGGAACCAAGCATTTCCACGTCAAGGGGAAGCTCGCACCAAGGTTCATTGGACCCTTTGAGATCACTGCACGACGAGGAGAAGTGGCTTACCAGTTGGAACTACCACCCGAGCTATCCAGTGTGCACAATGTATTCCATGTGTCACAACTCCGGAAATGTCTCCAAGTTCCACACAAGCCTAATCTCTACAAGGATGTTGATCACCAAGCCATTGATCTGCAGCCTGATATGACCTACCGCGAGAAGCTCATTCGCATTCTGGATGAAGCAGAACGACGGACACGAAGCCGTACCATCAAGTACTTCAAGGTCCAGTGGAGCAACCACACCAAAGCTGAAGCAACCTGGGAACGTGAAGACTATCTTAGATCCGAGTTTCCCGATCTCTTTTAAGACCTAGTTTAGGAATCTCGGGGACGAGATTCTTGTAAGGGGGGTAGGTCTGTCACACCCTGCATTGTGTAACATGTTATTTGCATCAATGAAGCATGAAAATTTGGACCAGCAATTTTTTTTGGCATCATTTGGCTTTCATTTGGAATTGAGTTTTTCTTCCTGTGCTTTTTATGTGCTCATTAAAGTCAACTATTACCTCTTGTAGAATTCATCTCCATACCCAAAACTTCTGCCCAATGATCATACCAAGTGTTATATAATAGTATAGCATTTTCTTACAAAATTAATTTGGCCAAAATATATTTTATAAATTTAGTATTCCTAAAACCCCTGAATTAAGGTTTGCACTGCAAGTTCTTGATTTAGGGTGAGAAAATTATTTCAAAAGGTGTATTTGAGACCTAGTAGTCATAGGACTCCCAGAAACCACAAACGTATAATTTTAAAAGTTATTTTCCTATTTTATTTAAAAGATTTTTCTTAAGGCCAGAAATGGTCTTTAATAGGGAAAAATTATTTAAGTATTTCAAAAATATTTGCCAAAATTCAGGGAGACTCATAGGACATATATTGTCCATATATAAGAGTTTCAACACTTGGTCATGTTCAAATTAATGGGCTAATCCCTCAAAAACCCTTTCTGGATATTTCAAGCTTTTGAAATATTTACAAAGGAAATATTCTCCAAAAATTCCAGGAAAATTCTATCATGTCATATATGACATATTTGATGATCTTGCCAAGTCCCATGCCTTGGGAAGCAGGAAAACATCCTCAAAACCCTTTATAACCATTCTGCCATATTTGAAGTTTGAGCAACTCTACATTGCTAAACTTGTCCAAATGCTCTCAAATTTGGTGCACATGCTAGAATGGCCTAATAAGGCATCTATACCAAATGGCACAAGAATTGGAATAGAGCAACTTGACCAGAATACCCCAAAACCATTTCTGTTCAAATGCAAATTTGAACAACTTTGCATTACCAACTTTTTACCTGGAGCTTCAAGCTTTGTGGGCATGATCAATACCCCAAATAATGAAACTACACCAAGTGGTGCATCAAGGGGAGATGATTAGCATGACTCAAACAAGATGAAGCCATTTCTGTTGATTTCTAGGGTTCACCAAAGTTACATTGGCTAGTTTCTTCAAATGAGCCCAAATTTGGTGAAACACCCTATTTTCACATGTCATTCAATCATGTTAAGTGTCATGGCAAGTGGAGATCATTTGCCTGACCAAACACTGATCAAACACCTTCTGCTATTTTACCAAAACTACCATCTTGATCACTTTTACTATATACCTTGGCCTCAACTTTTTACCACAGCTTCATCTGGTTACTAGCTACCTCCAGTAACTCTCCCATGTCTCCAGCTCCATGATTGAGGGGTAAAAACCCTAGTTCACCCTGCTGGACAGCCATTTTCTACCAAGTCACCAGCCTCTCTTCTCTCTCACAGCATCTTCAGAGCATCCAAAGCCTCATCCGTAGTGCTTGCATCACCCTGGACCCCCCATACACGGTGGACGCGTCCAGAGGGCAATTGGCATGCCATGGCATGCGATAAGGGCGCTCCAGAGCACGCTACAGTGCGCCACCGCACTGTAGCTTCGCCCAATCGCCTGCCCCCGACAGCCTCGGGCTCTCCCCTCGTGCCTCCCAACGCGCCTCGACGTCCGCAGCCTCCACCGGTGATGTCCCCCTCCTCCTACGCCCTCCAGTGGCCGTCTCCACACGCGCACCGGCCGCCCGCGACCTCCACTCGTCGGGCTCACACGCGCGCACGGTCTGGAGCGTCCCCCGCTCCTCCTCTCCCCTCAACTAGACGTGGAACACGTCCACGATCCTCCTCGGCTCGATCACAGGCACCAGAACAGCCTCTGGCCTCGCCTGCAACGTCGTCGGCACACGAGTCCACGGTGGACCATGGGCGCGGCTATATAAGTGTGCCCCGGCCTCTCCAACTGCACCAGCAGCCTCAACACACCCCCAGCAACACTCCCGCACCACTCACTCCTCCCCAGAAAGCCCCTGTGCTCGGGATCGACCGGAGCTCCGCCGCGTCGGGTAGCCGGAGATCTCGGGGTACAGGCCTCCTCCGTCCTTCCTTTTTGCTCGATTTGGAACCACCATGCACCACTGATGCGTTCCCCTCCATTTTCCCCTTCTGCAGCTGCCGGAAACGAGCTAGCCAGCAGCTTCCCGACGACCCTCCGCCGTCCCACCTCGCCGCCGACGAACCCGACCTCCCCGGTGAGCCGCACCACCACCACTACCTCCGTGACTCGTCGTTGAACCCATCCCTGCCCTCCGTTGGCTTCGCTGTGGCCGGAATCGACGCCGGTGAGCTCGCCGTCGCCGTGGCCGAGAGGTTGAAGATGACAGGCGGGCCCCGCCTGTCATCCTCACCGCTCCCTCTCTCCCCTCGCTGCCGCTGACCGCTGGGCCCCGCCCGTCAGGTTTAAAACCCTGACGTGCGTGCACTGGCGCCCGAGCGGCTGGGCTAGATGCCCTGGGCCGTGCACTGTGGTCACTCTGGCCCAGTGGCACATGGCCATTTCTTTTTATTCTTTCTGTGATTATTTCAATTAATTTTACAGAAATGAATATTAGTCCAAATGAAATAATTCCAACTCCTAAAATCTTGTAATATTCCAACCTATTTAATGGTGTCACTTTCACACATATCCATGAAACTTTTCTGTTCTGTTCAAATTTAAATTCGAATTTGAGCAATAAAACTCCTGTTCTAAAATCTTTAGGTTCCATTCTATCACTCCAAAACTCCCACTAGGAATTTTCTCCATCTTAGTTTTCCCTCTAGTATTTAACAAAAATAAGTTGACATTTTTCTGAGCACTTTGATTTTTCTGTTTTCATTATGGTCTTATTTTTTCGTTGTTATTTTGCGATGATTATATCCCGTATTTGACGAAGTTGCTGAAGAAGGAGAAGGAGAAGGATTTGAAGACTTTGAAGACCAAGCCAATCCAGGCAAGCAGCCCTTTGACCATGATACACTTGTCCTTCGGAACCCGTTTGTTTCCGATACATGATGGTAGAGTTACGGTGGTGACCTAGTTGGACCACCACATGATGCATGCCTTGCTCTTAATCTTACTATGTGCTAGATGACATGCAAATAGTAAGTAGTGATGCTTAGTGATGCAAGTGTGATATGAACCTTCGTGGTTGAAATCTTTGCATAAAACCCATCGGGTGCCCCTAATGCCCGAGGGTGATGTTGAGTTAGGTCATCACTTGAGGAAGAAGTGATGTGCCGGTAAATCCTGTGCATGGGTGAAATAATGGATTAGATTTATGTGTGACTACCGTCCCAACCAAACATGTGCAACCACTCTACCCCTTATGGGACGGGGCTTTATTGGTTACTTAAGTCGATACTAGCATGGTGCCCGCATTACTAGTGACGGGAAGACTTGAGGTCTTTCCCGGGATGGGATCGTGCCTGGATAGACGACCATGACTGTTTTTATAGGGCACCGGACACACCGTTGGTCCCTTTGGGTACGCGTGACATTGAAATTAGGGCAAGTCCCGTGATCTATTATTTGTACTCGAGGGCCGTGTACCAACGAGTGGACTCTATGTTAGTGTCGTCTAAGGAAAGATAATGACCGGGTGCTTCCCCCGAGTACTTGAGGTACTGCGGGATCGTGGATGACACGAAAGCTTCCCGGATCTTGTGGGTAAAGAGCGCAACCTCTGCAGAGTGTAAAACTCTTCGAATAGCCGTGTCCACGGTCATGGACAGTTGGGTGGTGCTACTTAAACTATGTCCAGAATTTTACTTCATCGATGAAAGTATGTGTGTGATGAGTCAGGGTGGTGACTTGACTCGTTGAGTTGAATCACATTCATGTTGATATCGGTAACCTGTTTTCAAGGTTACGTGAACTCGTTGATGCATACACTTGATGGTAGAATATTTATTCTAGCCCATTGCTAGATTGCTCATTATTGTTCAATTGCATTGTTATTTTGAACCACATCATGGGTTGCTTGCGAGTACATTCAAAGTACTCATTGGCTTGCCACTGGTTATTTAATTGGCCAGGCATGGAGGAACAGGAATATGAGGAAGAGTTCTTTGGAGACGAGCATGCGAACTAGGACGCTATCCCAGTCAGAATGCCTGTAGGGTTAAGGCAGGTGGCATGGGTTCTACCTATCGTCGAAGACTTCCGCTATTTGAGTTATTTGCTATTCAGCCGTGAGGCTTTATCTATGTAAGACTTGGCCATAATGGCCTTAATTTGTGTAAGACGATATGTATGGATGTAAGACTCTTGTTATTAAGCTTCTGTGTGTTCAGTGAGCATTGATATCTGGGATCACTGTGCACGTGCACTCGGTGATCTCGGCTTCTAAGTCGGGGTCCCGGCAGAGCTGGTATCAGAGCCATCCTGACTATAGGAAGCCTTAGTTAGCATGGGCGTTAGTTAGATAAGACCCTTTTTCAAAAACCTTCTGAACCTCTCTTCTTTTCTAAACCTGAAATTTCGTCAGCTTATTAACCTCTCCTATTCCACCTTTGTAGATGGCCGTTGTACCCGAAGAGCACTTGACCACTGGGTTTCCCTTGCTTCTCGAGGATAGCCTCCAGGAGTGTCAATTCCACCGAGCACCCATCCTCACATACCATGAGCATTGGGTTAGCGACACTGAGGTGGAATACCATGTGGAGGTGATCGTGAAGGCAAACGATCCTCCCACAAGTTGGCTCTTCGAGGGACCCCAGATGGCAACACTACCTCTCGCTGTCGAGGCTGCTGCACTCAAGGCACTAACCCGTCTCCGCGAGCTTCTTCCAGAGATGGCAGCCAAGATAACAACCCGCTTCTTACCTTACCGGAAGGAAGGTGAAGATGAAAGGAGCGCACTAGCCCCTCCACTAAAGGAAGGACTCTCGCTTCGGTTCCAGACCTACTTTAGTCTATGTGCCGATAGGCATTTGGAACCATCGCCAAGTGAGTGTGGGCGATAGGGGGTCCTTCCCACATGACCCAGAAACCATTGGGGATAGGGCCCCTACAGTACTCCTACTCGTTTCTGCTCGCATTGCCATCGCAATCGGTATTCTGTGGTGCTACATTTATGATGCGCGGCCCATCACAAACTGTTCCCTATTATAGAATGTGTATGATGCACGGTCCATCACAAACGGTTCACCATTAAGAAGATTTGCTAATCGTCGTATGAGTGTCGGACAGGATTACGAAACGTCGGACCGTCGTAACATCATCGTACACGACAACTATCGCACACGCTATTCTATGGTGCAACGTTAACGATGCATACTTCGTCAGAAACAGTTCATGGTTGCGAAACGTGTGCGATAAGGCAACTAACACAAACATTTAGTTTGCCCGCACCGTTTGTGATATTGCCTGACATCGCACACGCTTTGCAAATGGCAACTGTGTGCATGCTTGCACACGTTTCCTCTCTGTGAACCATCTCCAGTTATGGTGCATATCGCAAACGTTTGTGTTTTACCAACCGTGTGTGCCGTAACAACCTGGAGAGCGTAATTTCACCATAATTTAATTGCTACTTTTCCAAATTGTACTGGATTTGGATTTGAATTTGAATGTATGCTACAGCTTTATTCATATCCACCAGGTTCAATCAACCAATGCATTATTCGATTGACACGTACATATGTTCAAGAATTACATAAGAACCAAATAAAGAATGATGAACCACAGTTGTATACTTGTACTATTAAAGACATTAAAGAAAGAGGTGAAATATATTCTTGTTGCTGAACAAGGTGAAGCGGAATGCCCATATTGTGCCCTCCTCCATGCAGAATGCACGCACGACTCTAGTCCAACCGCTTGTGATGGCCGACCGCCCATCCTTCACGGTCTTCATGAAAACATCTAGATAATCATCGTTTGCTGGTAGAAATACTTTAACCTTTGCATGCCCACCAATCATGTAGTTTGAGAGGTAATCTTGAGTAAACTGCTTTGGCAACCACTGCAAAGGAAAAAGATTCAGATATTATCATCTAACACAATTCATTATGAGCAGTAAAAAGAAGGCTGTAGAGTTCTTACTTACCATCCTGGAGTTCGCTGTTGTCTTGGATAAAGTGTAAACAAATAGTTTAATTGCCATCTTTGGACCCATTTTACTAACAATCTTTATCAACTTCCTCACTTGATGCTGCTTCATCGATATCTCATTACTCCCTATGCAGAAAGGGTCGAGACGTGGATCTTTACCAATGACATATGTACCTAAAAGCACCAAGTTAATATTAGAAGCTAAATAGCAATTGCCCAATGATGTAGTACAACACTCTTTTATAATATGTCTATATAGATCCGTATGTGGTAGTCCATTTGAAATCTCTAAAAAGAAAAATATTTAGGAACGGAGGGAGTATCTTATAACATCCAATATACTCACATATTAGATGAATTAACATCTTATATTATGGGCCGGAAGGAGTTTAGTTCATTCTTACAAATTATCTGCTGCTGTATCCACAGGTTACAGTTAGTTTGAGCTAGTTCGGGCTCAAATAGACCTAAAGTATATCTAAACAAGAGGGCTAGTTTGAGCTAGTTGCATCTATAACCCACCCAAAAAAGCTAGTATCCAACCCAAGAGGTGCTAATTGGAGCTAGTTCTCCTAGTGCATTTATTTTCAATCTAACCCTGCCATCCAAACAACTCTTGGGTTGGAGTTTGTTCTGGGTTAGTAATGAGCTAGAAACTAACTCTAACCTCTAGCTAAGTTGAGTATCAAAACAGGGTTGTGTTGTTGCTGCTCTTCTACGTATATCTAGAGATCATTAGAACATTAATGTAACACTCTTCCTTGTTGCTATGTAGCCTATTTAGACATTAAGTACAGTGCATGTTGCTATGTAGCCTCAGATATATTACATACGGCCCTAGTTAACCTAAGGAAAAATGGGTTGCATATATATTCAGTTAAAAGTCTGATTCACCGATTAGTCCCTTATCAGTCGTCGGCCTATATGGTACCAACTACCGATATCCTGAACAGTGGGAAGATATAAGCCATGGGATGAAACTAACCTCGATGGAAAACATCAGTCATTCCCAAAATTGTCTTGTGTAGGTACATCAAGAAGCATGTTAAGTACAACAGACTAAATATCAACCAAAATTACACATGGCACGCAAAGTAATCTCCAAAAGATAACTTCAGTGTGCAGGTTCAAGCACGCTAGTAAAGCAAAACAAGTGGAAATGTGTGGTAACTTCAACATGCCAAACATTTAACAAAAAGAAAACATGGTCATTCAAACTGGTATTGTGCCGGTCTAAATACACTGGATATGGTGAAATAAAATGGAAAGGCGTGTTAACTACAAGATGCAGCAACCAAATGTTGTCATTTATAGTGGTATTGTTGAAACTGGTACTGATGAAATTGAATTGCACAGTTCATACTTTCACATATAGAACATCACGTTGTGAATAACTGGAATAAATAAGGCATACTACGAACAACCAAAGATAGCATTTGAAACTGAACATATGTTAACTACAAACAATCGAACAATCAAAAAACTTTAAAAGAGGCATATGCTAGCCATAACAGGCTTAACAGCAAGCAAATATATGCATTCCTATAGGTATGTTTAAAATTCGATTGATGAAATGTACTGCACATGCACATATAGAGCATCACATTGTGAACAACTAAAATAAACAAGGCATACTGCAAACAACCAGATATAGCAATTAAAACTGGACATATTCTCACTACACTACAAAAGGGACTCGACAAAACAAATCATGGGTTTCCCCCTATGAAGAGGCACGGCAAAAGAAATCATGAGTTTCCTCACTTGTCACGGATGGGCTCGTTCCCGTGGGAAGAGCATGGACCCTGGATGCGCTCCATGTTGTCGCAGATGGGCTCCTTCCCCTTGGAAGAGCACGGTTGTGGGGTGCCCTCCCTGATGGCGCATACATGCGCTTTCCCCTTGGAAGAGTAGATGGGCTCTTTCCCCTTGGAAGAGCCCGAGAGGGTGCCCTCCTCGTGGTCGCCGTCGATGAGGTCTGACTGCGAAGCTGTGGATCCCAAGCCAGCGTCGCAGAACGTGTCCTTGAGAAATGACAAAAGGGGCTCGATGGCGTTGTATAACGGCAAATTGTTGATAGCAAGCCAGAGGAGATCAGCGGCGGGGCCATGGAAGAGATTGACGGCAGTTGAACCCGAGCGGTTGGGGTGGGCCACTTAACCTGTGACACAGCCCGCCTCAGGGCGTCGCTGTCGATGACCTCGTTGTCATATCCTGCGGACGAGACATGCTCGCATACTCTAGCCCGCTGCTTGATTGTCTGCCGCCAGTAATGGTCTTCAGCTTCCTCGACGACGTTGGGCGAAGAGACAGCTATACGCCTCTTTTGGGCCAGTCGCTCCTCGAGCTCCACGGGAAGCGTAGCCGGGCTTAGGTTGCGACCCTCTAGAGTGGGGGATGGGGATCTGTGGGAAAGGAGGCGTTTGGCAAGCGTCGTCTAAGAAACTCAGGGCGGCCTGGGTATGGATATCGGTGGGTAAGCTACACGGGAAAACCGGTAGATGTTGACAATGGAGGCCTTGTGGCTACGGCGGTGGCGGGAGCAGTGGCGGGGACTTTGCTAGGGTTTTGAGTGAGGGAGTAATGTAGGGTGGAACTCTAGATGGCCGATTTTTCACGAAATGGAGGGGATCCCACGAAGAACACGAGAGGGAACACGAGGGGAAACACGAGATAATCACTCAAACCAACAAGAACAAGTCACACATATGCTAGATCCTCGAAACACAAAGAGATACAAGATCCATGATCAACAAGGGACGATACAAAGGGTAATCGTTTCTTCTCCGTGAGGAGGTCTTGGGGTATCCCGCGGGATCTTCTAAGTGAAGGAGGTCTCGAATGTGTGTGGATCTTCTCGATGGAGGGGCCGCAGTCATTCACAAGGAGATGAACCACTAGTGGATGAGCCAAGCTCTGTCTCAAATGAGCTAAACCTAAGCTAACCCTAGAAAGAGGTAGGTGAAGGAGTATATATAGTCCAGAGGGCGAGGGGATACATGGGCCACGCCTAGAAGAAATGCACGCAGGCATTCAGGAGTTGGATGTCCGGGCGTCGGGCTGGATGTCCGGGCTATCAGGAGGCGCCGGATGTCCGGGCTTGGCACCGGATGTCCGGGCTAACGGGGCCAGCCACGGGTATGCTTTTGTGGTGGGGGCGTCGGATTTCCGGGCTCAAGGCCGGATGTCCGGGGCCTGCCGGGCCGGATGTACGGGGCCTGGCCGGATGTCCGGGCCCTGTAGCTTTGGCTGCGGGGGCTGTTCTGTAGCTGCTGGTCCAGGGGCCGGATGTCCGGGCCAGGGGGCCGGACGTCCGGGGCCTGGGACTTTCTCCAGCATCCCTCGATGCAATGCTTCATCCGTGAACTTGGTGACTTGCCCATCTTCATGAGGCTCTCCAATGGGGTCTTCTTGATATCTGAGCACACAAAACACATCCGCCTGAGGTAGTAGCCATTCTCACATGATTCATATGGAAGTTGGACTAGGAGAGATGTCACCTCGGCTCTAGCACGAGCATGTGTCATTGGTCCTTGGGGCACTTGGTGAGGCGATGGTAGGTCCATGGGGATGACCTTGGGATGCTCCGCATCAAGGAGGGTGTGTGTGGGGGGGAGGGAACGCCCAAGGAGGTTTTGGTGTGTGTGCCTGTGTGTGGAGGGGGGCGGGGTGTTTGAGGAAATGATGCGGGTAATGAAAATTTTACTATGGGGGAGTCAAAGGCGGGAATGAAATGCCGGGATATTGAAAAATTTGATGATAGTGTATCGCACACGGTCCGAAGATAACAACCGTGTGTTATGAAACAGAAAAACTCTCGAGGCGGGCAGAGATATTTTGTAGGGATGCATGCGGGATTGGGAACAGGAAACATCACACACGGTCCGGAGACAACAACCGTGTGTTATGAAACGGAAAAATCCTCGAGGCGGGCAGATATATTTTCTAGGGATGCAGGCGGGATTGGGAAGAAGAAACATCACACATGGTCAGGAGATAACAACTGTGTGTTATGAAACAGAAAAACCCTCGAGGCGGGCAGATGTTTTGAGAGAGGGAGCCTCATGGAGCCCAATGTACTGTGCGGATGTGTGCATGATAGGTGCACCGGTGTGGCACACGGTTAGTTTGAGTGAACCGCGTCTGTTGCGTCATCCGACTTGCCTAATGTTCATAAATTGGGCGAAAAATGATGCGGGAGAGGGTCAGAACATGAACACACTTGCATGTGGACCAAATTTATATATCAAATAGGTGGTTTGATTTTCAAATACCAAATGAAACTTCGATGTGGCACCTCTCTCGCAAAGCGCATGGTATTGCTTTCCCCCACCCCCTCCCCTCGTGTCGGCAGGAAGGGAATCATAAGCTATGAATGCACATGCCCCCTCCCCCTCAACCGAGGTTCACCTATCAAAGTGTGAAGTAGCTAGCAGCCCCCCTCCCCCCTTGTGTCGGCATGAAGGGAAT
>LR738709.1:237072646-237125467 GCA_902687465.1 Secale cereale
CCCTCGTGTCGCCACGAAGGGAATCCTAATTAATCTATGAATGCATGCCCCCCAACCGAGGTTCACCTATCAAAGTGCGATGTAGCAATACCCTCCCCCCCCACACACACAGTTTCAGTCGATGGTCCAGAGAGGCATATATCTCACCAAGATGTGTCATAAAACGGACCAAGAATAATCCACCTTGGTTGTACAACCTCTCTCTTGTTGTTGGTCAAAGTGATGGCCGTCCATGCGACCCTAGAGATGGGCTAGCTCGCCAATAATCACGCAAGTAGCTAGTCCCCGAAGACAACCACTGCATGCATGTGTCCCAAACATATGTATGGAGAGGTGTGTTTTTGAGTAACAATGGAACAACTTTGATGTGGCACCGTGATTTCGAACTAGAAATCCACACACCGAGTGAGGTTTAGGTTGACGACGATGCATATGTATGTTACACCACACTTTAAGCCAACGACGGGGATTCATATATGCATGCATGGGTGCATAGTATATGAACTCAAACTTAATTAGGTCTGAATCTCACCATGACCTATACTACGATAACACGAACCAAATGAAGAATCGGCCATGCTAACTTATCTTGTTGTTGGTCAAGGTGATCATGGATGTTCATGCGGGCCCACGAATATATAGGCTTGTCGCCGATAACCACGCGAGGCAGTGTATCGTTCGAAGGCAACCACTACATGCATATATGGAGGTGTTGCATGCATGCATGTTTGAATACACAACATTGGTCTGGCGCGTGTGTCAAAAATCGTACACTAGCTCCCCACACAGAGTGGGATCGGTTCATGATGGTGTCGTTGTACTAGCCACTTCGACTCGGTGGGAGGGATTTGTGTGTACACATGCATTTCTGTGTGCTCAAAGTGTATCATGCATGTCATCCTAGAGCAAAAATAAACATCCCCTCCTAAGTCAAATTAACCTCTCTTGTTGTCAGGCAAAAAGAAGTGATGGACCAAGCGGGCCCACAGATGGAAAGCATCGATATCGCTGATAACCGCTTAAGTGAGTGTGAGAGGACAACCACCAACACTTTGCATGTGGGCCAACATATATATGTTGAATACCCAAAATGCACAACTTTGATGTGCCACATGCCTCAAAAACCGTAAACCATGCACCCACGCAGAGCGAGGTTCATATCAAGCGTACTACATATGATGGTCCCCTTCCCCCCATCTTCATCGCCTACTATATGCTCCTGCCGTAATATATGTACAACCCAAAAGAATCCTCATTGATGGTGAAACTAATTAACCTATCCCAATGTAGGTCAAAGTGATGCATGCATGCATGCATCGACGATGGCCTCGTGGGCCCACAGATGGAAGCGTCACACGTGAGTGTCCTAGCTAGGATATATATGCATGTGGCCCACAAAGGTGTTGTGTGATGTTTGAATATCCAATTTCACAATTTTGATGTGGCACGTGCCTCGGTAACCAAAAACTCCCGACACTGAGTGATGTGTACTCATTCAGAGACGCATACATATAGTGTATATGCTAGCCCCCCCCCCCACCTCTTCGACGCGTACTATATACCACAAACAAAAAAGATTCTACCTTGCTGGTCAAATTAACCTCACTGCCGGCTGTTTGTCAAAGTGATGGATGACGACCTCGTGGGCCCACATAAAGCGTCACACACGAGTATCGAGTGTCGTGTAGGACAACCATCGACTGCATGTGGCAAAACATTGGCCCTCTTTGGATACTCTAACTCAGTTAGAGGTTAGAGTTAGATTCTAACCTTAAACTAACCTTAAACTAACTCTAACCAAAAAGGTGTTTGGATGGCAGGGTTAGATTGTCAATAAATGCTCTTTCGCAATCATTTGCTCTTTTTCTTGAATAACTAACCCAAATAAGCACCTCTTGGGTGGGTTAGTTTTTTGGGGTGTGTTAGATGCATCTAATCCAAACTAACCCTCCTGTTTGGATATTTTCGGGTTAGTTGAGTCCAAACTAACCCAAACCAACTCTAACCTGTGGATGCAAACAGGGTCATTTATGTATGAAAGGGTTGTGTAATGTTTTAAATAAAGATTTTACGACTCTGATGTGGTACCAGTCTGCCTAACAAAACGGCCAACCCAGAGAGTGGCTCACAACTCGTAGTGTACTGCGAGCCACCCGCCACCCCAGACGCACACCCACACACACACCACGAATCTAGCGCAACTATGATGCATATTAAATTAATTATCCCGTGGTGAAAATACATGTTACAAAAGGGGGGTGTTTTAATTTCAAAAAAATCACAGAGATTATTAAGACGTTTTAGTACGTTGATCGATTGATTTTCTATGGGTATAATGTGCAAAAATCAAATTTGAGCTACATGCACACGTGACAGTGCACCTAAATGGATTGCAAAAACATATGTGTCTCACTGGGTGCATGTTTACTCCGCGTGCAACAAATTTCAAACATTGAGAATCTTGCTTTTCTAATTCTAGTGCATCCAAAACTTATTTGAAGTTCATGAAACTTATCGTGTTGTCATATGGGCACCAATACAAAGTGGCATTGTTCTTTTTTTGTCAAATTTGAGACCAGTTTTGATGTAATCTTTATCTAATTACAGACGAGAGATTATTAATAATTGGGAACCAATATCCCAAACGGATTATTTATTCGAACCGTGAGCATTAGACCAACAATGGATACGTGCCACGCTTCGGTTAAGCAATAAAGCGGCAGCATTAATCATCCAAATAGAAAAACAATATACGTGCCACCACGCGACCCGTGTGGCGTGCGAGCCGGCGTGAGTTGATAGGATGCATGTGAGCAGTCCGTCACGCAGGCAGACGGGGAGGCGTGTGTGCAGGTGGGAGAATTGACGGAGGCGTGCTCGCAGCGCAGTGTCATCGGGAGGCGTGCGAGTAGTTGTGCGGTGCGCAGGCTCACCGGGAGGCGAACCATCCGTTTGAACGCCACCCGTCTTTCTCCCACAACTCCCACTACTCCATATTGATGGTGCTCCCGAGCAGCCGCACCCCCCATCCTCGCTACGCACACACAATCCTCTCTCTCCACTTGCATCCTCGATGCCACTCTCAGTCCTCAAAGCCGTTAGTGTATGAGGAAGCCGCCGAAGCGCCCCATCGGAGGGTGTGGCGACGCCGGGGCTGCTAAAGCACCGGAGCATGGCGTGGAGACGGAGACAGAGGTTGCCGTCACCGCCGGCGAGTTATCGCTGCACCCTGACATCATCAACGGTGTTGAGCTTCCACAGTCGGAGGCGGAGTTCCACACTGACTCCGACGACCACTCCGGCGACCACTCCGACGACGACGGACAACTGTTTAGTCATCTATACCCACTTATGTGTCAAATAGATCATAGGGTTTCTCTGGTTACTCATGCCTCCCCCTTTTTGGAATATAAATCATGTGGTTATGTTCTCCCAATCCATGAAATCTGAGTAAGTTTCGTTAGATCCATGTAGTGTATTGATTGGTTGAATGGTACATGTGATAAGTGATTAGTTCTTTCATCTGTGCAAATGATTTCTGCTAGTAATCCAACTAGGATCAGTGTTCGTGCTAATAATTCCTAGCCAGGACTTGATAATTGATTGAGAATGACCTACCTATATTTGTGCCAATATTTTCTTCGAGATTGGTCTGTACATAGACGATTGTGATTAAAAATCGAACCATAATCTCTGGATATGTATAAATAAATAGCCATAAATTCCTAATCCTTCTTCACGGCATGTAAACAGTGATTTGACGCCAAATTTGTTTTACTATTTGTATAGGTTCTATCTAACAAAGTGGACAGCGAGGATGAAGATGCCCAGAGGAGGTACAAGAGGCGAATCCTGATGGAGCTTTATGCGGGAATGCATAACAGGCGTATTAGGACCTGGAACGACGGCTATGGATGCTCATTTTGCAACCACAAGATTCATAACGCGTATCTAAGTGTTCTGGCGCATGCAAGAGAATGGGCCGTTGGCTCCTTCAAGCAGAAGTATTCTCGCAGGGTGGCGCATGACGCGTACGCCGAGTACCTGGAGAAGCTTCAGGGTCGTGTCGGCCGCATGTTAAATGAGACGTGGGATGGATCGAACTATGTACGCTTGAGTATGCTTAATGATGGTTGAACTATGCTTATTTACGTGTACTCTTATTATCTATGTCTGAGTATGTTAAATATTTCGCCAAATTTTGGTAAAAATTACAAACGGGGACCAATAAACCAGGACGGAGGTAGTACGTCAATCACACACTGTTCCCAAAATTGGAATCGTGTGCAATGACTTTCATTTGCCTACTATGTCAATCACACACGGTTCGCTCTAGCAAACCGTCGCTCCCAAAATTCTTTGTGGGTCATAAAACCCTCGCCACCCAATTCAAAAAAGTAAAAATAAAACCCTCACCATCCCCACGTCACAAAAACCCTCACTCCGCCCGCCACCGCCTCGGCCCCTCCGATACTTTCCCCATTCACACCTGCACAAGCTCCTCCACGTCTATCCATGGCACCACCTATCGCGGCGGTAAACACCTAGCTCGACGCCTGCTGCCACCGCCAGGCTGCTGGCAAGGCCCACCGCATTTCGCCACTACCGCTTGCCGCCACCTATCGCCATCGACTTTCTCGATGTTGCTCGCATTCGACCCAGCTCTGCTTGGTTGGGGAATCTGCCGTATGGAGGGTTCTTTCTCATGGACGACAAGGTAACTAATTTAACGAGATATTATCTCATCTCTTATCCCAGTTCATCTGTCTCCTTTAATCACCCGGCGGAAATCACGGTGAATTCATTTTTATTCGAGCTGATTTGAGGGTTTTCTTTCATTCATAGAATGTACAGTGCGCCGACACTTCAGGACTTGGCGACCGCCGCCAGAGATTCCATCTCATCGTACCAGATAACTTGAGGACGCGCGCGGTATGTTCAATCGCACCCTAAATCGGTTGGCATGGAGTACTTTCCTGAACATATTCTAAATATTGCTACATTTGGATAAATGGTGCCACATGCACCATATACGTCAAAGGGGATTTTCCCCTCTTCTTTCTATATTAGGCAAATTAATGATGTATTGTTCTTTCGATTACTCTCATATTTCCATGACATCATGTTTACCCTATCTGTTTAACTATAGACTTTTGTCCTTCAATTTCAACTGATGTACAGTTCTTTCAATTTGGGCCCATATATGCATGTTACCATATTTTCTTTAACAATCCTACCATTTTCTGCAGGACATCCCTCGCTATGCAATAGATTATGCAGTGCACAATTTTTCCCTTTACATACCTCAAGGCTCCACGAATGTCATAGTGCACACAAACCATGGATATACAATCATTGCTACTATAAGACTTGATGAACGTGGTGACTCCTATTTTGGCACTGGCTTTTGGAATGAAATTGCAAAGTTTTATATACTGAAAGCTGGCACTAAAATTGCACTGCACGTAGAAGGGCCTCGTCATGAGATATACGCTAACTTCCCCGACAAAATCATCCGTCCAGACTTTGTTCGAAGTAAGTTTTCTTTTTAACTATCTGCATATGTTGACTTACCCAGCAATGTCAAACGAATTGTGTAGTATTTAAGCAACCAATTGTTATTCCCTTTTCTTACTATATCCCTACCTAATAACTTCTAGTTACCAATACACTTTTTTATTGCCCTGTTTTAACTAAATATTCCCTGTAATCCCATTTCTATCATAAAGCGCTGCTGACAAGGAAACTCTGGAGGTGGAGAACGGGGCTGCCAACAAGCGGAGGTGGGACGAGCTAGAACCGCAAGCGACTCCAGCAGGCCTAGACTTAATCAGCAGCCTCCCCGATGATATGTTGATTGTCATCATCTCCCTCCTCCCAATCAAATATGGGGCGCAGACAACCCTCTTTTCCCGACGGTGGCGCCCCCTATGGAACTCGAGCCCTCTCGACCTCATCGGCACCCACGAGCTGTGCCATGGCTATCACAAAAGCTTGGATGCATTCTCCAAGATTCTTGGCAGTCACCTTGGCCCAACCAAAGGCCTTAGAATGGGCAATTTCCATTCCAACGGCAAGGATCGAGCCAAGCTTGATTACTGGTTCCGATCCCCCGCACTAGATCAGCTCAAGGAGCTCATTTTTTATGATGGTCATATGCAGTCACTACCGACGTCCGCACTCCGCCTCACGCCCATGCTGCGCCTCGCCAAGTTCAGGAACTGCCATTTCCCGCCCCTTAATGACGCTCCCGCTCTCATTCTACCACGACTGAAGCACCTTGAGCTCGTCGCCGTCTGCCTCTCGAAGGGGGACATGGAGCACCTGCTCTGTGGCTGTACTACACTCGAGTACCTTTGTCTTCAGGCGATCAATGGGTTGAGTACCTTCCACATCACCTCCATGACTCTCCGGACTATTTATGTGCGTTGCTGGTGCGGCAGGAAGAAATCACAAAAGGAGGACCACGGTATGGTCATCCAGGACACACCTGCACTTGAGAGATTACTTGTAGTTGATCGAGAAGGTCCAACAAGAATCAATGTCATTTATGCGCTGAAATTGATAGTGGTGGGCTACTGGTCTGACAAAAACTCCGAACTTGTTATTGGATCCACACCCGTTCAGGTACAACAGCCGCCTTCTACCTCTCCTTCTACAAATTAACATTCTTTCTAAATTTGAAGATGTTTGTTCATCTGTCATTCAGAAAATGATTCCGACAAGCTTGACCCCGAAACTGCGCACAGTGAAGGTCTTGGCACTAGAATCTATCGAGCCCGACCTGAAGCAAGTTGTCAATTTCCTGAGATGCTTTCCGTGCCTGGAGAAGCTATATATTCAGGTGATGTTCCTTTCCTGTTAAATGTTAACCATAAGGGAGTTCAATTTGTGACACCTTTTTCCAAGTTTACAATGACAATGTATAGTGCAATTTCTAAAGGTTCTTTTGGAGGATTTCACTACATACATGCCCCCCCCATATTGGTTGCTTGATCCATATGGTTACATTCAATAAGCATTTCTCCTTTGGATTCATCTGTACTAGTTTTCATAGGGAACTTTTCATCCACTCCAACCTCTTGTGAAGAAGGCTACATTTTTCTAGAATGTAATCAAATGCCCATGTTAATCATGTCAGATCTAAGATGGCATGTTAGTGCATTTTACAAATCCGGTAAACCAAATAGCTAGGCATGTAGTAATGTTCAAAACTGCATGTAGGCACTAACATGTTTTCTTCTTTTGCAGATAATATTAGGCCCAATGGTGGATAATGTGATACAATATAACAATCACGTCGAATGCCTAGATCTGCATCTCTCAGAAATTACTTTGAACTCCTACCGAGGGACCTTACCGGAGATTATATTCGCCAGGTTCTTTGTTCTGAGAGCAAGGGTGCTGAATGAAATGAGGTTTGTCCTACATTTATTTCGCAAAAATGAATGGTCTGTTGATTAGCGCCGGCGCCTGCGGCAGAATGGAGTAGGCTCCAAAAATGTTGAACTTCATTTTGGAACTTCACATGACAGAGTAATCGGAAGTCATCGGGTCAACCCCATACATGACCTCTCGGTGGCTGACCCCTTTGCAAAAATGGTTAGGTTTCGAAGCCAGACTTAGAAGCCGCGATATTAGTTTGAACCTCTCTGATATCCATTTTCCGCATCTCAGCGTGAGTGTTTGCAGCTGATGAGCTGAATTTCATTTCTAATATTAGTTTGAACCTTTTAATCTTCGAATTTGAGCCATATAACTCTGGAATTTGAACCTTGTAACATTTCGAGATTCTGTGGTACAATTGTTTAAATGGCATCGTATGAGACTCGTATATTGCTAGCACTATTTTGACTTTAATATGCAATGGTCTTAGATTTTATTAACCATTCTCAAATCAGTTTACCTTGTCAATCTCACAACACACGATCTGTATAGCTAACTCGACTACGAACTTCGACAATATTGCACACAGTTGCTTTCTTCCACCG
Organism: Secale cereale; assembly: GCA_902687465.1. Lineage (NCBI taxonomy): Eukaryota > Viridiplantae > Streptophyta > Magnoliopsida > Poales > Poaceae > Secale > Secale cereale. The sequence goes on from LR738709.1 coordinate 237,080,638, forward strand.
TGTATACTGTAGAGCACATAATTAATTATGGCACTCGAGTGTCCATCATCACCCTTGTGTGTAACTTTGATCTCATCACCCAAGGGTAAACTTATGACCGGAGTCATTCCACACACTTCGTTTTTACAAAGCTTTTTGCCAATAAACGCCCACGATTTGTCCCTCTTCCAGGCGACGCATGGCCAAACTAGCCGGCGGGAAGCTTGCGCGGTAAAGAGCGCGGTAGCGCGGGAATAGGCTCTTCAAGCCCATGCCTGGGGTGCGGTGTTGTCAAGTGTGCACTGGAGTCTAGATTCCTTCGCTATGAACGTCGTTATAAGACATGACGATTATAGGCCGGCCGGCCCCCATTTATTACAGCAGCCATTTAACCTACCCTTGTGTCTCTTCAACCTTTCGATCGCACCCCACCATTGCAAGAAGCACACCCACCACGAGAAATTCTTAGAGGGTATCCTACATGGCTCCAATGGCGCTCCGAGAAGCTGCCGACGACGAGCAGCAGTTCACCATGCGTGCCGTGGTGGACACCCACAGTAGGTTCATGGACCTCTCGGTGGTGTACACCAACGACCCGGTCTGGGCGGAGCACTCCATCCACATGATGGAGTTGTTGCTTGCCGAGGAGAAGTACAAGGTGGTCGGGTTCGACCTCGAGTACAACCGCGCTTGTGCCGGGTCTCGTCCCAAGATCGCCATCGTCCAGATGTGAGTGCGCCACCACGTCCTCGTCTACCACTACTGCCTGGCCACAAGGCCTTGCAAGCGTCTCGCCAGGTTTGTCAACAGCCCCCACTACATGTTCGCTACGGTGGACATCACCAACGATGTAAAGGCGCTCGAGAATTCGGGCATCGCCTGCCAGAATCTTGTCGACATCCAGGGCCAATACAAGATCAGGGGCAGCAAGGAGCATGAGAAGGACTCACTGGTTCACCTCTCCGAGGCCATCATCGACCCCTACAACAGAGACATGAAAGATTCGTGCAACAAGGACAAGCGTGCCTGGCACTCGGCCTAGATGGAGAAACTCGACAAAGCTCACGTTGTGTACGCGGCCAAGGAGGCGTACACGAGCTACGACATGTACACACGGATCGTTGACATGAGGAAGTCCCTCCTTCCCCAAAACAACCAGGGATCCATCCGGAAGCGATGCAATGGCAAGCGTCGTCGCAACAATAAGTAGATGATTAGATCCTCGTTTCTCCTAGTTTAGTATGCATGTAATTGCTTTCTTTGGTGTGTGGAAATGTTATGTGTGTAGTCACTTGTGTAATTGTATGCTTAATCGGTCTTCGCACACATCTCTGATTACAGACATGTTTGCCTCGTATCACACACATCTTGTTCATTTGAACCGGTTTTGTTCTCATGTCTCAACGCAAACAGCTCATCCGAGTGAACCGAATGACGTATATCGCACACACCTTTGATCTGGCTGACCGTTTCTTTTGTGTTGCCTAATCACAAACAGTTCATCCGAGTGAACCGTATGCCGTGTATCGCACACGCCTTTATCTGGCTGCCCGTTTGTTTTGTTCCTCCTCATCGCAAACAATTCATTGAACTAAACCGTATGCCCTTCATCGCACACGCAAATACAACCTGAACCTTGTTTGATGCATCCCTCATCGCAAACGTTTTATACATTTCTAACGGTTTTCATACAACACCGTTTGTGATTATTGCATCGCACACAGTTTCTCAAAGGGTCTCTTATCGTAGTGTCGCGTTAGCAGCATCCTGAAGTAGTGAACAACATCTATTGTGTTATAACTTGCATTTCATTGACAGTATGAAAAATTGCCATTGAGTAAGAAGTAGAATCACATCACATCAACACTGCCACTAGATTAACATGCAAAAAATAGCATTAGTATTAGTATGATGAGATTAGCACATGGTCAGTAGCTCCATGCTCGGTGCAACCAAAATGTGCAATCAAATGTGTGCAGTTCCACTTGGGTGAAGCAATGTTACCGATGTGAGATTTTAAGTGTAACTGCAAAGACACAATTCATGGATATAAAGCAAGTCAGAAGCACTTCACAAAATGGTGGTGTCATTGCTTAAAATTATCGATGGCACGAGACGGACATCAGCATTACTTAATAGTGTCATTAGGCTAACAATGGCATTCCTTCATTTTTATTGTGATTTTACATTAACGGTAGCGATAAGGGCATAGAGATAGCAGTGGCATAAAGTGGTGAGGCAGATGTGGTCGCTAAGAGCGGCAAACTTTCAGGCAGCATGTCTACATTTGTCGCATTTTTATCTCCTTGATGACATTTTCCTATGTGAGCACGGGAAATCTAGGCCTGCTCCTTCTCATTTGCATTGCCCCCCCCCCAAACACCCCTCACTTTCTTTCCTTTTTTGACCAAGAGACAGGTCCGCCTATACTTACCCTTCGCTACCCCCCGCTTTCTTCCCCTTTTCAACCAAAAGACTGGTTGGTAGCTCGTCTCTACCACTGTTCAAGATATCTTCCGATATGTCGATAAATCGGCCGATTTATCGCTTACCGCTGTCTGGCCGATAAGATAAATCGGCCGATAAATGAGCCGATATGGCGATAAATCGGCCGATATGCCGATAAACTGGCTGATTTACCCCTTATCATGGGTCGACCGATAAGTTCCCGATAAGCGATATCCCCAACATTGGTCTCTACTACTTTCCCCCGTTTCCTCTTAGAACAGATTCATGCTCCGCTTTCCTCCCTGTTTGAACCAAGTCTTAGATTCGATTGGTTGGAGTAGCTTTACCTCTAATAATAGTAAAAGTCTAGGTGGCTTTGGAACAACCGATGGAAGTACAAAAAGATCCACTTGCAGCAACATGGGGAGCTAGGGAAGTAGAGCAAGGCCGGTTTCAAAGGAAGATATACCTGAGGGTCACCCGGTTGTAGCAAGGAGGGTGTCGGGAGGCCGCATGATGCGGGGCTAACCCAATCTAGGATGATCTTTCATGATTGGAGGCGATTCCCACGTAGAACACGAAGAACACAAGGGGGGGAGGAACACGAGGGGAATGGGAGAAAACACTCAAATCAACAAGATTTAGTAACACATGTGCTAGATACGGAACACAAAAAGGTACGCGATCCAAAGTCAACAACGGATGCTAAACGGTAACACGTTCTTCTCCATGATGAGGTCTTGAGGGTCTTCCCATCAAGGGGTCTTGAATCCACGTGGGGATCTTCTCCGTAGAGGTCATGGTCTCTCCTAGGAGTAGAACCTAATGGACGAGCAAAGCTCTATCTCACAAATGAGCTATCACAGTGCTAACCCTAGAAAAGTGGAGGAAGAGTCGTATTTGTAGGCTATGGGGACGAATGGGTACATGGGCCTTGGCCAAACATCATGCACGCAGGCAGGGTCCGGATGATCTGGATGCCGGTCCGGATGATCTGGGCTTCGGTGGTCCAGATGATCCGGGGCGTCGTTCGGATGATCCGGATGGGTCGCAACGGCAGCGGTGGTCCGATGTCCAGGAGCATCTGGATGATCTAGACCGGGGGCCGGATGATCCGGCTTTCGTGTGAGGACTTCGGGTGCCTTCAGGCACATTTCCCGGATCATCCGGGGAGGGGTCCGGATCATCTAAGAAAGTGTTGTCTTGCTTGTTTCCTTCACCGTCTTCGCGCTCTTCTTGCTCTCCCAAACTTTCTTGATCCTTAGCTTCTCCATGGCCGTCTTCGATGTACTTGAGTATGCATAGAGTTTGCGTTGAGGGTAGTAGCCATGTCTCATGTGATGCGACAGGAAGTTGAGGGAGGAGAGATGTCACCTCGGTTTCAAGAGCTCTTGCACGAGAACATGTCATGGGTCCACTTGGCACTTGATGAGACGATGGTAGGTTCATGGGGATGACCTTGGGATGCTCTGCATCATCTCCCCCCTTGGGAAAGATCCGTCCACGGATCGAAAGCCTCATCACCATGGAAGGGAGAGAGATCATTGACGTTGAAGATATCACTCACATTCTACTTGTCGCGTGGGATGTCGATCTTGTACGCATTGTTGTTGTAGCATGCGAGCACCTTGAAGGGTCCGTCGGCTTGATGTAGTAACTTGGACTTGCGCTCGATGGGGAAGCGTTCCTTGCGAGGGTGTAGACACACAAGATCTCCAATGTCGAATACCATGGGGTGCATGTTGACATTGATCTTGGCTGTGTGTCATTGTACGTGAAGCTCAATGGTGTGCCTTGTATCTTCGTGCATCTTTTCGTTATAGCTTGCTTGGGCACTTGCATCTATGTTGGTGCGCTCTTGTAGTGGTAGAGGTAGAATGTCCAATGGGGACAAAGGATTGAAACTGTAGACGACCTCGAAGGGGGACTTGCCGGTAATAGAATATCTTGCGCGGTTGTAGGCGTACTCGGTGATGGGTAGGCATTGCTCCCATTCCTTGATGTTCTTCTTGATCAACACGCGAAGAAGAGTCGATAGCGTCCGGTTCGTCACCTCTGTTTGGCTGTCGGTTTTTGGGTGGTATGCCAAAGATAATAGAAGCTTGACGTCACAGCCCGATACGATGGTCCTGGACACTACATGTAGACGCAAAATTTCCCTACAAAAGAGATTGGCAATATGTGAAGCATCGTCTATCTTGTTGCATGGTATAAAATGTGCCATCTGAGAGAAACAGTCCATAACAACAAACACATAATCTTTTCCATTTAGAGTTTTAGGAAAACCAAGCAGAAAGTCTATACTAATATCTTCCCATGGGTGATACGGAATAGGAAGTGGCATGTATAGACCATGGGATTGATCTTTATACTTAGCTTTACAACATGTCGAGAATCGGTTGGTGAAGTGTGAGACATCGCAGAACATCTTGGCCCAAAATTAGTTCTTGTAGAGCGTAGCAAATGTCTTGTCGCGTCCAAAGTGTCCCATAAGTCCTCCTCCACGAGCTCCTTACAAAAGTAACAAATGAAGGGAAGACTCGAGAATACATAGTTTGTTATCTCTCATAAGAAAATCATCCTTGATGTAATATCGTTCCCAAGATTTATGCTTCAAACATTTAGCATAAGGACTTGCAAAGAAAGCATCATGCACATACAAGTCTTTTATGTGCTCAAAGCCAATGACATTCAGTTCAAATTGAGTTACAAGCATGCATTTAAGAGAAAAGCACATCCGCCACAACATTCTCCTTACCTTTGATGTACTTGATGACATAAGGAAATGACTCGATGAATTCACTCCACTTAGCATGATGCTTGTTCAACTTAGTTTGACCTTTAAGGTACTTAAGTGTTTCATGATACGTGTGAAGAATGAACACATGAGGGCGGAGATAATGTTCCCAAACATGCAAGACTCTCGCTAAAGCATATAGCTCTTTGTCATAGTTGGGGTAGTTAAGTTGAGCTCTGGAAAGTTTTTCACTAAAGTAAGCTATGGGATGCTTCTCTTGCATTAACACACCTCCTATGCCATTACCGCTAGCATTGCAATGGACCTCAAAAGGTTTATCAAAATTGGGTAAGGCAAGAAAAGGGGCATGCGTAAGAAAATTCTTAATCTTATTGAATGCGGTACCTTGTAAAGGTCCCCAAACAAACGGTGCGTTCTTCTTACTCAAGGCATGTAAAGGTGTATCAATTCTACTAAAATCCTTCACAAATCATCGATAAAATACGACCAAGCTAAGAAAAAGCTACACACTTGTTGTAGGTAAGTGGGTTAGAGCCGAGTTTTAATAGCTTCGATCTTTGTTTCGTCTACATGCACACCCTTAGAAGAGACAACAAAGCCTAGAAAAACTAGTTGGTCTACACGAAATTTGCATATCTCCATGTTAGCATAGAGTTGCTCGTTGCGAAGAGTTTGAAAGATGGTTTTAAGATGAGTGACGTGATGTCACACCATGATTTTCCTGCCACAACACTGAAGCTAATAAATCAAGATAAAATGAGGTTTTGCAAAAACTTTTGAGTGTTTTGGACTACGCTTGATTGGATTCTTGTCCGCACTTTGCAAGTGCTCTAAAAAGCAAATGAATCTGTCACATCCCTAGATTCTGGTACTGCCTAGTGTTTGCATCTTGCTTGCATCATGTTTAAATTTTCAGAAAGTTGAAATGGGGATTGACCAAACCCTAGCACAGAAAGAAGTCAAATAGGTTCAACAAAAATCTTTTCCAATGTTTACAAAATGCCCTTTAAAAATGTTCATCATTTTTGGATCAAGGTGGACGCATCTGCCAAAAATGGTTCACATTTTTGGAGGACATATTTGGACTTTGAATTAATTCAAACATATTTGAATTGGAGCTATTTAAATACTATATATATTTTAGATGCTCCAAAAATGTTGGAAATTGTCAAGGGTCACTGGAATAATTCAGAAAGCACCCCCAACTATTTCTAGGATTTTATCAAATGATTTAGTATTTTTACTAAATCAAAACATAACAGAATAAATAGAAAACAGAAACAATTTAAGAAAGAGAGAGAGAGAGAGAGAGAGAGAGAGAGAACACTTACCTGGCGGCCCACTTACCTGTAGCTGGCCCAGCTGCACCGGCCCAGCCCACCTCCCACTCCCCTGCCATCTTCCTCCCTGGACAGAAGGACAGGGGCGCGTGGTCGTCGCGTGCCGACACGCGCACGGCAACCTCCCGCCTGCCTGCCTGCCCCCTCGTCGCCCTAGATGTCCCAAACGATACCACACACACCCCTGGCTCCCTCTGGACTGTTCCCACTCCCATCCCCTTCCCCTGTGTCTCTCCCTCGTTCTCCTCCGGACGCACCCGAGAACGCGGATGAGCACCACCGCGGACACCGACCTCCCCACGCCCAGCTAGCTAGCGCACGAGCTCCGCCTCGTCGCGGCGCACCTCTACGTCGAGTCCCACGAGCCCGGATGCCCTACGGAGATGCCTTCGAGCTCGTCTCCTACCTCGGACCCGCCAGTCGTCGTCGCTCGATTCGTTGCACACCGGCCGTCTCCGAGCTCGCTGACCACCTCTACCTCTCCGCTGTAAGCTCCTACGCCGCTCCTCTCTCTCCACGTGCTTTCATTTGCGCACTAGCCGCTGCCCCGCGACCACCCGCAGCCGTCGTCCGCCATGACCGGCGACCTCCGTGCTCCCGAGCCCCTCCGCTCCAACCAGTTGCTCCAGCATGCTTTTGGAGCTTCTAGGAGTCCTCCCCGCCGCTCATCTGGCTCGACAGCCAAGCGCAGCGCCTCGCCTGTGCTAACCCGAGCTCCGGCCGCCGCCTGGCTCGACGCCCGCGAAGATTTCGGCCACCCCAGCTGCTCCGACCTGTCCCGTTGGATGCGTGACTTCTCCAGCTCCGCGTAGATTCTCCCCGCAGTCGTTTTGGTCACCGGAACAGTGTTTCCGAGCCGCGCCGCCGTCCTGGCCCTCGCCAGCGGCGAGTCGCCAGTGGGTTTGACCCCCTTTGACCATGCCTAGACCCTCCCTGTGTCCATGACATGTGGGGCCGGCCTTTGACTAGTCTTAGTTTAGGTTTTTAGTTAAGTTCTAATTGTTGTCATTAGTTTAATGAGTCGCTGACTCGTGGGCCCTGACCCCACTGACAGCTTAGTTAGTGTTAACTTAAAACTAACTAACCCTGTTAGTTAGTTGTGTCACTGACGTGTGGACCACACGCGTCAGGTTTGACCTGCTGACGTCACACAGACGTCATGCTGACGCGGTAAATATTTTCTGGAATTTAAATAAATCATAAAATGATTTATGAATTTAAGAAAAACATCCAAAACTTCTAAAAATCACAGAAAATAATCTATAACTCCAATGAAAATAATTTATATATGAAAAATGATCAGAAAAATTCAAGGAATCTGTTTATGGCATTTTCATGCATGTTTGAACAAGTTAAACCTGCTGATCAGGTCAAATCAATTAAATTACATTTAAATAATCACATATGGATTTTGAATTTGAACCTTTGGTTCAAACCAACTTCATTTAATACTAGTTGCATTAGCTCAATCAACAGCATATTGCCATGTCATGATCATGCATCATATTGTCGCATTGCATTGATTGTGTTCTCTCTTGTTTGCTGGTGTTTGTCCCCTCTCAGTAGACGTGTTCCGATGACGTGATCGATGACACTGATGAAGACACAGTGATATCTTCAGAAGTGCCAGGCAAGCAAAACCCCTTTGAGCATTCCGATACAATCCCACTCTCTCGCTCTTGCTCTCTTTTACCGCATTAGGACAACAACGCTTCAATTGTTACCTGCTGCGGTAGTTGAACCCCTTTCCTCTGCATGACCTGTCATTGCCACAGTAAATAGTTGAAACCCACTAGCATGAGTAGGAGTTGTTTGACCCATGTTGTGCCCATTCATTCATGCTTTCTGGTTATGCCTGCTATTGCTCCGAGTTGTGTCAGGTCTGATTCATCGGGGATGAATTGGAGGTGTGTGAACATGTCGTACTGTTGAGAGCTAAGTGTGTGAACACGTTTTGGTAAAGGTAGCGATGAGAGGCCATGTAGGAGTACATGGTGGGTTGTCTCATCGCAGCCGTCCTCAGGAACTGAGTTCTTTGTTTGTGATCCATGACTAGTTACTACCATACATTGGGCCCGAATCCAATGGACCCTCTCGACTTATTAACTGCCCTTGTCCTATGTCCAAGAGTTGCAACTAGTTTCTGGTGTTTGTAGTTTACTGGAGGTCGTGCGCAGCGCTGACCCTCAGGGTGGGCTCTGACGCGGCAGGTACGTGGCACGGTGTACCGGTCGCCCGTTTGGTGACTCGGGAACCCTGTACACATCGTTTGGGGCCGTGAGCGACACCCCGGCCGGATCTCCCCACGGATGGAACCCAAATAGGTGATAAACCTGGACTAGGGACTTGTGTGGTTAGTCAGGTCATGGCCGACACCCTCGCTGGGCTTCCGCTTGAAGGTTCCCAAGTACATGTCGTGTAAACGGTGGTAAGTGGTGAGAGCGTGTGTGAAGAAGTACACCCCTGCAGGGTTATATATGATCTATTCGAATAGCCGTGTCTGCGGTAATGGACTTCTGGGTTACCTGTACAGTTTATAGACAAGTGAAAGTGGATACTCTAAAACACGCAAGATAAGTGTGAGTGCTATGGATGGCCTTCTCGTAGGGAGACGGGAGCGGATCCATAGCGGTGTATTTGATTGGTGAATATGTGGACTCGTGTGCGCCACCTCAAATGAGTTACTTGCAGTCGTAGTTCAGGATAGCCACTGAGTCAAAGCTAGCTTGATGCAGTCAAACTCCACCACCCCTTTGTTGATACTGATGCATATGTAGCTAGTTCTAATGTAAGTCTTGCTGAGTACCTTTGTACTCACATTTGCTTAATTTATGTTTTTGCAGAGAGACTACAGTCTCACTAGTGGTTCCGCGTGGACTTCGACGTTTAGCTTGTTACCTCAACTACGATCTTGTACCCTTGGGAGGGTCTTGTAGATAGTCAGGCTTCTCAGCCCTTTTCATTTGTAGTTGTCTGTACTCAGACATGTTATGCTTCTGTCGCCTGTATGCTCTGTATGTTGGGTCATGTGACCTCTATTTGTAATAAATGTTATGTTGTCTCTTCTGGGCCTTTATGTATATGAGTTGTTGAGTTATGTTGTGATGCCATGTTGTACAACACATACTTGCATGTTATGCGTACGTGTAATGTGTATTGCTATGTATGGGATCCGACACCTAGTTGTTTACCCTTGGTAGCCTATCTTACAGGGAAATGCCTCCTAGTGCTTCCACTGAGCCTTGGTAGCTTGCTACTGCTCCGGAACACTTAGGCTGGCCGGCATGTGTCCTTCTTCGTTCTTGTGTCTGTCCCTTAGGGGAAATGTCACGCGTTGTTCCTTTAAGTCCTTGTAGCTTGCTACGACTTGGGTTCATACGTCGATGACCGACACGTTCGTTGCTGGGTCATGTATGCCTGTCTTTGTAATTTAGTGCCACTTTTGGTTTATAGCTAGTCATGTCGGCCCGGGTTCTCTGTCATTTGGATGCTAGCGACACTATCATATACGTGTGCCAAAATGCGCAAATGGTCCCGGGCCAGGTAAGGTGGCACCCGTGGGGATACCATACGTGAGGCCGCAAAGTGATATGATGTGTTACATACTAGACCTATGTGACTTAGGATCGGGGTCCTGACAGCTTTGGTATCAGAGCCTAACTGCATGTAGGATTAGTAAGCCAAACTGGTCGAAGTCATGTCTAGAAATTCTTTAATTATATAAGGGAATTGATTGTGGAAGGAAACGTAAGGCTGTTTTTACTCCTTTACCCTATGCCTTCTGATATGAGTCGTCCTCTTCTTCTGTGGGGTTAAGAAACTAGGCTTCTCATTCTATTTATCAGGATCACATTAATGTGGATTCAACTCTCAGTTCGGTCTCAAGTACTTCTGTGTGCTCAACTGTTGGTCTCAGAACCTTGACATTATGATGTTAAGTGTTTATGCTACCCCTTGCTTGGATCTCAAAATATTTTGGGGCATTTACAGTCGTTATGATGTCCGAGTCATCCCAGGTTTCTAAATAGTCTGATGCATTTGCCAATCCTCCCTTCATGTTCCCGATGCTCCTTTGGGCCAGATTAGCCACACTAACCAGTGTGTTGAGGTACTCTCTTACCTCGACATATATGTTGGAGTTATTATTATGACCCTAGGTGTCTTAGAGAATCACCCAGTAATCTAGCAATACTCTATATTCCCAGTGTGATGATTCTGGCCATCATTCTCGAAAATCATCCCGTGATGCCATTTAGTTAGTAGGCATTCTACTCCTGGGTTCATGAACCCAAGATCCACCCTACTACCTCGTGTTGTTAGTGTTTGCTCGTTCTTTTAGGACATTAGTAACCTTGTGATAGCCCTCGAGATCCATGGTTATCATTCTTCCAATACCATGAACCATCATGGCAGAAGTTCTTCTGAACCAAAAGATCACAACCAGAGTGCTCTTGAGTAGTACTCCATTCATATTGTGACTCTGCCATTCCTACCTTCCCGCATGGGTTATCCGGAGGAAATATGTTGAACTAGTTCGACATACTAATCTATGCACCCACAACTCAGAAAGTTATATGTTTCTTTGAGTTGTCCCTTTTTAGTTGTATTATGACCCTCGTCTATCAGTTGATAGTCAGGAGTAGTTGTGCACTCATGTCCATCTATGTCTTTTACTCTTGTGGTCCGTCAAGCCATTCTATTCTGGAATGACTAGGAGAAACAAACTCCAGTACCTTATCCATATCCAGGATTGGGTCAAAGAAGTTGTACTTCGTAGGTGAAGAATGCTAATCCCGCTTCTAATCTGTTCTATCCTGGAGTATTACCATCCTTATGTCAAGAATGTCATGGGAATTGCACCACCTCCTATGAACTCTTGATACAGTGATAATTCTCACCATCATCGTTCATTCCTCGGTCTCCGTGTTGTTGTAACCGGAATACTGACAAGCGAATCGTGTTGTGTGTAATCAATACTCCTAGCAACTCTGTTGCTTGGTAGTTAATGGACGATAATCTCATTCTTAGTGTGCTGGTTACTAAATCATCATTCTAAGATTGTTCGTGCTACCTAGTCCATTTTTTCTGGTACACTCCTCGATCAATGAGTTAGGGTTGTGTCAATCTCTCGCTCTTTTGATCATATCGTCTTGCCCCGAAAAGCAAGATTGATCTCGAGCTTCCTAACATATCGGTGGTTCGTGATTTTCCGAATATCTTCTCGGAAGTATTACCAGGTTGTTCCCTAACCATTATGTTGAGCTCGTTATCAAGTTGGTTTACTTATGAACCACTTCGTCTCCAAGAATATGTGTTGGATATCCCAAGCTAGTTGGTTAAGCTAAACAACAACTTGGAGGGTTGGAAGATAAAAGCTTGATCTAACTTAGTTCATTGCCAAAGGGATATCCTGGTGGTTGTGTGTTTGTTGGAGAAAGATGATATCTTCATCGATTGATCCTCGTGATCAGTTGTTGGATCCATTGTCTTGACAAAACTTTGACTTGAGTGTGGGCTATCGTTAAGTCAAATCAGAACCAACGATATTCGTAATGTTATCTTACCCGTGGTTGATCCCTCGAGGATACACCGTTACATCTATTGGTCTGACCAATGCTATCACCTTGTTGACATAGTTATGGAATTCCATTTTATGGAAGCCTCGATGAATTGTTGTCGAGCCCATCAGCAACATGTTTATCCTCTCCATGATTCATGTTGAACATTAAAGCTAGTGTTGGAAACTTTTACAAGCATTATCTTCATGTCCCATTCATGAAGCATATGTCCATATGGAAGAAGTGACTTCCTCTAATTAACGCGCACTCGATGTAAGTTGCCGCCGTGAATTTGAGAAAGTTATTTTGCTTCCTCTGGAATCATCCCAAGTCAGTCATGCACACATGCGAAGTATTCTGTGGTTGGAGACTTGCAACCTTCATTCCATATGTACCCCTATCACACCAAGCCACTAATTGATTTGTTCAAGAAAAAGAAGTTTGTTGTGCTAATCCTAGGTCATGCACATGACTTCGCTCTCTTCAATGATGGTTCCCAACCTGAACTCGGTAGTGTTTCGTTGTAAGACTACCATGTGGTCATGCTTGTCTTGGACAACGTGTTCATAGGTATGTAGCAAAACCAGCTCATGTTTTAGAGCTTGTTATCATAGTTCATATCCCAAGAATCTCGCCACGTCATCTCATCGATCTGGGTTGCAAACTTTCATTTTTCTTTCTAGACTTGATGAGTCTGGAATATCCTGACACCAACCCGAACTGAATCTCAAGCAGATATGATGTTTGGAGCTTTTTCCAAGAACTATAATATTGGTCTCTCGATAACCGGTAAAGTGGATGTCGCGACCAACACACCCAGCCGAAAGACCTATTGTTGTAGTATCTTGATTGAAGAAGTTGGCCACCTCCCCATAAGGATTTCGTAGGATTTACTCCCTAGTTGTTCCTTCAGGATTTTTGTGCTCCTTAAGTCCGACCTTTTACTTGACGTTCTAGGTACCAAACCATTTTAATAAATGGGTTGCGCTAGCACATCAAGGAGAACATTAGAAGCGGAGTGCTAAATGTCTCTCGGTCAATCATCCAGATTTTGCCGCTTGACTCCGCTAAGGTGAAATCTGAGAAAGTGTTATCTTCCTTTGCATCTACATCGTCCATCACTATTCATCATGGCCGTATGTTGTGTTGTCAGCACCATTGGCACGGATAATGGTAAAACCTTGATGATTATGGAAATCCTCAAGTTCTTGAGAGCATGCACAAGCACTAGGTGTTATCACTGGCACTAACCGGGATTGCTCCCAGTGTTCTTAGTTGTGCTATAACCTCTCAAACAGTAGATTCACTCTCTACTATTGGGTTTCTTCCCAGGTACCAGATCATTCCCATCATTTGCATTTTTCTCCCAGCTTGCACCACCATTGTGCCAACTTTCCATTGGTTGCCCTTCTCAGCAACTGTTGTTCAAGATTATCTTCAAAAGTGGTCCTACCATGGGTCCCATCCATTTCTGGTGATAAGCAAAATAAACATTGGCGTTTTCTTTAACAAGGCAGTCCACATCATCCATTCTAGATGGAGTATGTCGTTCTTTCGAACTCTTTCAAACTATCGATTGTGATTTGCCTCAGGCTGGTATAGAGAGTTTCAATGATCTCTATATCAAAAGTAATTCTTTTTGCCACTTAAGGGAATAATTCTACGAGTCACCTTCTCTAAGGTGCCCCGTCTGGTGACCTCGATCACCATCTTCTTAGGTGTGGAATTATTGCCTGCCAAGTGAATCTTCACCATTTGTTTCACTCCATCCCTCTGGATGTGTGTTCCGTGTCTCAGCTCAAGAGATGTTTCAACGTCTCGCTCCATGAGTTGATATTGAGTTGTCGATCTTTCAAAAGATCAATTTTGTAGAATTTCTTTCATCGTCTTTGTGTTGGACAAAGATCTCGAAAGCAAGGATGTTCAGACCAACATGATGAAAGCAATCAACATTCTTATGAAGGACAATTGGATCATGAAGATTGTGTTAGCCTTTTGTCCCTCTATTTTCTTACCCTACGCTTGAATCTCGAGACGAGATTCTTGTTTAGTGGGGGTGAGTTGTCACATCCCTAGCTTCTGGTACTGCCTAGTGTTTGCATCTTACTTGCATCATGTTTAAATTTTCAGAAAGTTGAAATGGGGATGGATCAAACCCTAGCATAGAAAGAAGTCAAATAGGTTCAACAAAAATCTTTTCCAATGTTTTCAAAATGCCCTTTAAAAATATTCATCATTTCTGGATCAAGGTGGAAGCATCTGCCAAAAAGGGTTCACATTTTTGGAGGACATATTTGGACTTTGAATTAATTCAAACATATTTGAATTGGAGCTATTTAAATACTATATATATTTTAGATGCTCCAAAAATATTGGAAATTGTCAAGGGTCACTGGAATAATTCAGAAAGCACCCCTAACTATTTCCAGGAATTTATCAAATGATTTAGTATTTTTACTAAATCAAAATATAACGGAATAAATAGAAAACAGAAACAATTTAAGAAAGAGAGAGAGAGAGAGAACACTTACCTGGCGGCCCACTTACCTGTAGCTGGCCCAGCTGCACCAGCCAGCCCACCTCCCCCTCCCCTGTCGTCTTCGTCCCTGGACAGAAGGACAGGGGCGCGTGGTCGCCGCGTGCCGGCACGCGCACGGCCACCTCCGGTCTGCCTGGTTGCCCCCTCGTCGCCCTGTATGTCCCAAACGATGCCACGCACACCCCTGGCTCCCTCTGGACTCTTCCCACTCCCATCCCCTTCCCATGTCTCTCTCCCTCGTTCTCCTCCGGACGCACCCGAGAACGCCGACGAGCACCACCACGGACACCGACCTCCCCACGCCCAACTAGCTAGTGCACGAGCTCCGCCTCATCGCGACGCACCTCTACGTCGAGTCCCACGAGCCCGGATGCCCAGCGGAGACGCCTTCGAGCTCGTCTCCTACCTCGGACCCGTCGGCCGCCGTCGCTCCATTCGTTGCACAACGGCCGTCTCCGAGCTCGCTGAACACCTCTACCTCTCCGCTGTAAGCTCCTACGCCGCTCCTCTCTCTCCCCGTGCTTTCAGTTACACGCTAGACGCTGCCCCGAGACCACCCGCAGCCGTCGTCCGCCATGACCGGCGACCTCCGTGCTCCCGAGCCCCTCCGCTCCAACCAGTTGCTCCAGCGTGTTCCTGGAGCTTCTAGGAGTCCTCCCCGCCGCTCATCTCGCTCGACAGCCAAGCGCAGCGCCTCGCCTGTGCTAACCGGAGCTCCGGCCGCCGCCTGGCTCGACGCCGGCGACGATTCCGGCCACCCCAGCTGCTCCGACCTGTCCTATTGGATGCGCGACTTCTCCAGCTCCGCGTATATGCTCCCAGCAGTCGTTTTGGTCACTAGAACAGCGTTTCCAAGCCGCGCCGCCGTCCTAGCTCTTGCCGGCGGCAAGTCGCCGGTGGGGTTGACCCCCTTTGACCACGCCTGGACCCCCCTGTGTCCATGACATGTGGGGCCGGCCTTTGACTAGTTTTAGTTTAGGTTTTTAGTTAAGTGCTAATTGCTGTCATTAGTTTAATGAGCACTGACTGGTGGGCCCTCGCCCCACTGACAGTTAGTTAGTGTTAACTGAAAACTAACTAACCCTGTTAGTTAGTTGTGTCACTGACATGTGGACCCCACACGTCAGGTTTGACCTGACCGCCCTGTTGACCTGCTGACGTCACACAGACGTCATGCTGACGCGGTAAATATTTTCTGGAATTTATGAATTTCATAAAATAGCCAAAACTTCTAAAAAAATCACAGAAAATAATCTATAACTCCAATGAAAATAATTTATATATGAAAAATGATCAGAAAAATTCATGGAATCTGTTTATGGCATTTTCATGCATGTTTGAAGAAGTTAAACCTTTTGATTAGGTCAAATCAATTAAATTAAATTTAAATAATCACATATGGAGTTTGAATTTGAACCTTTGGTTCAAACCAACTTCATTTAATACTAGTTGCATTAGCTCAATCAACAGCATATTGCCATGTCATGATCATGCATCATATTGTCGCATTGCATTTATTGTGTTCTCTCTTGTTTGCTGGTGTTTCTCCCCTCTCAGTAGACGTGTTCCGATGACGTGATCGATGACCCTGATGAAGACACAGTGATATCTTCAGAAGTGCCAGGCAAGAAAAACCCCCTTGAGCATTCCGATACAATCCCACTCTCTCGCTCTTGCTCCCTTTTACCGCATTAGGACAACAACGCTTCAACTGTTACCTGCTGCGGTAGTTGAACCCCTTTCCTCTGCATGACCTGTCATTGCCACAGTAAATAGTTGAAACCCACTAGCATGAGTAGGAGTTGTTTGAGCCATGTTGTGCCTACTCATTCATACTTTCTTGTTATGCCTGCTATTGCTTAGAGTTGTGTCAGGTCTGATTCATCGGGGATGAATTGGAGGAGTGTGAACATGTCCTACAGTTGAGAGCTAAGTGTGTGAACACGTTTTGGTAAAGGTAGCGATGAGAGGCCATGTAGGAGTACATGGTGGGTTGTCTCATCGCAGCCGTCCCCAGGAACTGAGTTCTGTGTTTGTGATCCATGACCAGTTACTACCATACATTGGGCCCGAAACCAATGGACCCTCTCGAGTTATTAACTGCCCTTGTCCTCTGTCCAGGAGTTGCAACTAGTTTCTGGTGTTTGTAGTTTACTGGTGGTCGTGCGCAGCGCTGACCCTTGGGGTGGGCTATGATGCGGCAGGTACGTGGCCCGGTGTATCGGTCGCCTGTTTGGTGACTCGGGAACCCAGTTCACATCGTTTGGGGCCGTGAGCGACACCCCGGCCGGATCTCCCCACGGATGGAACCCAAATAGGCGATAAACCTGAACTAGGGACTTGTGGTTAGTCAGGTCGTGGCCGACACCCTCGTTGGGCTTCCGCTTGAAGGTTGCCGAGTACATGTCGTGTAAACGGCGGTAAGTGGTGAGAGCGTGTGTGAAGAAGTACACCCCTGCGGGGTTATATATGATCTATTCAAATAGCCGTGTCCGCGGTAATGGACTTCTGGGTTACCTGTACAGTTCATAGACAAGTGAAAGTGGATACTCTAACACGCAAGATAAGCGTGAGTGCTATGGATGGCCTTCTCGTAGGAAGACGGGAGCGAATCCATAGCGGTGTATTTGATTGGTGAATATGTGGACTCGTGTGCGCCACTTCAAAAGAGTTACTTGCACTCGTAGTTCAGCATAGCCACTGAGTCAAAGCTGGCTTGCTGCAGTCAAACTCCACCACCCCTTTGTTGATACTGTTGCATATGTAGCTAGTTCTGATGTAAGCCTTGCTGAGTACCTTTGTACTCACGTTTTCTTAATTTATGTCTTTGCAGAGAGACTTCAGTCTCACTAGTGGTTCCGCGTGCACTTCGATGTTTAGCTTGTTACCTCAACTACAATCTTGTACCCTTGGGAGGGTCTTGTAGATAGTCAGGCTTCTTAGCCCTTTTCATTTGTAGTTGTGTGTACTCAGACATGTTATGCTTCCGTTGCATGTATGCTTTGTATGTTGGGTCATGTGACCTCTGTTTGTAATAAATGTTATGATGGCTCTTCTGGGCCTTTATCTATATGAGTTGTTGAGTTATGTTGTGATGCCATGTTGTACAACACATGCTTGCATGTTATGTGTACGTGTAATGTGTATTGCTATGTGTGGGATCCGACACCTAGTTGTTTACCCTTGGTAGCCTATCCTACAGGGAAATGCCTCCTAGTGCTTCCACTGAGCCTTGGTAGCTTGCTACTGCTCCGGAACACTTAGGTTGGCCGGCATGTGTCCTTCTTCGTTCCTGTGTCTGTCCCTTAGGGGAAATGTCACGCGTTGTTCCTTTAAGTCCTTGTAGCTTGCTACGACTGGGGTTCATATGTTGATGACCGACACGTTCGTTGCTGGGTCATGTATGCCTGTCTCTGTAATTTAGTGCAACTTTTGATTTATAACTAGTCATGTCGGCCCGTGTTCTCTGTCATATGGATGCTAGCGACACTATCATATACGTGTGCCAAAATGCGCAAACGGTCCCGGGCCAGGTAAGGTGGAACCCGTGGGGGTACCGTGCGTGAGGCAGCAAAGTGATATGATGTGTTACATGCTAGACCTGTGTGACTTAGGATCGGGGTCGTGACAGAATCATCCACCTCTTATTCTCCTTCTCCTTGATACAAAACTTTTCCCAATGATCATGTCATGTGTAGAGGACAGAATAATACTTTCTTGCAAAAATGATTTGGCCAAAAAGTATTTTCTAAATCAGGATTTCGAAAACCCCCTCAATTGAGACTTGAACTACAAGTACTTAATTAAGGGTTTGAAAAATCTTTCAAAATGTATTTTTGACTCCTATTATATATAGGATTTCCATAAAACACAAAATGTAATTTTCAGAGTTATTTTCCTATTTTATTTAAAGGATTTTTCATAAGGCCAGAAATGGTCTTTAATGGTTAAAATTATTTTAATGTTAAAAAAATATTTTAGAAATTTTAGGGAAGTTCATTGGACATATATTGTCCATATATAAGAGTTTCAGCACATGGTCATGTTCAAAATAAAGATCAAACCCCTCAACTACCCTCTCTGGATATTTTAGGCTTTTGAAATATTTACAAAGTAATTATTCTCTATAAATTCCAAGAAAATTCTAGAATGTTGAAAATGTCATGTTTGATGATCTTGCTAAGTTTCATGTCATGGAGAACAAGTTATATCACCAAAACCCATCAAAACCATCTCTGTCCAGAACCAAATTTGAGCAACTTTACATTGCCAACTGTCTCCTTTTGATCTCAATTTTTGTGTACATGCTATTATCCCCAAATGATGACACTAGACCAAGTGGTTCATCAAGGAGGGTAGATTTGCATGACTAAATCTAGGAAAGATCATTCTTGTAAATTTCTAGAGTTTGACAAAGTTACATTGGAAACATTCTGAAAATGAGCTCAAACTTTGTGAACAACCTCAATTATATATGCCATTTGATCATGTTAGATCTCAAGTCGAGGAGAAATCATTTACTTCGCCTGAACTGCATCAAACACCTTCTGCCACAATTTTGGGGGCAACAATTGGGGCACCAAATGGAATCTCCTCAATTCCAAATTTCTAGCATAGCCTCTCCTAGGCCCTCCCTCTCTCCTGCAAAATTTCCTGGCTAAAGCTCCATGATGACACGGGGCATTGCCCCATTTTCCCTCTCTGTCCAGCAACTTTCTCTCTCTTTCTGCTCCCCCTCTCCCTTTCTTTGACTTTGCTAGCTCTCCAACGTCACCCCAGGCTTCAGCCCATCACCCAGTACACTCCAGACGCAAGTGGACACGGCAAAGCATGCAAAACATGCTCATGTTGGCCAAAAGCTTGCTCTGGGCCGCGCTACAGTGGCAGCGGAGCCCTACCGCCGCGCTCCCGTCCACCTCGGGCCGCCCGAGCGTGACTGTCGATGCGCCTCGGCGTCTGCAGCACGCCAGCAAGCTGCCAACTTGCTCCCACGCCCTTCTCTTACCATTGCGGCACGTGCCCCAGCGCCACCCATGACCCCCAGTCGTTGCCCGCGTCCCTGGCCTGCCTCACGCTCGCTCCTCTATCCCTCTCTCTTTCATTGGTCGTAGACCACCACCAGGAAGACCCCCGACTTGAAGCCGAGCTCTCTCGTGGCCTCGAGCGATGGCTACGACCTCGCCGGCTCTCGAGCCCATGGTGCACCTCACCCCCTTCTATTTCAGGCCACCCCGAGCTCTCTCTCTCTCTCTCTCTCTACTCCTTTGGCTCCCACTCTCTCCCATACGCCCCCAGGACAACCCATTCCTCCTCTCGGGCCCCATTCACCTCAACAGCCGGGAACCTTGCCACCGGCCACCGCTCAAATTCGAGCTCTCCGGTGCTCCTCTCTCCCTCCTACCTGCACCAAAGCATCACCCACCTCCCCACGTCCCTCTCATGAGCTCCATTTCTCCTTCTCCGCGGGCGTGGCGCCGTGCCCAATCTCGCCCGATGAGGGAGCCTGGATTACGGGGTCCTCGGGCATCCGGGCTACGTAACGTGGGCCAAACTAATGGGCCATGAAGATACAAGATGGAAGACTTCCCCCCATGTCCGGATGGGACTCTCCTTGGCGTGGGAGGCAAGCTTGGCGTGCGGATATGAAGATTCCTTTCACTGTAAATCGACTCTGTATAATCCTAGCCCCCTCTGGTGTCTATATAATTCGGAGGGTTTCGTCCGTAGAGGCATTCATAATCATACAGACTAGACATCTAGGATTTAGTCATCACCATCTCGAGGTAGATCAACTCTTGTAACCCCTATACTCATCAAAGTCAATCAAGCAGGAAGTAGGGCATTACCTCTATCAAGAGGGCCTGAACCTGGGTAAACATCATGTCCCCTGCCTCCTATTACCTTCGATCCTTAGACGCACAGTTCGGGACCCCCTACCCGAGATCTGCCGGTTTTGACACCCACTTTGGTGCTTTAATTGAGAGTTCCACTGTGCCATTGTCGACAGGCTCGATGGCTTCACCAATCATCTACAACAATGTTGTTGGGAAGGATATTTTTCTCCCCGGCCAGATTTTTGTGTTCGATGGCTTTGCACTACGTGCCAACTCGCTAGGCCACCTGGAGCATATCGACAGCTATTCCCTTGGTCACCAGATCAGTTTTGGAAACTTGAACTATGTCGCGGATATCCGAGAAGACTTGATATTCCAAGGGTTCACGCTCCAACCATCGCTTCAGCCTTAGATCCGGAGCACGTCACCTAGTCCGGAGACGGGAATCTCGAGCCCGCCGGACTATCTACGGCCATAAGGCTCAACACCGGAGAACCAGAGAGGATAGCATCACTAATAGTTACCACAAAGCCGGACTCTTCTCCGGACACTGAGCTCGGCCAGGGAACTTCGGTCCCCATCCAAACCTCGCTCTTAAACGAGGCTCTGGACTTAATTCAATCCTCGCCATCATAGAGGATCCGCTTCCGAATTGCACCCAGCCCAGACTAGGTGTTGAAACTAGGGAACTTTACTTCCCACCCACCACCCACTTTATAGCCACCGTCGAAGACTTAACTAACATGCTCAACTATGCCTCCGAGGACATCACGGTATAGACAACAATGTCAGAGAGGAACAGGCCCAAAACCCGCCGTTCACCGGACGCTGGACGGCCACTTACTCATACGACGCGTACATGGTGGACACACCCAAAGAAGGCGACGACGATGATAAGAAGGATCTAGTCGAGGAAGAACCTCCTGAGATATCGCTGAAGCGTCGACATCAGCGGTAGGGATGAAAATGGAGTGAAAACTTTCCGTTTTTCCAAAGGACAAATGGAAACGGAGAGTAAATATGAAAACGGAAACGGAAATTTGCAAAACGGAAGTGGAAGTGCAATTTTTTATACGAAAATGGAAACAAAAAAGGAACAGTATTTTCCGGTGGAACAGGCGTGGAAATGGAACCTTCTGTTTCCGTGAATGTGGAATTTCCGTTTTTACTATAGACTTATGGTTGCTTTGTACTCCAACCACCAAACAACACATAATTATTCCATGAGTAGAAAAGGATCATTTGAGCCCAATTTCTACTACCACACATGTACTCAGCCTGACCCTATACGCAATTGTCCAATACTACTACAATACTATGGTGCTAACATGATGACATTATTTTGTAGCCATGTTAACAATTCATTAAATTTGTTTGTGTCTTGTGTGTATTTATCTATGATTCAAGGGTTTTTTAGGTTCCGGTCAACGCCCACTTCTGTTTCCGTGTCCACTTTGTATTCACTCCGTGTCCATTTCTGGTAGTATCTGTTTCCATATTCATTTTCGGGGTTTCTGTATTCATTTCCGCTTCTGCCAAAAAAAATATGAAAACAAATATGATAGCACTCAGTTCCGTACGTTTCCGCTCCGTTTTATCCCTAATCAGCGGTGCCGCTCTAATCGCGTCGCGGAAAAGACAGCTACACCGGAAGTGGAGAAAATGACACTTCGGAACACGCCGAAGAAGAAGAAGACCCCATCGAACCAACATCCGAACAAGATAATTGGGAGGAGGGGCAAGTCGAACCTGACGAGCAAGCAGGGAGCGAAGACTCGGAAGATAGCAACTATCTAACAATCTTCGAGGATGACGTGAGCCTTGACGACGAAGATTTTATCGTACTAGAGGAACCCATTGAACAAGAAGCCTAAAAAAGAAGCAGCAACAGCTTCAAGCTGACCAAGAACTGCTCAACGATAGATGGACTAATGTCCTCATAGCCGAAGAATACAGCCTTGAACGCCCAACAAAGAGTTACCCAAAGCATAAGCTGCCCCCCAACTCGACGATGAAGCGCGGGAGCCCATACCACTCGCACGTAACACGGCAGACAGACCTGACCGGCCGCCACGCGACCGGGACAGAACGACAGCTCAAGCCGAACACCAACCTGCACCACCTCACCGTAAAAACAGAGAAACAACAGCTCGGGGATACACATATGACCTGCGACAGGACCTGGAAAATCGAGCAGGTCAAACCAGATCAATCTGTGGATCACGGGGGCGTGCACCGGCACGAGAGGACGGTTACCAATCCTGGCGCGACAAGCAAAACCACTCCCGGGCCGAAAACCGCATACGGACTTCATCTGAACTGCGTCGCGACGTAGCCCGACACAGAGGTGCCGCACACCCCCTATGCTTCACCGATGATGTAATGGAGCACCAATTCCCAGAATGGTTTAAAACCGTGAACATCTAATCATACGACGGCACAACAGATCCCGCATTATGGATTGAAGATTTTCTTCTCCACATTCACATGGCTCGCGGTGACGATCTACACGCCATCAAATACCTTCCCCTCAAACTAAAGGGACTAGCACGACACTGGCTAAACAGCCTACCAGAAAATTCTATTGGTAGCTGGGAAGACTTGGAGGACGCATTCAGAGACAACTTCCAAGGCACCTATGTTCAGCCCCCAGACGCCGATGACCTTAGTCATATAATACTACAACTCGGGGAATCGGTCCGACAACTACGGACAAGGTTTCTAATTAAAAAGAACTAGATTGTGGATTGTCCGGATGCCGAAGCCCTCACGGATTTCAAACATAGCATCTGACATGAGTGGCTCGCCCGGCATCTCGGCCAAGAGAAGCCAAAGTCCATGGCAGCCCTCACCACACTTATGACCCGTTTTTGCACGGGAGAGGATAGCTGGCTTGCTCGTAGAAGCAATAGCACCAGCAACCCTAGCACCTCCAAAACCAGGGACAGCAATGGAAAGCCACGACATGAAAAGCACAAGCGTTGGAACAATAACGATGGAATCCAAGACACAGCGGTTAATGCTGAATTCAGCGGCTCCAAACCCGGTTAACGGAAGAAGCCATCCAAGGCAAACAGAGATGGCCCGTCCAGTCTAGATAGAATCCTTGATCGGCCTTGCTAGATTCATGGCACCCCCGATGAACCTGCCAATCATACCAACAATTTTTAAGCAGGCCTGCAAACTCAACGCCGAACACAAGGGGAAAGGACCGCCCAACGACGATGATGTCTAGGAGCCTCGTCAACCGAACACAGGGGGATAGAAGCAATTTCCCCCCGAAGTAAAAACAGCGAATATGATATATGTCACACATATCCCTAAAAGGGAATGCAAGCGCGTACTACCAAATGTCTACGCCATAGAGCCGGTCACCCCAAAATTCAACACATGGACGGCTTGTCCGATCACCTTCGATCGAAAGGACCACCCAACCAATTTCCATCATGGATGTTCGGCAGCACTGGTCCTCGATCCAATCATTAACGGATTTCACCTCATGCGAGTCATCATGGACGGTGGCAGCAGCCTCAATTTAGTTTATCAAGAAATAGCCCGGAAAATGGGCATCGATTCGTCAAGAGTCAACCTCACTAAAACTACCTTCGAGGTAATAATACCTGGTGTGGAGGCCCGCTGCACGGACTCAATTACACTGGAAGTCGTCTTCAGTTTGCCGGACAACTTCCGAAGCGAGGACTTGACCTTCGATATCGTCCCTTTCCACAGCGGATATCACGCACTGCTCACACGTACTGCTTTCGCCCACTTCAACATGGTTCCGCATTACGCCTACCTAAATCTCAAGATGACCGGTCCACGTGGCATCATTAAAATGAACGGAAGCCTGGACCCCCCTCCCCCTCGTACCGAGGAGAATGCCACGGCCATTGCAATTGACGTACAAAGTGGCCCGGTCAAGCGGCACACTTTATCGGTTACTAGGCTGCCGAACTTTATTGCGCAAAGCCGGACAGTTTCGCATACCGACAGCCCGACAAACCCAAGGCTGGATTATCAGTTTCGCCTCCGTCAATCGTCATGTACAATAGCACAATTCGTACCGCACATGCATAACTATGCACTCAAAATACCTTGGGCATCAGCGGAGGCAATACATAGGACGGGCCTATAGCATGGTTCGACCTTTTACGGCCCTCCCCTTTTCTCTAATAATCTTGTTGCTTTTTGTCACAGGTGAAATCAAAACCTACTCACCCTACGGGCTCACAAAAGACTCTCTCCGAGCCTGGTTCCTTATAGATAGCCGAAGACCATTCCCCTCAAGGAATCTTTCTTACTTGGGCAAAAGCGACGCAGACGTGCGACAGGAAGGTGAAAGGGATTTCGTAGACCACAAACTTCCCTCAAAGTTCCTGTATAGAGCTCTTCCCTTAGCCCTAGACCCACGGCATGTAAAATGACCTTGGTGATTATGGTACCCTCTGTAAGATTACACTTTGACGTATAAAACAGATTACAGTGAAACAAAGTCTTATTCGGCATCATCTTTACTTAAATGTCGTCTCTTCAGTTGTCTCATGTACACACCTCGGCACAAATCACCAGGGGCTCTATAAGGTAACATATGTGTTGCCCAACAAAAAGTACGAACAGCTTAACAGCAAAATTCGGCCTGTCGGGCTCGGCAGTATATGCATCAGCTCTGAATCCTGTCTTTGGTCAATAGTTGGGTTGCTCGGCTCCTGTGTTTGCTACCTTACATTCCATCTGATCGGCTAAGGTAGTAAAGGGAGAACTACTGCGATTGTGTTTCTGGTTCGCCCGGTTAAGCACCTCAGTAGAGAAAGCCCAAAACTGACTGTCATGATGTGTCGAGAGCTGGTCAGCCGCTCGGCGACTTATTACAATCTTTAGCGATTATTCCATATTACATGAAGGACTGTTTCCTAGTCACGTATGTAACACACCCACATTAGGGGCAGTCGTGTACATATTAGGGGCTACTTTGTAGACCCATCATTAAACTCCTATGGCTAAGTGAGAGTAATAAAACTGGATAGTCTGATTGCCTTGTTCACCGCACTGATACCTCCTTCATGGACCAAGATGCTGGGTTAAGTGTATTCATGTGCAACTCCGAACACCCCGGTAGTATCTACATGGGGGTTGAAGCCGAGGACTGGGAACTCTCAGGTATAAAAATGGCCGCACAGGAGGATAAAACTCTTCGTAAGGAAAATGATAAATTACAAAAGACTTAGTTCATGATACAAAGTCCCGAACAATTCGGACTCGTTCATTCGAACACTACATCCTTGGAGCATTGGCCTTCTATAAGGCGGGCACCCATTAGTACGTCCGAAAAATAGTGCTCTGGTGTGCGGTGGTCCTTGCTTTCGGGCGGACCCTCAACCACCACCTTTTCGGCCTTCATCTTAGCCCACTACATCTTGACACGGGCAAAGGCCATTCGCGCCCCTTCTATACAAGACCACCTCTTGACCTTGTCGATTTGGGGCAGCGCATTGACGAGACGTTGCACAAGGCCAAAGTAGTTGTCCGGTGATACGTCCATTTTGCATCATGCTTTTATGTTGATATTTATTGTACTACGGGCTGTTATTACACGTTATGTCACAATACTTATGCCTTTTAACTCTTACATTACAAGGTTTACATGAAGAGGGAGAAGGTCGGCAGCTGGAATTCTGGGCTGGAAAAAGAGCAAACATTGCAGACCTATTCTGCACAACTCAAAAAGCCCTGAAACTCCACGAAACACCGTTTCAGAAAATATAAAAAATATTTGGCGAAAGAGATACGCCAGGGGGGCACCACCTGTCCATGAGGGTGGGGGGCGCGCCCCCGTGCCTCGTTGGCCACCTGGTGACTTCCCGATGCCCATCTTCTCCTATATGAGGTGTTTTGACTTGGAAAAAATTAAAAGGAGGCTTTCGGGATAAAACGCCGCCGTCTCGAGGCGGAACCTTGGCGGAACCAATCTATGGCTCCGGTGGAGCTGTTCTGCCGGGGATACTTCCCTTCGGGAGGGGGAAATCATCACCGCCGTCATCACCAACAACTCTCCTATCTTGGGGAGGGTTATCTTCATCAACATCTTCACCAGCAACATATCCTCTCAAACCCTAGTTCATCTCTTGTATCCAATCTTTGTACCAAAACCTCAGATTGGTACATGTAGGTTGCTAGTAGTGTTGATTACTCCTTGTAGTTGATGCTAGTTGGTATACTTGGTGGAAGATCATATGTTCAGATCCATTATTCATACTAATACCCCTCTTATTATGAACATGAATATGCTTTGTGAGTAGTTACATTTGTTCTTGAGGACATGGGAGAAGTCTTGCTATAAGTAGTCATGTGAATTTGGTATTCATTCGATATTTTGATGAGATGTATGGTGTCTTTCCTCTAGTGGTGTCATGTGAACGTCGACTACATGACAGTTCACCATTGCTTGGGCCTAGAGGAAGGCATTGTGAAGTAATAAGTAGATGATGGGTTGCTAGAGTGACAGAAGCTTAAACCCTAGTTTATGCGTTGCTTCGTAAGGGGCTGATTTGGATCCACTTGTTTCATGCTATGGTTAGGTTTACCTTAATACTTCTTTTGTAGTTGCGGATGCTTGCAATAGAGGTTAATCATAAGTGGGATGCTTGCCCAAGTAAGGGCACCACCCAAGAACTGGTGCACCCACATACCAAATTATCAAAGTAACGAACGCGAATCATATGAACATGATGAAAACTAGCTTGACGATAATTCCCATGTGTCCTTGGGAGGGCTTTCCTTCATATAAGAGTTTGTCCAGGCTTGTCCTTTGCTACAAAAAGGATTAGGCCATCTTGCTGCACCTTATTTACTTTTACTATTTGTCACTTGTTACCAATTACCTTATGACAAAACTATATGTTACCGATAATTTCAGTGCTTGTAGAAAACACCTTACTGAAAACTGCTTATCATTTCCTTCTGCTCCTCGTTGGGTTCGACACTCGTACTTATCGAAATGACTATGATAGATCCCCTACACTTGTGGGTCATCAAGACTCTTTTCTGGCACCATTGTCGGGAAGTGAAGCGCTTTGGTAAGTGGAATTTGGTTAGGAAAAATTTATATAGTGTGCTGAAATTTACTATCACTTGTTACTATGGCTCATAATCCTTTGAGGGGCTTGTTCGGGGTATCTTCACCCCGACCAGTAGAGCAAAGATTTTCTCTTCAACCTACTTAACCTACTAAAAATGTTTACTTTGAAATTCCTTCGGGTATGATAGAGAAACTGCTAGCTAATCTCTTTACAGGAGATGGAACACTGCATCCCGATTTGCACCTAATCTATGGGGATGAAGTTTCTAGATTATTTAAGCTTGCAGGTATGCCCAACAATGTTATCAAGAAGAAGGTCTTCCCTTTATATTTGAAGCGATATGCATTGACATGGTTTAGGCTATGCGATGATATTGGATCATGGAACTATAATCGACTGAAGTTGGAATTTCAACAGAAGTTCTATCCTATGCATCAGGTTCATCGTGATCGTAATTATATATATAATTTTTGGCCTTGTGAAGGAGAAAGTATCGCTCAAGCTTGGGGGAGGCTTAAGTCAATGTTATATTCATGCCCCAATCATGAGCTCTCAAGAGAAATGATCATTCAAAAATTTTATGCTCGGCTTTCTCTCAATAATCGCTCCATGCTCGATACTTCTTGTACTGGTTCTTTTATGATGAAGACTATTGAATTCAAATGGGATTTATTGGAAATAATTAAATGCAACTCTGAAGATTGGGACCTCGATGAAGGTAAGGAGTCAGGTATAACCCCTAAGTTTGATTGTGTTAAATCTTTTATGGATACCGATGTGTTCCGTGAAATTAGCACTAAATATGGACTTGACTCTAAGATAGTAGCTTCTTTCTGTGAATCATTTACTACTCATGTTGATCTCCCTACGGAGAAGTGGATTAAATACCATACTCCCATTGAAGTAAAAGTAGTTGAACCTATTAAAGTTGAAGAAAAGACTATCACTTATAATGTTTATCCTATTGTTCCTACTGCTTATATTGAGAAACCGACTTTCCCTGTTAGGATAAAGGATCATGCTAAAGCTTCAACTATGGTACGTAAGAGTAATACTAGAACACCTACACCCTCTGAGCTATGGTTAAGGATCTCTTGGTCGAAAATTTAGATGGACATGTTATTTACCTCCAAGAGGAAGCTGCTAGAATTGCCAAACCCGATACTAGGAATAAACATAGACATGTTGTAGGCATGCATGTTATTTCTGCTAAAATAGGAGATCATTGCTATCATGGTTTATGTGACATAGGTGCTAGTGCGAGTGTAATACCCATTTCCTTATATGATGAAATTATGCATGATATTGCATCTGCTGAGCTAGAAGGTATTGATGTCACTATTAAGCTTGCTAATAGAGACACTATTTCACCAATTGGGATTGTCAGAGACGTTGAAGTATTGTGTGGGAAAGTTAAATACCTTGCCGATTTTCTTGTTCTCGGTTCCCCACAAGATGATTTATGTCCCATTATATTTGGTGGACCCTTCTTGAACACTGTTAATGCTAAGATAGACTACGAAAAGGATATTGTTACTGTTGGATTAGGGGATATGTCTCATGATTTTAACTTTGCTAAATTTCGTAGACAACCCCATGATAAAGAATTGCCTGGTAAGGATGAAATTATTGGTCTTGCTTCTATTGTTGTGCCTCCTAACGATCCTTTAGAACAATGTCTACTAGACCATGAAAATGATATGTATATGAATGAGAGAAAGGACATAGATGAAATATTCTTTAAACAGGGACCCTTATTGAAAAACAACTTGCCTGTTGAAATTCTAGGGGATCCTCCTCCACCCAAGGGTGATCCTGTGTTTGAACTTAAACCTTTATCTGATACTCTTAAGTATGTTTATCTCGATGAAAAGAAGATATATCCTGTTATTATTAGTGCTAACCTTTCAGAGCAGGAAGAAGAAAAAATAGTGAAAACTCTCAAGAAGCACCGTGCTGCTATCGGATATACTCTGGATGATCTTAAGGGCATTAGTCCCACTCTATTCCAACACATGATAAAGTTGGAAGAGGACGCAAAACCTATTATCGATCATCAACGACGGTTAAATCCTAAGATGGAAGAGGTGGTAAGAAAGGAAGTACTAAAGCTTCTAGAGGCATGTATAATTTATCCAGTTGCTAATAGCTAGTGGGTAAGTCATGTCCATTGTGTCCCTAGGAAGGGAGGTATGACTGTAGTTCCTAATGATAAAGATGAATTGATCCTGCAAACAATTGTTACAGGTTATAGGATGGTAATTGTCTTCCGCAAATTATATAAAGCCATTAAGAAAGATCATTACCCTTTGCCTTTTATTGATCAAATGCTAAAAAGGTTATCCAAACACACCCATTTTTGCTTTCTAGATGGCTATTCTGGTTTCTCTCAAATACCTGTGTTAAAAGGGGATCAAGAAAATACCACTTTTACTTGCCCCTTTGGTACCTTTGCTTATAGACGTATGCCTTTTGGTTTATGTAATGCACCTGCTACCTTTCAAAGATGCATGATGGCTATATTCTCTGTTTTTTGTGAAAAGATTGTTGAGGTTTTGATGCATGGTTTTTCTGTTTATGGAACTTATTTTGATGATTGCTGGAGCAACCTTGATCGAGTTTTGCAGAGCTGTGAAGAAACTAATCTTGTCTTGAATTGGGAAAAGTGCCACTTTATGGTTAATGAAGGCATTGTCTTGGGGCATAAAATTTCTGAAAGAGGTATTGAAGTTGACAAAGCTAAAGTTGATGCTATTGAAAAGATGTCGTGTCCCAAGGACATCAAAGGTATAAGAAGTTTCCTTGGTCATGCCGTGTTTTATAGGAGGTTCCTTAAGGACTTTTCCAAAATCTCTAGGCCTCTGAATAATCTCTTACAAAAAGATGTTCCTTTTGTCTTTGATGATGATTGTGTAGAAGCATTTGAAATACTTAACAAAGCATTGATCTCTGCACCTATTGTCCAGCCTCCTAACTGGAATTTACCCTTTGAGATTATGTGCGATGCTAGTGATTATTCTATAGGTGTTGTTCTAGGACAAAGAGTTGATAAGAAATTGAATGTTATCCAATATGCTAGTAAAACTCTAGACAGTGCCCAGAGAAATTATGCTACTACTGAGAAGGATTTTTTAGCAGTCATATTTTCTTGTGATAAGTTTAGACCTTATATTATTGATTCTAAAGTAACTATTCACACTGTTCATGCTGCTATCAAATACCTTATGGAAAAGAAAGATGCTAAACCTAGACCTATTAGATGGGTTCTCCTGCTACAAGAATTTGATTTGCATATTACTGATAGAAAGGGAGCTGAGAACCCCGTTGCAGAAAACTTGTCTAGGCTAGAGAATATTCTTGATGACCCACTGCCTATTGATGATAGCTTTCCTGATGAACAATTGGTTCTCATAAATGCTTCTCGTACTGCTCCATGGTATGCTGATTATGCTAATTACATTGTTGACAAGTTTATACCACCTAGTTTCACATACCAGCAAAAGAAAAAGTTCTTCTATGATTTAAGACATTACTTCTGGGATGACCCACACCTTTATAAAGAAGGAGTAGATGGTATTATTAGATGTTGTGTACCTGAGCATGAACAGGAACAGATCCTATGCAAGTGCCACTCCGAGGCTTACGGAGGACACCATGCTGGAGATAGAATTGCACACAAGGTATTGCAATCTATTTTTATTGGCCTACTCTCTTCAAGGATGCTCGTAAGTTTGTCTTATCTTGTGATGAATGTCAAATAATTCGTAATATTAGTAGACATCAAGAAATGCCTATGAATTACTCACTTGTTATTGAACCATTTGATGTCTGGGGCTTTGATTATATGAAGCCGTTTCCTTCCTCCAATGGGTATACACATATTCTAGTTGTTGTTGATTACGTTACTAAGTGGGTAGAAGATATTCCAACTAGTAGTGCTAATCACAACACCTCTATTAAGATGCTTAAGGAAGTTATTTTTCCGAGGTTTGGAGTCCCTAGATACTTAATTACTGATGGTGGTTCACACTTTCTTCATGGTGCTTTCCGTAAAATGCTTGCTAAGTATGATGTTAATCATAGAATTGCATCCCCTTACCACCCACAGTCTAGTGGTCAAGTAGAACTAAGTAACAGAGAGCTGAAATTAATTTTGCAAAAGACTGTTAATAGGTCTAGAAAAAATTGGTCCAAGAAACTTGATGATGCATTATGGGCCCATAGAACTGCATACAAAAATCCTATGGGTATGTCTCCATATAAAATGGGTTATGGAAAAGCATGTAATTTACCTCTTGAGCTAGAACGTAAGGCATATTGGGCTATTGAAGAGCTCAATTATGATTTCAAACTTGCCTGTGAGAAGAGGTTATTTGATATTAGCTCACTAGATGAATGGAGAACCCAAGCCTATGAGAATGCCAAGTTGTTTACAGAAAATGTCAAAACATGGCATGACAAAAGGATACAAAAGCGTGAGTTTAACATAGGCGATTATGTCTTGCTATACAACTCTTGTTTAAGATTTTTCTAGGAAAACTTCTCTCTAAATGGGAAGGTCCTTACGTTATCGAGGAGGTCTATCGTTCCGGTGCCATAAAAATCAACAACTTCGAAGGCACAAATCCGAAGGTGGTGAACGGTCAAAGAATCATACATCATATCTCAGGTAATCCTATAAATGTTGAAACCAATGTTATTGAAACCGTAACCCTGGAGGAATACATAAGGGACACTTTCCAGAACGATTCAGACCCCGAGAAGGAAGAGTTGTGTGGTACGGTAAGTAGACCGACTCCAAAACAGTTCTAATGGCAATTTTTCACCGTTTTGGAATATTTAGAAAAATAGAAAAATAAGAGGTAGTCCGGAAAGGACACGAGGCGTCTACGAGGGTGCAGGGCGCACCCTACCCCCCTTGGCGCGCCCCCTGCCTCATGGGCACCTCGTGTGCCTCCCAGACTCCGTTTTCTTGCACGTTACTTCTTTTGGTCGGTAAAAATTCACTATATATTCTCCCAAAGGTTTTGACCATCGTATCTCGCAAAAATCCTCTGTTTTTGTTTCGAGCTATTTCCTCCTAGGGTTGACAAGGCCAGGCATCATGTCATCCTCCTCCTCCAACAATGAGGGCACTGATGCTTAGCTATTGAATATAGAGCTGAAGAGGGAAGAACCCGGGGAGATCAACAAGGAGAATAGGATCAAGAAGTCAATGGAAGATCAGGCTCCGGCAGCAGCAGAAGAATACACCCTTCAACCCCTTCAAACATTTTTACTTCAACTAAGATTGAAGCTTTCAAGATGATTGAGTTAGTGTAACATCCCAAATTTTCAATTTGGAATGTTATACATAGATCATAATTTCATTTCATTGTTTTGCATTTTTTTTCGTGGAGTTCCTCGAAATTCTAAGCAACTCAAGGACCTACGGAGAGAGTTGGAGATTTTTCCGTTTTCGTATTTGAGTTTGCTCGAATACCAGTACGAGGACAGTGTGATTCTAATTATTTTTCTCTCCTAAAAATATTTCTACATAAAATAAATGAGCGGAGATAATATGACTTCTCCAAAATAACAGTAATATTGGAGGAAAAATATTAAAATCATTTTTGGAATTTTTTTTGGATTTATTTTCGGATTTATTTGCATAGGAAAAATACGCGTTTTTCAAAATTGCATTTAGGTCCGGGAAAAATGTTCACTTTGTCCTAAATATTATTAGAGGATGGTAAAAATTTATTACGGGAATTTTGGAGTCCGTTTGGTATTTCTTTCGTTAGTTTTACTGTGCCGGGACTCTATTTTTTTAAAAAAAGGGAACCGACTAGGACTAGTAAAGGACGAGGACTCTGGGCTTTAAATAAGCCAGAGCCGGCCCGTTTCGCCCGCCAGCCCGCAGCGCCCCGTCGCCCCAAACCCTAGCCGCCACCGCCGCCGCGCCGCCGCCGCCCGCGCCACAGCCCGCCGTCGCCGCCACACCCGCCGCCCCCTGCGCCGCCGCAGCCAGAGCCGCAGCCGCCGCCGCCGCCGCACGCCGCCCTGCCCGCCGGAGCCGTCGGAGTCGCCGTACTTGTCGAGGTAGTTTTTTTTAGAAAAACCGAATGGTTTAGAAATAAACAAGTAGATTCGTTTTTTTAGATTAGATCGGTTCGATTTTTTTTATTTTTCGCCGGTTCAGTTAAATAGCGGACGTTCGTCCGTACGTTTGTTTTAACGAACGGTTTTCATTAGTTAATCGCAGACAGCGAACGTTCGTTCGTTAGCCTGTTCGTCATTTTTCTTTTTCGGGGTATTTAAACCGCAATTTTTCGGATCGCGATTTCTGCCCTGAACTTGTTTTTCGTTTTTCTTTTTGCTCGAGAGTCGGAATCAGGTGATTCATAATCCCAGATCTTCATCTCGAAGCCTTCTTTACGTTAGATCAACTTGAACAAAGTTTTGGCTACTGTAAAATTTGACTTTAGGCCAACTAGTAATTCGGAGCTCGTTTCTTTTACAGTTTGAGTTTCGTTGCTTCTTTCGAGTTGATTCTTTTTGCAAACCGGAGTTCTTAAATTGAACTTTCTGGTTAGATCTCTTATTTGAGTTTTACCCGTGCATTAGTTAAGTACTTATTGTATGCTTGTTTGATTGATTGCGATAGAGTACCCGGAGTGCGTCGCTTGCTACTTTGAGTCTCTAGGTTTTGCGGATCATCAGCAAGGCAAGTAACACTTTGATCATGCTTTCCAATTACCCAGTTTTCATTGCATTAGTCAAACCCTCGCACATTGCATGAGTAGGATCAATTAACTTGTGGGATTGGGAAGTAGTTTGAGGTAGTACCTATTACCTGCATTACATTCAAACCCTTGGGAGTTACTTCTACGTTTGCTGTTAGGACATGCTATGCTCGTAGACGTGGTTTGGGTTTGAGTGAAATCCATGACAGATGTGAGTTGTTAATTAATGGTTCAACTTAAGGTGGCAACTTTAATACACATCTGGTTGGATTGAGGCATCTGGGTATTCCAGGATTGCCTGTTTTTCTTTTCGACCGCCACCCAGGCTCAAAGGGATCATGAGATTTTTCATACTAGAAACTTCCGTGTGCAACCACATGCCAATATGGGCTCTGGCATAGTTGAGTAAGTTGTGGGAAACCTTTCCATGATGGGCTAGCAGATGTAGTTGGGTTTTGTAGGTGTACCGGCCTATCTATCTGGTTAAGGGGGCCTCTTCGGAAAGACTATGTCTCGGTCATCCGTTTCTCAAACACCATGCAGTGCGAGAAACGAAACGGAGGCGATCGAGTCTTGTGGGGAAAGTGCACAAACCTCTGCAGAGTGTACAAACTGATCATGATTAGCCGTGTCC
Source organism: Secale cereale (assembly GCA_902687465.1). NCBI lineage: Eukaryota > Viridiplantae > Streptophyta > Magnoliopsida > Poales > Poaceae > Secale > Secale cereale. Next base: position 237,115,529 of record LR738709.1, read on the forward strand.
CCGGTTATGGACATCTTGAGTATCTGGTACTTGGATTATCATGTGCATCTCAACATGTGACTTTAATTTAATTTTGTTGGGTTTAATGATTACTTTTAATTGGGGTTGAGAGGATGTCTATCTTCTCAACGATGTTTCAACTACCATGATAGTTAATTAAAATACATTCCTTTGAAGTAGGAAAAAATTGGCTTTACGCAAAAAAACTTAACCATAGAGCTTTCCACCAGCCATATTGCATATAGTATAGCTTTATTTTCATTGCATCTCTTGTGTTACCTTGCCAGCATATTCCATGTGCTGACACATTTTTTGGGCTGCAACGTTTCATGTTGTAGACTTTTCAGACGACGAGTAAGATGCCCCTTTTAGGTCGTGGTTCTATACTCAGTGATGCCACTGGTGTTGATGGACTCACTTATCTTCCAAGCCTTCCACTGTTATCGTGTTAGATGGCCTTCAGCCATATTATTTGTAATAAATTCATCGTTGGACTATCGATGTAATAAGTGTGTGATTGCTACTCTGTTATAAATCCTTCAAGTACCATGCGTGTCAGCATTACTGATCCAGGGATGACATTGATGCATGGAGATCATACTGTTTGAGGTCTGGTCGCTACAAGATGGTATCAGAGCATACGCTGACTGTAGGACACGACCACTAAGACAAGCCCTAGAACATTATCCACTCTTTTCTTTTCTGACTCCCCATCTTTTCTATTCTATAGGATGGTGGAAGCAAAGCACAAGTTCATGCAACCGGATGATGATACACCTTTTGGACGACACCTGAAGGAAGTCACAAGATATCTACACATTGGATTACCAAGTTTCACTGGAACCTACAATGCCACTCTACCAGAGGAGGAGCGTTGGCTGATTCAAGCTCAAGTTCCAGGAAGAACGTTCGCACCCGTCACCTCACTCATTGCATTTTCCTTTAATGCACCTACATGGAGCCTAGGAAGGAGTATGGCAGCCCACATTACTATGCGAACGATTGGAGAAGTCTACAAGCAGGAGCTAAAGGACACCATCTACCAGATTTGTGGACGCCAAGATGAGAATTGGGATATGATCAGCACTCGGAAGGGTATATCCATTGCCGCATTCATCCAGGAGTTGAACCACCACATTCGTCGCCAGGAGCACCAGATGTGTGCTGGGATGATAGATTTGAAGAAGGCCCTAAATAGGAATTTGGAGCTAGAAGAAGAACTCAAGTCTACACGCGACGGTTATGAGGAGGAGATGAAGATACTTGTGGAGAAGAATGATGATTTGACTCGGAAGTTAGGGATACTCATGGGAGAAGAAGACGAGGAAGAAGAACTCAAGGAGATTCCACCGGAAGATTATATCATCATAGATGATACAGATTCGGAAGCTGAGGATGGCAAGGATGAAGACTATGAAGATGAAGCTGGGGCAGATATTATGGAATCCTCTGCCGATCAATATTTTTAGATGACCACCCTGTGACTAGTAGTTTACCTCCATATATTAGATTTAGAGCACCTTTGTAACGATCGTTAGATTTGTAAGACCTTGTTTGAAAATGATTGGTGTGATATGATTGTGTGTTTGTCTCATGTGCATATGGGTAGTGATTTTCCCTTAGACCTCTATTCTATTCTAATATCTTCCCTCTACACCCATCAGATGCCTCCAAGACGTGAATTCGAGTTTCCCCCTGAGCTCACCCAGTTGATCCAGCAGCAGAACACCCTGATGCAACTTCTTGTCCAAAACACCCAGAACAACAACAACCCTCCACCACCACCACCTGTGGATAACCTGACACGTTTCTTAAGGTTGCAACCACCCGTGTTTGCTAGCAGCATCGAACCAATTGTGGCTGTGACTAGCTACGCAAGATTGGAAGGGATTTGACCACCGCCAATTGCTCGGATGCTGAGAAGGTGCGATTTGCCGCACACCAGTTGTCTGGACCAGCCGCAGCATGGTGGGAGAATTACACAGCCACTTACCCCGTAGCCAATGTGACTTGGGATCAGTTTCAGCAAGCTTTTCGTACTGCCCATGTCTCGACTGGAGCAATGAGTATGAAGAAGCAGGAGTTTCGCAATCTGCGCCAAGGAAACCGTATTGTGGCCCAGTACGTGGATGAGTTTAGTACCCTATCTCGTTACGCCCCAGATGATGTGGCCACAGATGCCAAGAAGCAGGAGAGATTTATGGAAGGGCTGAATGATGAGATGAGTGTACACTTGATGGTGGCAACTTTCAATAACTATCAGGAGTTGGTTGACCGAGCCCTGATGATTGAAAGGAAGCATCAGCAGATTGAGAGTCGCAAGAGGAAGTATGGGCAAGGAAAGTATAACTCTGGAGCTCAGCAGAAGCCTCGCTTTACCCCTAAAGCAGTAGGACAGTTTCAGCATACCCATGGAGGAAGTAGCTCACACAACCACAATGGCACCAAGAATGGCAATGGCAATGGTAATGGGAATGGAGCCAATGGAAACCAGAACCGCCCTGCACCATCCACACCCACCAAGAGGGATTTAAGCCATGTCACCTGTTACAAGTGTGGGAAGACTGCATATTATGCCAATGAATGCCCAGAAGTTAAGAATGGGAACGGCAATGGAAGCGCCGGGAAGAAGCCCAACCCGTTCAACAAAGGACAAGTGAACCACGTGACCGTGGAGGAGGTAGAAGAGCAACCAGATGTTGTTGTCGGTAAGTTTTTGGTTAAGACATTTACCACAATAGTTCTTTTCGATACTGGTGCATCACATTCATACATTTCAAGGGGATTCGTAAATAGACATAGGATGTCCACCCGAGTTCTTAAGACTCCCATGTTAGTAAGTTCACCTGGAGCAGATTATATGGCACACCAAGGATGTTTTCAGATGCCATTGATCATAGGACGCCATACTTTCCCCTCTGACCTAATAGTCCTGGAGTCACAAGGATTGGATGTGATATTAGGTATGGATTGGTTGTCGAAGTATGGAGGTAACATTGACTGTGCCAGTAAGTCTATTTTGCTCACCACCCCGGAGGGAAAAAGGATTAAGTATGTATCTAGGCATTCGCCTACAAGGACTCAAGTATATTCTCTCACGGGAGTTATTCAGGAGGAAGTGCCAGTAGTGAAGGATTATCCGGATGTGTTTCCAGAGGAGTTACCTGGCATGCCACCGGATAGAGAATATAGAGTTTTTTATTGAACTTTTCCCAGGCACCGAGCCAATTTCTAAGAGACCCTATAGGATGCCCGCAAAGGATAAAGGATTCATACGCCCAAGTTCTTCGCCTTGGGGTTCGCCGGTACTTCTAGTGGAGAAGAAGGATGGATCGTTAAGAATGGTTGTTGATTACCGAGTATTGAATGAAGTAACGATCAAGAACAAGTACCCATTGCCAATGATCAACGATCTGTTCGATAGATTGCAAGGAGCTAAGGTATTTTCTAAGATCGATCTGTGATCAGGGTACCATCAATTGAAGATTCGAGAGCAAGATATCCCTAAGACGGCGTTTACCACTAGGTATGGGTTGTACGAGTATACCGTTATGTCGTTTGGTCTGACAAACGCACCGGCCTACTTTATGAACCTGATGAACAAAGTGTTTATGGAGTATTTGGATAAGTTCGTCGTGGTGTTCATAGATGATATTTTGATCTTCTCGAAGGATGAAGAGGAGCATGAAGAGCATTTGCGTTTAGTATTGGAGAAGCTCAGAGAACATCAGTTGTATGCCAAGTTTTGCAAATGTGAGTTTTGGTTGAAGGAAGTCGGATTCCTCGGACATGTTATATCCGGAGAAGGAATAGCAGTAGATCCCGCCAAGGTGGAGACTGTGACCAATTGGGAAGCACCGACGACCGTTGGAGAGATCCGGAGTTTTCTTGGACTCGCAGGATACTACCGGAGATTTATCGAGAATTTCTCGAAGATTGCAAAGCCAATGACGGAGTTGTTGAAGAAGGACACCAAGTTCCGTTGGACCGAAGAATGTGAGACTAGTTTCCAGGAGTTGAAGAAAAGGTTGGTCTCATCCCATGTGTTGATCCTGCCAGATCAACATAAGGATTATGAGGTGTACTGCGATGCTTCACGTCGAGGACTTGGAGCTGTTCTTATGCAGGAAGGAAGAGTTGTTTCGTATGCTTCACGACAACTGAAACCTCATGAGATGAACTATGCCACCCACGATTTGGAGTTAGCAGCCGTAGTGCATGCATTGAAGACGTGGAGACATTTTCTTATTGGAAACCCTTGTGAAGTATATACGGATCATAAGAGTCTGAAGTATATATTCACTCAGAAGGAGTTGAATCTTAGGCAAAGGAGATGGCTGGAACTCATTAAGGATTATGACATGAGATTGCATTATCATCCTGGAAAGGCTAACGTAGTAGCTGATGCGCTAAGTCGTAAGAGCCATGTCAATACCCTAATGATGGAGGAGTTTCCAAAGGAGTTAGCCGAGGACCTACGAGAAATACGTTTGGAGATAGTCCCGAGAGGCTATGTAGCAACACTAGAAATCCAGTCTACCTTGATGGATAAAATCAGAGAAGCTCAGAAAGCTGACAAGGAGATTGTCGCTATAAAGGAGAGGATGAGCAAAGGAAAAGCTAAAGGATTTCGTGAGGATGAGCACGACACCCTATGGTTTGAGGATCGAATCTATGTGCCCAATGACCCGGAGATTAGGAAGTTGATTTTACAGGAGGCCCATGATTCACCATACTCGATTCACCCAGGAAATACTAAGATGTATTTGAATTTGAAGGATATTTTCTGGTGGAGCGGTATGAAGAAGGATATTGCGGAGTATGTAGCAGTTTGTGATGTATGCCAGAGAGTAAAGGCAGAACATCAGAAGCCAGCAGGATTGTTACAACCTATGCCAATACCCGAATGGAAGTGGGAGAAGCTTGGCATGGATTTTATCACCGGATTGCCCAGGACCAAAGCAGGATATTACTCAATCTGGGTAGTAGTAAACCGATTGACGAACGTAGCCCACTTTATCCCGGTGAAAACCACATATACCAGTGCGAAGTTGGCTAAGATATACATGACCAGAATTGTATGTCTGCATGGAGTTCCGAGGAGTATTGTATCAGATAGAGGAACCCAGTTTACCTCAAAGTTCTAGAATCAGTGACATGAAACTTTGGGTACCAGGCTAGAGTTTAGTACAGCGTTTCATCCGCAGACAGATGGACAGACGGAGAGAGTCAATCAGATTCTGGAGGATATGTTTAGAGCATGTGCATTAGATTATGGATCTAGTTGGGATGACAACTTGCCTTACGCAGAGTTCTCATATAACAACAGTTACCAGGCCAGTTTGAAGATGGCACCGTTCGAGGCATTGTATGGAAGGAGATGCCGAACACCGTTGTCGTGGGATGAAGTTGGAGACCGACAGTTGTTTGGACCAGACTTAATCAAAGAGTCTGAAGAGAAAGTGAAGTTGATCCGAGATAGACTGAAGGTAGCTCAGTCCAGGCAGAAGAGTTATGCTGACTCGAAGCGCAAGGAGATAACCTTTGAGATCAGAGACAGAGCGTACTTGAGGGTATCGCCTCTGCAAGGAGTTAAACGTTTCGGAGTTAAAGGGAAGCTAGCCCCGAGATTTGTGGGACCTTACCGTGTTTTGGAACGCATTGGAGAGGTTGCCTATAAGTTGGATTTGCCCGAAGGATTGTCAGGAGTGCATGACGTGTTTCACGTTTCGCAGCTTAAGAAGTGCCACGCGGAGATGGCCGATATACCGCTTAGAGACACAGTACCCCTGGAAGCAATTCAGTTGGACAGTGACCTGACCTACGAGGAGAAGCCCGTTAAGATTCTCGAATTTTCGAGCAGAGTTACTCGGAGCAAGGTTATCAAGTTTTGCAAAGTTCATTGGAGTCACCACACCAAGGAAGAAGCCACCTGGGAGCAAGAAGATGATCTACGCAAGGACCACCCACACCTGTTCTCTAGCCAAGTCGAATCTCGAGGGAGAGATTCATTCTAAGGGGGGTAGGTTTGTAACATCCCAAATTTTCAATTTGGAATGTTATACATAGATCATAAATTCATTTCATTGTTTTGCATTTTTTTTCCTGGAGTTCCTCGAAATTCTAAGCAACTCAAGGACCTACGGAGAGAGTTGGGGATTTTACCGTTTTCGTATTTGAGTTCGCTTGAATACCGGTACGAGGACAGTGTGATTGTAATTATTTTCTCTCCTAAAAATATTTCTAAATAAAATAAATGAGCGGAGATAATATGACTTCTCCAAAATAACAGAAATATTGGAGGAAAAATATTAAAATCACTTTTGGAATTTTTTTTGGATTTATTTTCGGATTTATTTGCATAGGAAAAATACACGTTTTTCAAAATTGCATTTAGGTCCGGGAAAAATGTTCACTTTGTCCTAAATATTATTGGAGGACGGTGAAAATTTATTTCGGGAATTTTGGAGTCCGTTTGATATTTCTTTCGTTAGTTTTACTGCGCTGGGACTCTATTTAAAAAAAAGGAACCGACTAGGACTAGTAAAGGACCAGGACTCTCGGCTTTAAATAAGCCAAAGCCGGCCCGTTTCGCCCGCCAGCCCGCAGCGCCCCGTCGCCCCAAACCCTAGCCGCCGCCGCCGCGCAACGCCGCCGCCGCCGCCGCCGAGCCGCCACCGCGCAACGCCGCCGCCGCCCGCTCGCCTCGTCGCCCGCGCCGCAGCCCGCCGCCGCCGCCACACCCGCCGCCCCCCTGCGCCGCCGCACGCCGCCCCGCCCGCCGGAGCCGCCGGAGTCGTCGAGGTAGTTTTTTTTTTTGAAAAACCGAATGGTTTAGAAATAAACCAGTAGATTCGTTTTTTTAGATAAGATCGGTTCAGTTTTTTTTATTTTTCGCCGGTTCAGTTAAATAGCGGACGTTCGTCCGTACGTTCATTTTAACGAACGGTTTTTGTTAGTTAATCGCAGACAGCGAACGTTCGTTCGTTAGCCTGTTCGTCGTTTTTCTTTTTCGGGGTATTTAAACCGCGATTTTTCCGATCGTGATTTCTGCCCTGAACTTGTTTTTCGTTTTTCTTTTTGCTCGAGAGTCAGAATCAGGTGATTCAAAATCTCAGATCTTTGTCTCGAAGCCCTCTTTACGTTAGACCAACTTGAACAAAGTTTTGGCTACTGTAAAATTTGACTTTAGGCCAACTAGTAATTCGGAGCTCATTTCTTTTGCAGTTTGAGTTTCGTTGCTCCTTTCGAGTCGAATCTTTTTGCAAACCGGAGTTCTTAAGTTGAACTTTCTGGTTAGATCACTTATTTGAGTTTTACCTGTGCATTAGTTAAGTACTTATTGTATGCTTGTTTGATTGATTGCGATAGAGTACCCGGAGTGCGCTGCTTGCTACTTTGAGTCTCTAGGTTTTGCGGATCATCAGCAAGGCAAGTAACAATTTGATCATGCTTTCCAATTACCCAGTTTTCATTGCATTAGTCAAACCCTCACACATTGCATGAGTAGGATCAATTAACTTGTGGGATTGGGAAGTAGTTTGAGGTAGTACCTATTACCTGCATTACATTCAAACCCTTGGGAGTTACTTCTATGTTTGTTGTTAGGACATGCTATGCTCGTAGACGTGGTTTGGGTTTGAGTGAAATCTATGACAGATGTTAGTTGTTAATTAATGGTTCAACTTAAGGTGGCAACTTTAATACACATCTGGGTGGATTGAGGCATCTGGGTATTCCAGGATTTCCTGTTTTTCTTTTGGACCGCCACCCAGTCTCAAAGGGATCATGAGATTTTTCATACTAGAAACTTCCGTGTGCAGCCACATGCCAATATGGGCTCTGGCATAGTTGAGTAAGTTGTGGGAAACCTTTCCATGATGGGCTAGCAGATGTAGTTGGGTTTTGTAGGTGTACCGGCCTATCTATCTGGTTAAGGGGGCCTCTTCGGAAAGACTGTGTCTCGGTCATCCGTTTCTCAAACACCATGCAGTGCGAGAAACCAAACAGAGGCGATCGAGTCTTGTGGGGAAAGTGCACAAACCTCTGTAGAGTGTACAAGCTGATCATGATTAGTCGTGTCCCCGGTTTTGGACATCTTGAGTATCTGGTACTTGGATTATCATGTGCATCTCAACATGTGGCTTTAATTTAATTTTGTTGGGTTTAATGATTACTTTTAATTGGGGTTGAGAGGATGTCTATCTTCTCAACGATGTTTCAACTACCAAGATAGTTAATTACAATACATTACTTTGAAGTAGGGAAAAATTGGCTTTACGCAAAAAAACTTAACCATAGAGCTTTCCACCAGCCATATTGCATATAGTATAGCTTTATTTTCATTGCATCTCTTGTGTTACCTTGCCAGCATATTCCATGTGCTGACCCATTTTTCGGGCTGCAACGTTTCATGTTGCAGACTTTTCAGACGACGAGTAAGATGCCCCTTTTAGGTCGTGGTTCTATACACAGTGATGCCGCTGGAGTTGATGGACTCACTTATCTTCCAAGCCTTCCGCTGTTATCGTGTTAGATGGCCTTCAGCCATATTATTTGTAATAAATTCATCGTTGGACTATCGATGTAATAAGTGTGTGATTGCTACTCTGTTATAAATCCTTCAAGTACCATGCGTGTCAGCATTACTGATCCAGGGATGACACTGATGCATGGAGATCAGACTGTTTGAGGTCTAGTCGCTACAGTTAGCCCAAATACAAAACAAATATCTAACAAGTGAAAATATTTTGCTGAAGGAGCATATCACCGCACTCAAGGGTATAATCCGCAGGTTGGAGGATCTCCTACGCTCGATGTATGATGATCCGTCATCACTGCTTCCAACTCCATCATCACCACCCCCGAAGAAGGAGACATAATCACATGGGTATGGGCACTCCCCTTGGCAACTGCCAAGCTTGGGGGAGGTGCTCCGGTATCGTATTACCATCACACTCCTATCTTTACCGTTTTTCTTAGTTCGATCCTTTTGGTAATATCTTTATCTAGTGGAATAAAGTTTGGTATGACCGAGTTGTAAGCTTTTGCTTTTTGATCTTTACCTTTGTAATCGAGTCCATGAGCTATATATAATAAAAAAGATTAGTGTTGAGTCAAGGGCTTGATTCTCTCGCTATGGTCATGAGAGAATAAAAAAAATATAAAAAGTATCAAAGAGATAATATTGATCTTATGGAAGGTAATGACTTCACATATAAAGAGTATGATGAATAGAAGTTGTTGAGAGTCAAACCTAGTAATAGGAAGTAATAAAGAAAGAGAGGTTTTCACATACAAATATACTATCTTGGACATATTTTATGATTGTGAGCACTCATTAAAATATGACATGCTAAAGAGTTGATGTTGGACAAGAAGACAATGTAATGAGTTATGTTTTCTTATATCCGAAATAAAGTATATTGTCATGGATCATCCAACATGTTGAGCTTGCCTTTCCCCCTCATGCAAGCCAAAACTCCTTGCACCAAGTAGAGATACTACTTGTGCTTCCATATATCCTTAAACCTAGTTTTGCCATGAGAGTCCACCATGCCTACCTATGGATTGAGTAAGATCCTTCAAGTAAGTTGTCATTGTTGCAACTCTTTAAAATATGTATGACCTATTAGTGTGGAGAAAATAAGCTTTATACGATCTTGTGATATGGAAGTAATAAATGTGACGAACTTCATAATAAAGGTCCCTATCACTAGTGGAAATATAAAGTGACGTTCTTTTGCGCTAAGATTTTGTACATCCAACCATAAAAGCACATGACAACCTCTGCTTCCCTCTGTGAAGGGCCTATCAATTATTCTTACCTTATAAGAGTCAAGGTGATTTTCACCTTTCCTTTTTACATTTTATCCTTTGGCAAGCACATTGTGTTGGAGAGATCCTGACATATATACCCAATTGGATGTAAGTTATCAT
>LR738709.1:237126542-237269654 GCA_902687465.1 Secale cereale
TGTGTGTGTGTGTGTGTGCGCGTGTAGGGGATCTATGGTAGTCCTTTCGATAAGTAAGAGTGTCGAACCCAACGAGGAGCAGAAGGAAATGATAGGCAGTTTTCAGTAAGGTATTTTCTGCAAGCACTGAAATTATCGATAACAAATAGTTTTTTGATAAGGTAATTGGTAACAAGTGACAAATAGTAAAAGTAAATAAGGTGCAGCAAGATGGCCTAATCCTTTTTGTAGGAAAGGACAAGCCTGGACAAACTCTTATATGAAGGAAAGCGCTCCCGAGGACACATGGGAATTATCGTCAAGCTAGTTTTCATCACGTTCATATGATTCGCGTTCGTTACTTTGATAATTTGGTATGTGGGTGGACCGGTGCTTGCGTGCTGACCATACTTGGAAAGCATCCCACTTATGATTAACCTCTATTGCAAGCATCCTCAACTACAAAAGAAGTATTAAGGTAAACCTAACCATAGCATGAAACAAGTAGATCCAAATCAGCCCCTTACAAAGCAACGTATAAACTAGGGTTTAAGCTGCTGTCACTCTAGCAACCCATCATCTACTTATTACTTCCTAATGCCTTCCGCTAGGCCCAAACAATGGTGAAGTGTCACGTAGTCGTCGTTCACATGACACCACTAGAGGAAAGACAACATACATCTCATCAAAATATCGAACGAAAACCAATTTCACATGACTACTTATAGCAAGACTTCTCCCATGTCCTCGGGAACAAACATAACTACTCACAAAGCATATTCACATTCATAATCAGAGGGGCATTAATATGCATAATGGATCTGAACATATGATCTTCCACCAATTAAACCAACTAGCGTCAACTACAAGGAGTAATCAACACTACTAGCAACCTACAGGTACCAATCTGAGGTTTTGGTACAAAGATTTGATACAAGAGATGGACTAGGGTTTGAGAGGAGATGGTGCTGGTGAAGATGTTGATGAAGATAACCCTCCCCAAGATGGGAGAGTTGTTGGTGATGACGGCGGTGATGATTTCCCCCTCCCGGAGGGAAGTATCCCCGGCAGAACAGCTCCGCCGGAGCCCTAGATTGGTTCCGCCAAGTTTCCGCCTCGAGACGTCGGTGTTTTGTCCCAAAAGCCTCCTTATGATTTTTTTCCAGGTCAAAACACCTCATATAGGAGAAGATGGGCATCGGGAAGTCACCAGGTGGCCCACGAGGCAGGGGGCACGCCCCCCACCCTCGTGGACAGGTGGTGGGCCCCCTGATGTATCTCTTTCGCCAGATATTTTTTATATTTTCCTAAATAGTGTTTCTTGGAGTTTCGGGGCTTTTTGAGTTGAGCAGAATAGGTCTCCAATGTTTGCTCCTTTTCCACCCCAGAATTCCAGCTGCCGACCTTCTCCCTCTTCATGTAAACCTTGTAAAATAAGAGAGAAAAGGCATAAGTATTGTGACATAACATGTAATAACAGCCCATAGTACAATAAATATCAACATAAAAGCATGATGCAAAATGGACGTATCAACTCCCCCAAGCTTAGACCTCACTTGTCCTCAAGAGAAAGCCGATATCGAAAAAATATGTCCACATGTTTAGAGATAGAGGTGTCGATAAAAATAAAATACGGACATGAGGGCATCATGATCAACCTTATAACAACAACAACAACACACACACACACGCGCGCACACACACACACACACACACACACACACACACACACACAGACACACACACACACATATATATATATATATATATTGTCATATGACTCTTATGCTAAAGTAACAATCTATTCACAATGTCAAGTATGAATTAGAAACTTCATGCAAACTAACAAACTATGATCTCGGTCATTGAAGCAATCGCAATTTATCGTAACATCGAAAAGAGTCAATATAAGAGCCTTGCAGCAAGTCCACATACTCAACTATCATTTAGTCTTTCACAATTGCTCACACTCACGCAATACTTATGGGTATGGAGTTTTAATCGGACACAGAGAAAGATAGGGGCTTATGGTATTGCCTCCCAACCTTTTACCTCGTGGGTAATGTCAACAGTAATGGACCATGATAACTTACATCCAATTGGGTATATATGTCAGGATCTCTCCAACACAATGTGCTTGCCAAAGGATAAAATGTAAAAAGGAAAGGTGAAAATCACCTTGACTCTTATAAGGTAAGAATAATTGATAGGCCCTTCACAGAGGGAAGCAGAGGTTGTCATGTGCTTTTATGGTTGGATGTACAAAATCTTACCGCAAAAGAACGTCACTTTATATTTCCACTAGTGATAGGGACCTTTATTATGAAGTTCGTCACATTTATTACTTCCATATCACAAGATCGTATAAAGCTTATTTTCTCCACACTAATAGATCATACATATTTTAAAGAGTTGCAACAATGACAACTTACTTGAAGGATCTTACTCAATCCATAGGTAGGCATGGTGGACTCTCATGGCAAAACTGGGTTTAAGGATGTATGGAAGCACAAGTAGTATCTCTACTTGGTGCAAGGAGTTTTGGCTAGAATGAGGGGGAAAGGCAAGCTTAACATGTTGGATGATCCATGACAATATACTTTATTTTGAATATAAGAAAACATAACCCATTACGTTGTCTTTCTTGTCCAACATCAACCTTTTAGCATGTCATATTTTAATGAGTGCTCACAATCATAAAAGATATCCAAGATAGTATATTTATATGTGAAAACCTCTCTTTCCTTATTACTTTCTATTAATTACAACAATGACCAAAACTATGTTTGTTAACTTTTAACAACTTTTATTCATCATACTCTTTATATGTGAAGTCATTACTTTCCATAAGATCAATATGATCTCTTTATTTCTTTTTATACTTTCTTTTATTCTCTTATGATCATAGTGAGATAATCAAGCCCTTGACTCAAAACTAATCTTTATTTATATAGCTCACGGACTCGATACATAGAAGGATAATAAAGCAAAGCTCACAACTAGATCATACTAAACTTTATTCTACTAGATCAAGATACTACCATAAGGATCGAACTAAGAAAAACGGTAAAGATAGAGGTGTGATGGTGATATAATACCGGGGCATCTCCCCCAAGCTTGGCAGTTGCCAAGGGGAGTGCCCATACCCATGTGTTTATGTCTCTTTCTTAGGAGGTGGTGATGATGTAGTTGTTGATGATGTTGGCTTGTCGTCCATCTTCCAAGGCATGGGCTCACCATCGTAGAAGGATGATCAAGTCTCCGGGATCCTCAAATCTGCAGCCAAACTCATCTTCTTGAATCTATATTCATACTCACAATTTTGATTTTGCAGGTCATATATCTGGGCTTGGAGGTGCTCGATTTGCTCATGAAGCTTGAAGATGGTGAAGGAAATATGCCCTAGAGGCAATAATAAAGATGTTATTTGTATTTCCTTATATCATGATAAATGTCTTTTATTCATGCTAGAATTGTATTAACCGGAAACTTGATACATGTGTGAATGCATAGACAAAATAGCATGTCCCTAGTATGCCTCTACTAGACTAGCTCATTGATCAAAGATGGCTATGTTTCCTAGCCATAGACATGAGTTGTCATTTGATCAACGGGATCACATCATTAGGAGAATGATGTGATGGACTAGACCCATCCGTTAGCATAGCACTATGATCGTTTAGTTTTACTGTTATTGCTTTCTTCATGACTTATACATGTTCCTATGACTATGAGATTATGCAACTCCCGAATACCGTAGGAACACCTTGTGTGCTATCAAACGTCACAACGTAACTGGGTGATCATAAAGATGCTCTACAGGTGTCTCCGAAAGTATTCGTGGTGTTGGCATAGATCAAGATTAGGATTTGTCACTCCGAGTGTCGGGGAGGTATCTCTGGGGCCTCTCGGTAATGCACATCATAACAAGCCTTGCAAGCAAATGACTAATGAGTTCGTCATGAGATGATGTATTACGGAACGAGTAAAGAGACTTGCCGGTAACGAGATTGAACTAGGTATAGAGATACCGACGATCGAATCTCGGGCAAGTAACATACCGATGACAAAAGGAACAACGTATGTTGTTATGCGGTTTGACCGATAAAGATCTTCGTAGAATATGTAGGAGCCAATATGAGCATCCAGGTTCCGCTATTGGTTATTGACCAGAGATGAGTCTCGGTTATGTCTACATAGTTCTCGAACCCGTAGTGTCCGCACGCTTAACGTTTGATGACGATCGGTATTATGAGTTTATGAGTTTTGATGTACCGAAGGTAGTTCGGAGTCCCGGATGAGATCACAGACATGACGAGGAGTCTCGGAATGTCCGAGACATAAAGATTGATATATTGGATGACTATATTCAGACACCGGAAGTGTTCTGGAAAGTTTCGGAATTTACCGGAGTGCCGGGGGGGTTACCGGAACCCCCCGGGGGGATGGTGGGCCCTGGTGGGCCATAGGGGAGAGAGAGGGCAGCAGCCAGGAGGTGGCGCGCCCCTCCCTAGGAGGAGGCCGAATAGGACTAGGGGAGGGGGGCGCGGCCCCTCTTTCCCTCTCCCTCTCCCTCTCTTTCCTTCCCCCTTCTTCCTTCTTTGGTAGGTTCCTACTAGGAATAGGATTGCAATCCTATTCCTAGTAGGATTGCAGCCCTAGCCGCACCATAGAGGGCCGGCCGGCCTCCCCCCTTGCTCCTTTATATACGGGGGCAGGGGGGCACCCAAAGACACACAAGTTGAATTGTTCTAGCCGTGTGCGGTGCCCTCCTCCACAGAAACACACCTCGGTCATACCGTCACAGTGCTTAGGCGAAGCCCTGCGCCGGTAGATACATCATATCCGTCACCACGCCGTCGTGCTGACGAAACTCTCCCGTGAAGCTCAACTGGATCAAGAGCTCGTGGGACGTCATCAAGCTGAACGTGTGCTGAACGCGGAGGTGCCGTACGTTCGGTGCTTGATCGGTTGGATCGCAAAGAAGTTCGACTACATCAACCGCGTCACTTGACGCTTCCGCTTCCGGTCTACGAGGGTACGTAGACACACTCTTCCCTCTCGTTGCTATGCATCTGGTAGATAGATCTTGCGTGATCGTAGGAAAATTTTAAAATACTACGTTCCCCAACAGTGGTATCAGAGCCAGGTCTATGCGTAGATGGTATGCACGAGTAGAACACAATGAGTTGTGGGCGATACTAGTCATACTGCTTACCAGCATGTGATACTTTGCTTAGGCGGTATTGTGAGATGAAGCGGCCCGGACCGACATTACGCGTACGCTTACGCGAGACTGGTTTCACCGTTATGAGCACTCGTTGCTTAAAGGTGACTGGCGAGTGTCTGTCTCTCTCACTTTAGCTGAATCAAGTGTGGCTACGCCCGGTCCTTGTGAAGGCTAAAACATCACATACTTGACGAAACATCGTTGTGGTTTTGTATGCGTAGGTAAGAACGGTTCTTGCTAAGCCCGTAGCAGCCACGTAAAACTTGCAACAACAAAGTAGAGGACGTCTAACTTGTTTTTGCAGGGCATGTTGTGATGTGATATGGTCAAGACATGATGAGTTATACGGTTTTGTATGAGATGATCATGTTTTGTAATGTTATCGGCAACTGGCAGGAGCCATATGGTTGTCGCTTTATTGTATGAAATGCAATCGCCATGTAATTGCTTTACTTTATCACTAAGCGGTAGTGATAGTCGTAGAAGCAATAGTTGGCGAGACGACAACGATTCTACAATGGAGATCAAGGTGTCGCACCGGTGACGAAGGTGATCATGACGTTGCTTTGGAGATGGAGATCAAAAGCACAAGATGATGATGGCCATATCATGTCACATATTTTGATTGCATGTGATGTTTATCTTATTATGCTCTTATTTTGCTTAGAACGACGGTAGCATTATAAGATGATCCGTTACTGAATTTCAAGGAATAAGTGTTCTCCCTGACTATGCACCGTTGCGAAAGTTCGTCGTGCCGAGACACCACGTGATGATCGGGTGTGATAAGCTCTACGTTCAAATACAACGGGTGTAAGCCAGTTTTGCACACGCAGAATACTCGGGTTAAACTTGACGAGCCTAGCATATGCAGATATGGCCTCGGAACACTGGAGACCGAAAGGTCGAGCGTGAATCATATAGTAGATATGATCAACATAAGATGTTCACCATTGAATCTAATCCATCTCACGTGATGATCGGACATGGTTTAGTTGATTTGGATCACGTGATCATTTAGATGACCGGAGGGATGTCTATCTAAGTGGGAGTTCTTTAATTAATATGATTAAATTGAACTTTAATTTATCATGAACTTAGTCCTGATAGTTTTTGCATATCTATGTTGTTGTAGATCAATGGCCCGTGCTATCGTTCCTTTGAATTTTAATGCATTCCTAGAGAAAGATAAGTTGAAAGATGATGGTAGCAATTACACGGACTGGGTCCGTAACTTGAGGATTATCCTCATTGCTGCACAGAAGAATTATGTCCTTGAAGCACCGCTAGGTGACAAGCCCCCTCCCGCTAATGTAGACGCTTTGAACGTCTGGCAGTCGCGGTCTGATGACTACACGATAGTTCAGTGTGCCATGCTTTACAGCTTAGAACCAGGACTTCAACGACGTTTTGAATGTCATGGACCATATGAGATGTTCTAGGAGTTGAAGTTAATATTTCAAGCAAATGCCCGGATTGAGAAATATGAGATTTCCAATAAGTTCTACAGCTGCAAGATGGAGGAGAATAGTTCTATCAGTGAACACTTGCTCAGAATGTCTGGGTACTACAATCATATGACTCAACTTGGTTGCAAAGTTGATGAAGATAGTGTTATTGATAGAGTTCTTCAATCACTGCCACCAAGCTATAAAGGCTTCGTGATGAACTATAATATGCAAGGGATGCAAAAGACAATTCCCGAGCTCTTCGCTATGCTCAAGACTGCGGAGGTAGAAATCAAAAAGGAGCATCAAGTGTTGATGGTTAACAAGACCACTAGTTTCAAGAAAAAGGGCAAGGGAAAGAAGGGGAACTTCAAGAAGAATAGCAAGACATTTGCTACTCCCACGAAGAAACCCAAGTCTGGAGCCAAGCCTGAAACTGAGTGCTTCTACTGCAAGGGGACTGGACACTGGAAGCGGAACTGCCCCAAGTATTTGGCGGATAAGAAGGATGTCAAGGTGAACAAAGGTATATGTGATATACATGTTATTGATGTGTACCTTACTAATGCTCGTAGTAGTACCTGGCTATTTGATACCGATTCGCTTGCTAATATTTGTAACTCAAAACAGGGACTACGGATTAAACGAAGATTGGCTAAGGACGAGGTGACGATGCGCGTGGGAAATGGTTCCAAAGTCGATGTGATCGCCGTCAGCACGCTACCTCTACATCTACCTTCGGGATTAGTTTTAGACCTAAATAATTGTTATTTGGTGCCAGCGTTGAGCATGAACATTATATCTGGATCTTGTTTGTTGCGAGATGGTTATTCATTTAAATCAGAGAATAATGGTTGTTCTATTTTTATGAATAATATCTTTTATGGTCATGCACCCTTGAAGAGTGGTCTATTCTTATTGGATCTCGATTGTAGTGATACACATATTCATAATATTGAAACCAAAAGATGCAAGGTTAATAATGATAGTGCAACTTATTTGTGGCACTGTCGTGTAGGTCATATTGGTGTAAAGCGCATGAAAAAACTCCATAGTGATGGACTTTTGGAATCACTTGATTATGAATCACTTGGTGCTTGCGAACCATGCCTCATGGGCAAGATGACTAAAAATCCGTTCTCCGGAACTATGGAGCGAGCAACAGATTTGTTGGAAATCATACATACTGATGTATGTGGGCCAATGAGTGTTGAAGCTCGCGGCGGGTATCGTTATTGTTTGACCTTCACTGATGATTTGAGCAGATATGGGTATATCTACTTAATGAAGCACAAGTCTAAAACATTTGAAAAGTTCAAAGAATTTCAGAGTGAAGTAGAGAATCATCGTAACAAGAAAATAAAGTTTCTACGATCTGATCGTGGAGGAGAATATTTGAGTTTCGAGTTTGGTCTTCATTTGAAACAATGTGGAATAGTTTCACAACTCACGCCACCCGGAACACCACAGCATAATGGTGTTTCCGAACGTCGTAACCGTACTTTATTGGATATGGTGCGATCTATGATGTCTCTTACCGATTTACCACTATCGTTTTGTGGTTATGCTTTAGAGACAGCTGCATTCACGTTAAATAGGGCACCATCTAAATCCGTTGATACGACACCTTATGAACTATGGTTTGGCAAGAAACCAAAGTTGTCGTTTCTTAAAGTTTGGGGCTGCGATGCTTATGTGAAAAAGCTTCAACCTGATAAGCTCGAACCCAAGTCGGAGAAATGTGTCTTCATAGGATACCCAAAAGAGACTGTTGGGTACACCTTCTATCATAGATCCGAAGGCAAGATATTCGTTGCTAAGAATGGATCCTTTCTAGAGAAGCAGTTTCTCTCGAAAGAAGTGAGTGGGAGGAAAGTAGAACTTGATGAGGTAATTGTACCTTCTCCCGAATTGGAAAGTAGTACATCATAGAAAATTGTTCCAGTGATTCCTACACCAATCAGTGGGGAAGTTAATGATGATGATCATGAAACTTCGGATCAAGTTTCTGCTGAACGTCGTAGATCAACCAGAGTACGTTCCGCACCAGAGTGGTACGGCAACCCAGTTCTGGAAATCATGTTGCTAGACCATCATGGACCTATGAACTATGAGGAAGCAATGATGAGCCCAGATTCCGCAAAATGGCTTGAGGCCATGAAATCTAAGATGGGATCCATGTATGAGAACAAAGTGTGGACTTTGGTTGACTTGCCCGATGATCGGCAGGCCATTGAAAATAAATGGATGTTCAAGAGGAAGACCGACGTAGACGGTAATGTTACTGTTTACAAAGCTCGACTTGTTGCGAAAGGGTTTCGACAAGTTCAAGGAGTTGACTACAATGAGACTTTCTCACCTGTAGCGATGCTTAAGTCTGTCCGAATCATGTTAGCAATTGCTGCATTTTATGATTATGAAATCTGGCAAATGGATGTCAAAACTGCATTCCTGAATGGATATCTCAAAGAAGAGTTGTATATGATGCAACCAGAAGGTTTTGTCGATCCAAAAGGTGCTAACAAAGTGTGCAAGCTCCAGCGATCCATCTATGGACTGGTGCAAGCATCTCGGAGTTGGAATATACGCTTTGATGAGGTGATCAAAGCATATGGTTTTATACAGACTTTTGGAGAAGCCTGTATTTACAAGAAAGTGAGTGGGAGCTCTGTAGCATTTCTAATATTATATGTAGATGACATATTGTTGATTGGAAATGATATAGAATTTCTGGATAGCATAAAAGGATACTTGAATAAGAGTTTTTCAATGAAAGACCTCGGTGAAGCTCCTTATATATTACGCATCAAGATCTATAGAGATAGATCAAGACGCTTAATTGGACTTTCACAAAGCACATACCTTGATAAGATTTTGAAGAAGTTCAAAATCGATCAGGCAAAGAAAGGGTTCTTGCCTGTATTACAAGGTATGAAGTTGAGTAAGACTCAATGCCCGACCACTGCAGAAGATAGAGAGAAAATGAAAGTCATTCCCTATGCCTCAGCCATAGGATCTATCATGTATGCAATGCTGTGTACCAGACCTGATGTGTGCCTTGCTATAGGTCTAGCAGGGAGGTATCAAAGTAATCCAGGAATGGATCACTAGACAGCGGTCAAGAACATCCTGAAGTACCTGAAAAGGACAAAGGATATGTTTCTCGTATATGGAGGTGACAAAGAGCTCGTCGTAAACGGTTACGTCGATTCTAGCTTTGACACTGATCCAGATGACTCTAAGTCACAAACCGGATATGTATTTTTATTGAACGGTGCAGCTGTCAGTTGGTGCAGTTCCAAGCAAAGCGTCGTGGCGGGATCTACGTGTGAAGCGGAATACATAGCTGCTTCGGAAGCAGCAAATGAAGGAGTTTGGATGAAGGAGTTCATATCCGATCTAAGTGTAATACCTAGTGCATCGGGTCCAATAAAAATCTTTTGTGACAACACTGGAGCAATAGCCTTGGCGAAGGAATCCAGGTTTCACAAGAGAACAAAGCACATCAAAAGACGCTTCAATTCCATCCGCGATCTAGTCAAGGAGGGAGACATAGAGATTTGCAAAATACATACGGATCTGAATGTTGCAGACCTGTTGACTAAGCCTCTTCCACGGGCAAAACATGATCAGCACCAGGACTCCATGGGTGTGAGGATCATCACTTTGTAATCTAGATTATTGACTCTAGTTCAAGTGGGAGACTGAAGGAAATATGCCCTAGAGGCAATAATAAAGATGTTATTTGTATTTCCTTATATCATGATAAATGTCTTTTATTCATGCTAGAATTGTATTAACCAGAAACTTGATACATGTGTGAATGCATAGAAAAAATAGTATGTCCCTAGTATGCCTCTACTAGACTAGCTCATTGATCAAAGATGGCTATGTTTCCTAGCCATAGACAAGAGTTGTCATTTGATCAACGGGATCACATCATTAGAAGAATGATGTGATGGACTAGACCCATCCGTTAGCATAGCACTATGATCGTTTAGTTTTACTGCTATTGCTTTCTTCATGACTTATACATGTTCCTATGACTATGAGATTATGCAACTCCCGAATACCGTAGGAACACCTTGTGTGCTATCAAATGTCACAACGTAACTGGGTTATCATAAAGATGCTCTACAGGTGTCTCCGAAAGTATTCATGGTGTTGGCATAGATCAAGATTAGGATTTGTCACTCCGAGTGTCGGGGAGGTATCTCTGGGCCCTCTCGGTAATGCACATCATAATAAGCCTTGCGAGCAAATGACTAATGAGTTAGTCACGAGATGATGTATTACGGAACGAGTAAAGAGACTTGCCGGTAACGAGATTGAACTAGGTATAGAGATACCGACGATCGAATCTCGGGCAAATAACATACCAATGACAAAAGGAGCAACGTATGTTGTTATGCGGTTTGACCGATAAAGATCTTCGTAGAATATGTAGGAGCCAATATGAGCATCCAGGTTCCTCTATTGGTTATTGATCGGAGATGACTCTCGGTCATGTCTACATAGTTCTCGAACCCGTAGGGTCCGCACGCTTAACGTTTGATGACGATCGGTATTATGAGTTTATGAGTTTTGATGTACCGAAGGTAGTTTGGAGTCTCGGATGAGGTCACGGGCATGACGAGGAGTCTCGGAATGTCCGAGACATAAAGATTGATGTATTGGACGACTATATTCGGACACCGGAAGTGTTCTGGAAAGTTTCGGAATTTACCGGAGTGCCGGGGAGGTTACCGGAACCCCCCGGGGGAAATGGTGGGCCCTGGTGGGCCATAGGGGAGAGAGAGGGCAGCAGCCAGGAGGTGGCGCGCCCCCTCCCTAGGAGGAGTCCGAATAGGACTAGGGGAGGGGGGCGCGACCCCTGTTTCCCTCTCCCTCTCCCTCTCTTTCCTTCCCCCTTCTTCCTTCTTTGGTAGGTTCCTACTAGGAATAGGATTGCAATCCTATTCCTAGTAGGATTGCAGCCCTAGCCTCACCATAGAGGGCCGGCCGGCATCCCCCCCTTGCTCCTTTATATACGGGGGCAGGGGGGCACCCAAAGACACACAAGTTGAATTGTTCTAGCCGTGTGCGGTGCCCTCCTCCACAGAAACACACCTCGGTCACACCGTCGCAGTGCTTAGGCGAAGCCCTGCGCCGGTAGATACATCATATCCGTCACCACGCCGTCGTGCTGACGAAACTCTCCTGTGAAGCTCAACTGGATCAAGAGCTCGTGGGACGTCATCAAGCTGAACGTGTGCTGAACGCGGAGGTGCCGTACGTTCGGTGCTTGATCGGTTGGATCGCGAAGAAGTTCGACTACATCAACCGCGTCACTTGACGCTTCCGCTTCCGGTCTACGAGGGTACGTAGACACACTCTTCCCTCTCGTTGCTATGCATCTGGTAGATAGATCTTGCGTGATCGTAGGAAAATTTTAAAATACTGCGTTCCCCAACAGATGGCCTCCCCAATGTTCTTGGCATCCAGCTTGTGGTTGTTAGTGAAGTCCATGATCATCATGTGGTTGGCGTTGAGTCCTCGTTCCACCATCCCCTGGCACTTGAAAACTTGTTGCTCCATTACTTCGAGTCTTGTCTCTGCACTTCTGGTCCTCCTTGGCCCCTCAACATCGCGGATGTGCAGCACCCCCTCAGGCACCTCAATGGTTTGAGGGTGTTGCAGCACCTCTGCGAGGTAGGGTTGATGACCTTCTCGAAGAACTTGTCCTTCGGGCGCTTTAAGACGTCATGGTGATCTAGATCTGTAAGAAACACAGCTCGAAACAAAAGCAGAGGATTTTGTCGTGGTACCATGGTGAAAACCTTTGGGGGATTATATAATGAATTTTTACCGACCAGAAGAAATATCGTGCAAGAGAACGGAGTCCGGAGGGCACACGAGGCACGGGAGCGCGCCCAGGGGGGTAGGGCGCGCCCTCCACTCTCGTGGGTGCCTCGTGTCCCTTTGGGACTACTTCTTATTTTCCTATTTTCTAAAATATTCCAAAACGGAGAAAAATTGCCATTAGAACTGTTTTGGAGTCGATTTACTTACCGTGCCACATACCTCTCCCTTTTCGGAGTCTGGATCGTTCTCGAAGGTGTCCCTTATGTATTCCTCCGGGGTTATGGTTTCAATGACATTAGTTTGAACATTTATGGGATTACCTGATATATAATGTTTGATTCTTTGGTCGTTCACCACCTTTGGATTTGTGCCTTCAAAGTTGTTGACTTTTATGGCACCGGAATGATAGACCTCCTCGATAATGTAAGGGCCTTCCCATTTAGAGAGAAGCTTTCCTGCAAAAAATCTTAAACGAGAGTTGTATAGCAAAACATAATCACCTACGTTAAACTCACGCTTTTGTATCCTTTTGTCATGCCATCTTTTAACTTTTTCTTTAAACAATTTGGCATTTTCATAGACTGGGTTCTCCATTCATTAAGTGAGCTAATGTCAAATAAACTATTCTCACTGGCAAGTTTGATATCATAATTGAGCCCTTTAATGGCCCAATATGCCTTATGTTCTAGTTCGAGAGGTAAGTGACATGCTTTTCTGTAAACCATTTTATACGGAGACATACCCATAGGATTTTTATATGCAGTTCTATAGGCCCATAATGCATCATCAAGTTTCTTGGACCAATTATTCCTAGATCAATTAACAGTCTTTTGCAAAATTAATTTCATCTCTCCGTTACTTAGTTCTACTTGTCCGCTAGACTGTGGGTGGTACGGGGATGCAATTAATGATTAACATCATACTTAGCAAGCATTTTGCGGAAAGCACCATGAATAAAATGTGAACCACCATCAGCCATTAAATATCTAGGGACACCAAACCTCGGAAAAATAACTTCTTTAAGCATCTTAATAGAGGTGTTATGATCAGCACTACTAGTTGGAATGTGGCACCCCGGCTCAGAGAAACCAGAACGCCCCGTATTCTAGCCCAGAGATCGAGATGAAGTCTTCTGGAATACGGCACTGCTTAGCATAGAACAAACCAGCTCTCTATTACAACACGAATATGAATACAAGGTCTCCGATATTACAATGAATACATTGGCACGACGACACTACACCAACCACAGTTGCTCTATGCAAGCAGCACAACAACTCGAGGCAGTGGAACCTCTACTGGCAGCGCAACAACGAATGATGATGATGGACTCCAATCCGCGGGGACTCTGGCTGGAACGTTTATCCTAGCTCACGAACATAGGAACCACACCAAAACTAGAAAGCAATCCAGGCACTACCTTCAAGCTGGCATGACACACTAGGTCAGTACATTGAATGTACTTGCAAGCTAACAATAACCAAAAGCAATCAAGACAAACAACAGCATGGAATTAGCAGGTTAAATCAATCATGGACAGAACAACATAGCAGGTACAACATGATACAACTAGAACAATACGAACATGGCATGAACATATGAACATGATAATACTAGCATGCAACATGATGACAATATCATTCACCAACTTACTCTGCTCGGTTACCTCGTCACCATCACATGCATCACTTACCAGCACAAACACCACACGATCATCTCAGGATCCAATCAAGCTTGGTATTAACAATACCGTAGTAATCATTTATGGCCACAAGGAGCTTGACCTTTACCCTTGACTCTCGCATAACATCCCAAATATCCAACAGGTTGGTACTCACGATACCATAGTGATCCTCTCACGATAACATAAGTATCAACCAACTTTCTCTCATCATCGAACCGGAGTTGTTATTAAGCACATTATTTTTATTACAGTTGACCCATAGTGTGACCTACTACGAACTTGTGCCCATGACCAAGGACACGGTTATCGGTAGATTGAATACACTCTGCAGAGGTAGCGCACTTTACCCACACCACGAAACCCTGGCCTCGCACTCCCATACGTGCAGACCAAAAGGTTCCGATGAAACCATCCATTTGACATGGCACTCTCCCGGCCACTCCGACCATCTCCCTCCCAGGGCTAGATCTTGGGTGGCCCCGTGTCTACCAAAGACACCAACTGCCAATGTCGTGGCAAAACGGTCCCAAACGGGGACAAGGATCCATAAAAAAACGAGCACACAATGTTAGGTCTGCTTATCGGGCCAGGGTATGCACGCCCATAACCTTCCCTCGCGGGAGGCACCAGAGAGAGGCACAACAAAGGACCGATTTAAGACCTCCCCATAAGGTAAGCGTGGTTGCACTGGAAAAAGCTCGATTTGGTGGCACCATGACTCAGCCAACAGTTGTTCAAGTTTATTATTAGCCGGTTAAACTTGAATGCAAAAATGTTGAGTCATCATAAAATAACATGATGCAACTACAATGCATTAACAGGATATAAACATAAGCATGGAGGTGCAACATAATTATCGAGCATAACCACAATGAAGCATATGTCCAAATTAGCACGGCATGCTGACGTGCATGAATATCACAAGTATAACACTACTCATGGCATACTTGACTACTAGCATCATAAAATATACCATGCAAGAACATACTAGCATCAACAATAAATACCATGCAAGAACATAACGAGAGTACTACCAAGTAAGCATGTAACCAGCTAGTTGCAACAGAACAGGCACAACCATGGTACTAGATAGCAGACAGCAAACATGCAACAGACGAGCATTACTACTACTAGCATGTACTTCTCCTACCAAGCACAATATGTGAACAAGATACTACCGAGTAGTACACACTAACAAGAAGCATCGGAACATAGCATGAAAGTGATCATGAATCCACGAACATAACCAAAACAACGACAACAGTAGCAATCAAGCAGACAGATAACGACAAACTTTTATTAAATATTCAATTTGAAAACCATGGCTACTGCATGGCTATCATGCAAATGGCTGTTGTGGCTTGCCTGGGGGTCATGGAGCCTCCGGGAAGAAGTGCGGTGAAGGCGCGTAACGATTCTCCGGAATGGTTCTCCTTCGGAGGGGGATAGATAAGTGCAAGGGCAATATAGTCATTTTCACAGTGTGAACACCTAGTGAAAATGGTACCAAAAGAAAGAGTTCGACGAGACGAAGACATGAGCGTTGGTTTCACCTCAATCGGACTTACGGTTGCGGAGATACGAGGTGTTGAACACCAGGGACCAATCTGTGAATATTTTCATCACCAACGGGTCCTTGAGTGGATAAGATAGAAACAGATTTCAGAAAATATGCTTTCTGAATAAGAAAATGTACTTCAGGCCGGAGTAGAAACAAAGTACGTTTTAGAAGAAGAAAACATACTGCGGAAAAAACACGTTTCCACTTGCCACATCAGTGGGGCGCTTGGGCCACTGACGGGCCGGGCCCATGGGCAGGGGAGGGGGCACGAGCGCACGTCGTCTTCCTCCTCATGTCGCTCATGTTCTCACGTGAACAGAGGAGAGGAGCAGGGGAGAGAGCGGCAGCGGCCTGGCCGGCTCCGGCCGTCTTCGGCCAGGGAGCGGGTACCGGCGGGACCGGGGCAGCGTGACGCGTCCGTCTAGAGGCCAAGGGAGTGGCGGGGATGCCTGGGATGGAGACGAGAGGCGGCGACCGGAGGTGGACAGAGGCGAGTCGGTGGTGGAGGTCTCTTGCGAAGCGAGCACTCTGGCGAGGGGGCAAGTGGGTGGGGCGAGTCGTGGGGATGAGGGGGGCTTGGTGGACTTGCAGGGGAGGCGAGGGGAGGCCTGTGGTGGCCGGACTCAAGTCGAGGCCGAGGCGGCCATGGTGGATGGTGACGAACAGAGGCAAAACGAGGCACTCCGGTGGGCTAGGAGGAACGGCGAGAGGCTTGGGAGGTGGGGAAGACCTCGGGTGTCCTTATATAGGCCGAGGGGAGGGCTCGGGATCGCTCAAGAAGCTCCGGCCGACATGCCAAAAAGGAGCAGAGGACGGGTGTGTCACGGGGAGCTCGACAGCGACGCGACCAGGGCGTGTCCGGATGGGGCAGCGATGCAGGGAGATGCAGCCGAGCACTTCCGAGCTAGAGGACATGATGTGGACGCGAGAGGTAGAGGGAACGGACGATAACAGGGGCGGGAACGCTCCAGAGCGCGCGTTTGACTGGTCGTGACCCGTGGTCACCGCGTGAGCTGGACCAAATGGCGCGTTCTGGCCGAGCCGTCCATCTCTACAGGAATGACCTTAGTGTCGTGACTACAAAAGCGGTAAGAACTTGGTCCAGGGGCAAAGAAGAGAAACGCACGAGTAGACAAATCAGGTGAACAACAAGGTGTTTGTGCTGCGGGGAGACAAACACATAAGGAGATAGACTCGGGGCTTTGGCATGGTGTGATCACATGCTAAGATGATCACCTCTGCAAATTTGCAGCTCATTAGGATGAAGATAAATGACACTTGCTGTAGGAAGTGTCATAATGGCCAGATTAGGGAAATATGAAGCTGCACTCACACACTTACTGGGAATGAGCTGAAAATTATCATGGCCCAATGATTTGAAGATATAAAGATGCCCAAGAAGTTTCATGGCATTTGGATGAACCAAAATAGCACTTGCTTCACAAAGCATCTCTCTGGCCAAAATCTTGGACAATTTTCACAGGGCAAATGGATTAATGGATTGAGCCAAACCTTGGTGGAGAGAGTTCATATGGATAGGAGAATGCTCTGGAAAGTTTTCAGCTTAAATGAAGCAATATAAAATATAGTTGCTTCACAAATTGAAAATCTGAACAGAAACTTAGATTTGGAGTTGAGCTCATATGGATGAATGGAATGAGATCAATTTTGGTATAGTGTGATTATTTGATCATATGAAGGATGTGACAAAGTTTCACCTCATTTGGACATGCCTAGAATATACTTCCTTCACAAAGTTCCTTTTTGTACAGAAACTTTGGAAAATCACTGAAAAATATTTACTAGGCAAATGAGTATGAAATTTGGCACAGGGCAATGATATGGACATGAAAGATGTCCAAGAAGTTTGGGGGCAATTGGGCAAAGATAAATAGCACTTGCTTTGCAATGTGCCATTTCGGGCAGAATAGGAAATGAATTATTTGAGGATTATTTTTTAACATGGCAATGAAAAGTTTTGCCACATTTGAGCAAGATATGATCCAAAAAAATATGAGAATTATTTGGGAATTTTTAGAATGACAGAGATATAGGTTGCTTCACAACCTATTGCAAAAAGAGTTATTCCTTTAATAGAAAAGGAATATTCCCTAGAAAAAGAATTTTGGGTTAGGTTAGGGATGGAAATGGCAGGGTGTGGGTATGATGATGAGGATGGCAAGCCACTATAAAACCTAGGAAGATAGGATCTTCCCGAGTTTCAAAACCACATAGCTACAGAAAAGCAAATAAAATCAATAAATTCAAGAAAATCAAAGGAAAAAGAAAAGGGCAAAATCCAGGCTGTCTCGTCCTCAAGATTTGGTTGCTCAGGGATAAGTAAATATTCCGACTTGAAGAAACCGTTTCCAACTCGGGTTTCTCCATTTATTCCCATATAATGTTCCCACTGAATTGGATCTGACTGAATGCCTTGCTCTAGGGTGGTTTGCTTCACCATTTCTGACATTCTAACCGGGCTTGCCTCATATGTTCATGTTCATACTGACTCAAATTTTCTTTCGTATCTATTGGCTTAGCTGAGATCCGAAAGATTATCATAACTATCATCCGTGTCCTTCTCGAGACTGATCCTTGCTGGAGATGTTATTCTTGTATCGAGTACTGAGGATATTCCATGGAGTTGGGAATACTTCTTCCCATGGAACAAGGACTCTCTTCCATCCAGGCATCGTGTTGCCCGAATATAGATGCACACCTTCTGGGTTGAATCATACCTTGGTCTTGTCCATGTCTTGAGTATCGGGATTTTTATCCGGTTCCCGTGTGCTTATACAGATCTCGTTACTATTGTTGACTTTGCCGGACAGTGACATCACCTTGTCGGATGTGCGGGGTGGATCTTGATAACTACTGCCAAGATGGTGTCTCATTGTTGTCTTACATCAAGATTTGTCAATTCTTGCATCACCACTGATTTTTTGTCCCTCGAATAACGGGTGTGGTTGTCGGATCCTTACTGTGAATTCTTCCTTGTGCATAGGACTTGCATGAATTTGGCAGCATACTCATAGTATGAACAATTAGCTAATTCTTGAGGCATACCTTTGTTCTGACTGATTCTTATTTCTGACTTACTGCTGCAGATCTGCCACTTTGAAAACACTGACATACGCTGACAATCCATTGTTTAATATCTGGTACCAGTGCCGTACTGAAGAAGACTTAACAGCTTGCATTGGAAGCCACCGGGATATCGTGCTGAGGAAGATTGGGTACTCTACTTCATAAGCTTCCCCCCTTAAAGACTTGCTAGGGAAGATTCGGTACCTTTCGCCAGAAGCTTGTGCAGTATCTTATTGAAGGAGACTGGATATCTTACACATGAAACCATCCATTTATACCTTACTGATGCAAACAGGGGAATCTTGCCTTGTACGCTTCACTGATAAATTTTGGAGATGGACTGGACTGATTTTTCCTTTGTGAACATATATTCTTGTCATTTCAGCTTCTCATTACTTGTGTGACAAGAATTGTCTGACTGTCCTGGTTGAATTCATTGCACATTTGTACTGACTTTTGGTTGTCACACGCTTCAACACTGACTCATGGCAGAATCAATCCTTGTGTACTGACAACACTTCTGACTTGAAATGCATGGTTGGACTTGGATCCAATTTTGTTCTCTTGCTGCAATAATGGTGGATCTCTGACGGGTACTTGTTACCAAAAATCTGAGCAGGATATAATTTGTATCCAGACCTGATGTCTGTAATACAATGATGTCGGCTGAAAATCTCATTGCTTGAGTTCCTTCTCATGACTTCTTCTGATCCGGTGTGTCAATGAGCAATTTCCATAAGGGGGTAACAGCGAAGATTCAAATAAAAAAGCACGAGAAAACGATCGATTGCAACCAAGCACACATCAAACAAGCTAAATAAAGCACACAACAAACAAACTACAAAACTATCCAGACAGGCACACACAAGCACACACAAGCATAAACAAGCAATGATACTACAGCAGATGCACATGCACTACGCGAAGGACTACACCCTACGCTAGAGAAAACGCTTGGGAGCTGACGAAGAAGCTAAGGGAGTAGCGAGTGGAACTGCTGACTCCGGAACTCCGGATGGGTGAGGCGGAGAGGTTTGAGAAGCTGGCGGAGACTGGGTAGGGTGGCACAAAGCAATCTCGTGGTTCGAAGGGTGTCTCGGACTATCTCCAAAATAATTATACACACGTCCGTCATGTAACGAGACATGGCGAGGATAGCCGGGTCATCTTGGGGGTCGACAGATGGGATCTAGATTTGCTTAGGACTATCGATGATGGTGGGATAATATTGATAAGAACGGTTCTCTTGCACCATGCTCTCTTGATGACGAAGACCGGTGATTCTTGCCATTGCGGCAAGATGAACGGCATGCTCGGGAGAAGCGCTGTAACCACCGTGGAAACTGTAGGTGTGCTTACCAACAGGAATCGGGGCTGACAGATGGACATGAGCAACATATTCCAGGATTCTTCCTCCGGCAAAAAACTGGAATACTTGATATTGAGGTGTATCTCCGCGGGGATAAATGCTACGCCACATATCGCTAAGGAGGGTGGCAAAGCTGAGAGGTGCAGGAGTGGGACTGAACGCAATAGGAGCAGCACTTAGAGCTCTAGGGAGGGCACTGAAATAATGGAGGTTGGCAGCCATCCACGCACGAAATAGGGGTTAGGCATAACCGAATAAAACTATATGTAGCAAACAAATGCAACTACCAAATGCATCGAGCAAGGGAAACACCCAGACACTATACTACTGTTTTCTAACGTTCCAGCGAACTAGGACGCTCTACAGCCAGACCTGCTCTGATACCAAGCCTGTGGCACCCCAGCTCAGAGAAACCGGAATGCCCCGTATTCCAGCCCAGAGATCGAGATGAAGTCTTCTGGAATACGGCACTGCTTAGCATAGAACAAACCAACTCTCTATTACAACACGAATATGAATACAAGGTCTCCGATATTACAATGAATACATCGGCACGGCGACACTACACCAACCACAGTTGCTCTATGCAAGCAACATAACAACTCGAGGTAGTGGAATGTCTACTGGGAGCGGAACAACGAATGAAGATGATGGACTCCAATCCGTAGGGACTCTGGCTGGAATGTTTATCCTAGCCCGCGAACACAGGAACCACACCAAAACTAGCAAGCAATCCATGCACGACCTGCAAGCTGGCATAACACGCCAGGTCAGTACATTGAATGTACTTGCAAGCTCACAACAACCAAAAGCAATCAAGACAAACAACAGCATGGCATTAGCAGGTTAAATCAATCATGAACAGAACAACATGGCAGGTACAACATGATACAGCTAGAACAATACGAACATGGCATGAACATATGAACATGATAATACTAGCATGCAACATGATGACAATATCATTCACCAACTTACTCTGCCCGGTTACCTCGTCACCATCACATGCATCACTTACCAGCATGGAAACCACACGATCATCTCAGGATCCAATCAAGCTTGGTATTAACAATACCATACTAATCATTTATGACCACAAGCAGCTTGACCTTTACCCTTGACTCTCGCATAACATCCCAAATATCCAATAGGTTGGTACTCACGATACCACAGTGATCCTCTCACGATCACGTAAGTATCAACCAAATTTCTCTCATCATCGAACCGGGGTTGTTATTAAGCACATTATTATTATTATTACTGTTGACACACAGTGTGACCTACTACGAACTTGTGCCCATGACCGAGGACGCGACTGTCGATAGATTAAATACACTCTGCAGAGGTAGCGCACTTTACCCACATTATGGAACCCTGGCCTCGCACTCCCATACGTGTGGACCAAAAGGTTCCGACGAAACCCTCCCTTTTTCATGCCACTCTCTCGGCCACTCCGACCATCTCCCTCTCAGGGCTAGGTCTTGGGTGGCCCCGTGTCTACCAAAGACACCAACGACCACTGTCGTGGCAAAACGGTCCCAAACGGGGACAAGGATCCATAAAAAAATGAGCACACAAGGTTATGTCTGCTTACCGGGCCAGGGTATGCACGCCCATAACCTTCCCTCGCGGGAGGCACCATTGAGAGGCACAACAAATGACCGAGTTAAGACCTCCCCATAAGGTAAACGTGGTTGCACTGGAAAAAGCTCGATTTGGTGGCACCATGACTCAACCAACAATTGTTCAAGTTTATTATTAGCCGGTGAAACTTGAATGCAAAAATGTTGAGTCATCATAAAATAACATGATGCAACTACAATGCATGAACATGATATCAACATAAGCATGGAGGTGCAACATAATTATCGAGCATAACCACAATGAAGCATATGTCCAAATTAGCTAGCATGGCATGGTGACGAGCATGAATTTCACAAGTATAACACTACTCATGGCATACTTGACTACTAGCATCATAAATAAATACCATGCAAGAACATACTAGCATCAACAATAAATACCATGCAAGAACATAACGAGAGTACTACCAAGTAAGCACGTAACCAGCTAGTTGCAACAGAACAGGCACAACCACGGTACTAGATAGCAGACAACAAACATGCAACAGTCGAGCATTACTACTACTAGCATGTACTTCTACTACCAAGCATAATAGGTGAACAAGATACTACCGAGTAGTACACACTAACAAGAAGCATCGGAACATAGCATGAAAGTGATCATGAATGCACGAACATAACCAAAACAACGACAACAGTAGCAATCAAGTAGATAGATAACGGCAAACTTTTATTAAATAGTCAAGTTGAAAAACCATGGCTACTGCATGGCAATCATGCAAATGGCTGTTGTGGCTTGCCTGGGGGTCATGGAGACTCCGGGAAGAAGTGCGGTGAAGCCGCGGAATTATTCGCGGGTATGGTTCTCCTTCGGAAGGGGCTAGATAAGGGCAATGGCAATATGGTACTTTTCACATTGTGAACACCTAGTGAATATGGTACCAACAGAAAGAGTTCGACGAGACGAAGACGTGAGCGTTGGTCTCACCTCAATCAGAGTTATGGTTGCGGAGATACGAGGTGTTGAACACCAGGGACCAATCTGTGAATATTTCATCACCAACGGGTCCTTGAGTGGTAAGACAGAAACAGATTTGAGAAAATACACTTTCTGAATAACAAAACGTAATTCGGGCCGGAGTAGAAACAACGTACGCTTTTAGAAGAAGAAAACATACTCCGGGAAAAACATGTTTCCACTTGCCACGTCAGCGGGGCGCCTGGGCCACTGACGGGCCGGGCCCAGGGGCAGTGGACGGGGCATGGGCGCACGTCGTCTTCCTCCTCCTATCGCTTCTGTTCTCACGTGAACTAGGAGGGGAGCAGGGGAGAGAGCGATGGTGGCCTGGCCGGCTCCGGCCGTCTCCGGCCAGTTTGCAGGCACCGGCGGGGCTAGGGCGGCGTGGCGCGTCCGTCCAGAGGGCAAGGGAGTCGCGGGGAGGCCCGGGGTGGAGATGAGAGGCGGCGACAGGAGGTGGACAAAGGCGAGTCGGTGGTGGAGGTCTCCGGCGAAGCAGGCACTCCGGCGAGGGGGCAAGTGGGTGGGGCGACTCGTAGGGATGAGGGGGGCTCGGTGGACTTGCGGGGGAGGTGAGGGGAGGCCTGTGGTGGTCGGACTCAAGTCGAGGCCGAGGCGGCCTTGGTGGACGGCGACGAATAGAGGCGAAACGAGGCACTCCGGTGGGCTAGGTGGAACGGGGAGAGGCTTGGGAGGTGTGGAAGACCTCGGGTGTCCTTATATAGGCCGAGGGGAGGGCTCGGGATCGCTCGAGAAGCTCCGTCCAACATGCAAAAACAAAGCAGAGGACGGACGCGTCACGGGGAGCTCCACGGTGACGCGACCAGGGCGAGTCCGGACGGGGCAGCGATGCAGGGAGATGCAGACGAGCATGGGCGAGCTAGAGGACATGATGTGGACGTGAGAGGCAGAGGGAACGGATGAGAACAGGGGCGGGAGCGCTCCAGAGCGCGCGTTTGACTGGTCGTGACCCGTGGTCACCGCGTGAGCTGGACCAAATGGCGCGTTCTGGCCGAGCCATCCATGTCTAAAGGAATGACCTTAGTGCCCTGAGTTCAAAGGCGGTAAGAACTTGGTCCAGGGGCAAAGAAGACAAACGCACGTGGAGCCAAAGCAGGTAAACAACAAGGTGTTTGTGCTGCAGGGAGACAAACACAGAAGGAGATAGACTCGGGGCTTTGGCATGGTGTGATCACACGCTAAGATGATCACCTCTTCAAATTTGCAGCTCATTAGGATGAAGATAAATGACACTTGCTATAGAAAGTGTCATAATGGCCAGATTAGGGAAATATGAAGCTGCACTCACACACTTGCTGGTAATGAGCTGAAAATTATCATGGCCCAATGATTTGAAGATATAAAGATGCCCAAAAAGTTTCATGCCATTTGGATGAACCAAAATAGCACTTGCTTCATAAAGCATCTCTTTGGCCAAAATCTTGGAAAATTTGCATAGGGCAAATGGATTACTGGATTGAGCTAAAACTTGGTGGAGAGAATTAATATGGATAGGATAATGCTCTAGAAAGATTTCAGCTTAAATGAAGCAATATAAAATATAGTTGCTTCACAAATTGAAAATCTGAACAGAAACTAAGATTTGGAGTTGAGCTCATATGGCTGAATGGAATGAACTCAAATTTGGTAGAGTGTGATGATTTGATCATATGAAGAATGTGACAAAGTTTGATCTCATTTGGACATGCCTAGAATATACTTCCTTCACAAAGTTCCTTTCTCGATAGAAACTTTGGAAAATCACAGAAACATATTTACTAGGCAAATGAGTATGAAACTTGGCACAGGGCAATGATATGAACATGAAAAGATTTCCAAGAAGTTTGGGGGCAATTGGGCAAAGATAAATAGCACTTGATTTGCAAAGTGCCATTTAGGGCAGAATAGGAAATGAATTATTTGAGGATTATTTTTTAACATGGCAATGAAAAGTTTTGCCACATTTGAGCAAGATATGACCCAAACATATTATGAGAATTATTTGGGAATTTTCAGAAGATATAGGTTGCATCACAACCTAGGGCAAAAAGAATTATTCATTTAATAGAAAAGGAATATTCCCTAGAAAAAGAATTTTTGGTTAGGTCAGGGATGGAAATGGCAGGGTCTTGGGATAATGATGAGGATGGCAAGCAACTATAAAACCTAGGAAGACAGGATCTTCCCAAGTTTCAGAACCACATAGCCACAGAAAAGCAAATAAAATCAATAAATCCAGGAAAATCAAAGGAAAAAGAAAAGGGCAAAATCCAGGTTGTTACTTGGAATAGCATCTAACCACTTAGTAACGTATTCAACAACAACTAAAATATGTGTATACCCAATAGAGGAAGGAAATGGTCCCATATAATCAAAGCCCTAGACATCAAATGGTTCAATAACAAGTGAATAGTTGATAGGCATTTCTTACGTCTACTAATATTACCAATTCTTTGACATTCATCACAAGGCAAGACAAACTTACGGGCATCCTTGAAGAGAGTAGGCCAATAAAAACCAGATTGCACTACCTTATGTGCAGTTCTATCTCCAGCATGGTGTCCTCCATAAGCCTCAGAATGACACTTGCGTAGGATCTATTCATGTTCATGCTCAGGCACACAACGTCTAATAATACCATCTACTCCTTCTTTATAAAGGTGTGGGTCATTCTAGAAGTAATGTCTTAAATTATAGAAAAACTTTTTCTTTTGCTGGTATGTGAAACTAGGTGGTATAAATTTAGCAACAATGTAATTAGCATAATCAGCATACCATGGAGCAGTATGAGAAGCATTTATGATAGCTAATTGTTCATCAGGAAAGCTATCATCAATGGGTAGTGGGTCATCAAGAATATTCTCTAATATAGACAAGTTGTCTACAACAGGGTTCTCGGCTCCCTTTCTATCAGTGATATGCAATTCGAATTCTTTTAGCAAGAGAACCCATCTAATAAGTCTAGGTTTAGCATATTTCTTATCCATGAGATATTTAATAGCAGCATGATTAGTGTGAACAGTTGCTTTAGAATCGACAATGTATGGTCCGAACTTATCACATGCAAATACAACTGCTAAAAATTCTTTTTCAGTAGTAGCATAATTTCTCCGGGCATTGTCTAGAGTTTTACTAGCATACTGGATAACATTTAATTTCTTATCAACTCTTTGTCCTACAACAACACATACATCATAGTCACTAGCATCACACATAATTACAAAGGGTAAATTCCAGTCACGAGGCTAGACAATAGGTGCAGAGGTCAATGCTTTCTTAAGTATTTCAAATGCTTCTACACAATCATCATCAAAGACAAAAGGAACATCTTTTTCTAAGAGGTTAGTCAGAGGCCTAGAGATTTTTGAGAAGTCCTTAATGAACCTCCTATAAAAACCGGCATGACCAAGGAAACTTCTTATACCTTTGATGTCCTTGGGACACGGCATATTTTCAATAACATCAACTTTAGCTTTATCAACTTCAATACCTCTTTTAGAAATTGTATGCCCCAAGACAGTACCTTCATTAACCATAAAGTGGCACTTCTCCCAATTCAAGACAAGATTAGTTTCTTCACATCTCTGCAAAACTCGATCAAGGTTGCTCAAGCAATCATCAAAGAAGTTCCATAAACGGAAAAAATCATCCATGAAAACCTCAACAATCTTTTCACAAAAATCAGAGAATATAGCCATCATGCATCTTTGAAAGGTAGCAGGTGCATTACATAAACCAAAAGGCATACGACTATAAGCAAAGGTACCGAACGGGCAAGTAAAAGTGGTCTTTTTCTTGATCCTCTTTTGACACAGGTTTTTGAGAGAAACCCGAATAGCCATCTAGAAAGCAAAAATGAGTATGTTTGTATAATCTTTCTAGCATTTGATCAATAAAAGGTAAAGGGTAATGATCCTTTTTAGTGGCTTTATTTAATTTGTGGAAATCAATTACCATCCTATAACCTGTAACAATTCTTTGTGGGATCAATTCATCTTTATCATTAGGAACAACAGTAATAACTCCCTTCTTAGGGACAATGGACAGGACTTACCCACTGACTATCACCAACTAGATAAATTATACCTTCCTGTAGAAGCTTTAGTATTTCTTTTCTTACTACTTCTTTCATCCTAGGAATTAACTGTCGTTTGTGATCAACAACCGGTTTAGCGTCTTTCTCCAATTTTATTTTGTGTTGGCATAAAGTGGAACTAATGCCTTTAGGATCATCAAGAGTATATCCAATGGCAGCACGGTGCTTCTTTAGAGTTTTAAATAATTTATCTTCTTCTTGCTCTGAAAGGTTAGCACTAATAATAACATGATATATCTTCTTTTCATCAAGATAGGCATACTTAAGAGCATCAGGTAATGGTTTGAGCTCAAACACGGGATCACCCTTGGGTGGAGGAGGATCCCCTAGAATCTCAACATGCAACTTGTGTTTCAATAAAGGTCCCTGTTTAAAGAATATTTAATCTATTTCCCTTCTCTCATTCATATACATATCATTTTCATGGTCTAGCAGATATTGTTCTAAAGGGTCGTTAGGAGGCACATCAATAGAAGCAAGACCAATAATTTCATCCTTACTAGGCAATTCTTTATGATGGGGTTGTCTACGAAATTTAGCAAAGTTAAAATCATGAGACATATCCCCTAAACCAATAGTAACAACATCCTGTTTGCAGTCTATCTTAGCATTAATAGTATTCAAGAAGGGTCTACCAAATATAATGGGGCAAAAATCATCTTGTGGGGAACCAAGAACAAGCAAATCAGCAGTTATTTAACTTTCCCACACAAGACTTGAAAATCTCTGACAATCCCAACTGTTGAAATAGTGTCTCTATTGGCAAGCCTAATAGTAACATCAATAACTTCTAGCTCAGCCGGTGCAATATCGTGCATAATTTCTTCGTATAAGGAATGAGGTATTGCACTAGCACCAGCATCCATGTCACATAAACCATGATAGCAATGATCTCCTAATTTAACAGAAATAACAGGCATGCCTACAACATGTCTATGTTTAGTTTTAGTATCGGGTATAGCAATTCTAGAAGCTTCACCACAGAAGTAAATGACATGCCCATCAATATCGTCGACCAAGAGATCCTTAACCATAGCAACACTAGGTTCAACTTTAATTTGCTCAGAGGGTGTAGGTGTTCTAGTATTACTCTTACGAACCACAGTTGAAGCTTTAGCGTGATCCTTTATTCTAGCAGGAAAGGGTGGTTTCTCAATATAAGCGGTAGGAACAATAGGATCAACATTATAAGTGATAGTCTTTTCTTCAACTTTAACAGGTTCAACTACTTTTACTTTAATGGGAGGATGATATTTAAACCACTTCTCCTTAGGGAGGTCAACATGAGTAGCAAATGATTCACAGAAAGAAGCTACTATCTCAGAGTCAAGTCCATATTTAGTGCTAAATTCACGGAAAACATCAGTATCCTTAAAAGATTTAACACAATCAAACCTAGGTGTTATACCTGACTCCTTACCTTCATCGAGATCCCAGTCTTCAGAGTTGCGTTTAATTCTTTCCAATAAATCCCATCTAAATTCAATAGTCTTCATCATAAAAGAACTAGTGCAAGAAATATCGAGCATGGAGCGATTATCGAGATAAAGCCGAGCATAATTTTTTTGAATAGTAATTTCTCTTGAGAGATCATGATTGGGGCATGAATATAACATTGACTTAAGCCTCCCCCAATCTTGAGCGACACTTTCTCCTTCGCGAGGCCAAATATATATATATAATTGCGATCACGATGAACCTGATGCACAGGATAGAACTTCTGATGAAATTCCAATTTCAACCGGTTGTAGTTCTAGGATCCAATATCATCTCATAGTCTAAACCATGTCAATGCTTTTAACTTCAAAGATAAAGGGAATACCTTCTTATTGATAACGTCCTCGGGCATACCTGCAAGCTTAAATAATCCACAAACTTCATCCACATAGATTAGGTGCAAATCGGGATGTCATGTTCCACCTCCTGTAAAGGGATTAGCTAGCAGTTTCTCTATCATACCTGAAGGAATTTCAAAGTAAACATTTTCAGTAGGTTCAGTAGGTTGTGGAGCAACTCTTTTCTCTACTGGTTGGGGTGAAGATACCCCGAACAAGCCCCTAAAAGGATTATGTTCCATAGTAACAAGTGTCAGTAAATTTCAGCACACTATATAAATTTTTCCTTACCAAAAGCGCTTCACTCCCCAGCAACGGCGCCAAAAAGAGTCTTGATAACCCACAAGTGTAGGGGATCTATCGTAGTCTTTTCTATATGTTAGAGTGTCGAACCCAACGAGGAGCATAAGGAAATGATAGGCAGTTTTCAGTAAGGTATTCTCTGCAAGCACTGAAATTATCAGTAACAAATAGTTTTGTGATAAGGTAATTTGTTATGAGTAACAAGTGGTAAAACTAAATAAGGTGCAACAATATGGCCCAATCCTTTTTGTAACCTAGGACAAGCCTAGACAAACTCTT
This sequence comes from Secale cereale, assembly GCA_902687465.1. Classification (NCBI taxonomy): domain Eukaryota; kingdom Viridiplantae; phylum Streptophyta; class Magnoliopsida; order Poales; family Poaceae; genus Secale; species Secale cereale. Next base: position 237,155,859 of record LR738709.1, read on the forward strand.
ATATAAAGGAAAGCGCTCCCGAGGACACATGGGAATTATCGTCAAGCTAGTTTTCATCACACTCATATGATTCACGTTCGTTACTTTGATAATTTGGTATGTGGGTGGACAGGTGCTTGGGTACTGCCCTTACTTGGACAAGCATCCCGCTTATGATAAACCTCTATTGCAAGCATCCGCAACTACAAAAGAAGTATTAAGGTAAACCTAACCATAGCATGAAACATATGGATCCAAATCAGCCCTTTACGAAGCGACACATGAACTAGGGTTTAAGCTTCTGTCACTCTAGCAACCCATCATCTACTTATTACTTACCAATGCCTTCCTCTAGGCCCAAACAATGGTGAAGTGTCATGTAGTCGATGTTCACATAACACCACTAGAGGAAAGATAACATACATCTCATCAAAATATCGAACGAATGCCAAATTCACATGACTACTTATATCAAGACTTCTCACATGTCCTCAGGAACAAACGTAACTACTCACAAATAATATTCATGTTCATAATCAGAGGGATATTAATATGCATAATGGATCTGAACATATGATTTTCCACCGGATAAACCAACTAGCATCAACTACAAGACGTAATCAACACTACTAGCAACCCACAGGTACCAATCTGAGGTTTTGATACAAAGATTGGATACAAGAGATAAACTAGGGTTTGAGAGGAGATGGTGCTGGTGAAGATGTTGATGGAGATTGACCCCCTCCCGACGAGAGGATCAATGGTGATGACAGTTTCCCCCTCCCAGAGAGAAATTTCCCCGGCAGAACGGCTCCGCCGGAGCCCTAGATTGGTTTCGCCAAGGTTCTGCCTCGAGATGGCGGCGCCTCATCTCGAAAGCTCTCTTATGATTTTTTCTAGGGCAGAAGACACCTTACACCAGAAGATGGGCATCGGGGGGCTGCCAGGTGGCCCACGAGGCAGGGGGCGCGCCCCCCACCCTCGTGGACGGTGGGTGGCCCCCATCTGGTGCTTTCTTCGCCCGATATTTTTTATATTTTCCAAAAATGACTCTCATGGATTTTCAGGACTATTTGAGTTGTGCAGAATAGGTCTCCAATATTTGCTCCTTTTCCAGCCCAGAATTCCAGCTGCCGGCATTCTCCCTCTTCATGTAAACCTTCTAAAATAAGAGAGAAAAGGCATAAGTATTGTGACATAATGTATAATAACAGCACATAATGCAATACATATCAATATAAAAGCATGATGCATAATGGACGTATCAGGGGCCGGATTGACTGGGGCTCCCGTCGCCAGTCTCGATGGGGGCTGCACCCCGTAGTCCTCCGGCATCCGAGGCATTACCCTGTGGCACCGTTAAATCACCCCCCCCCCCCCAAGCCTCTTTAAGATTTGGGGAGGGCCTGTGAGATACTACCTCGGCATCATCCGCCCTAGGTGGCGGGGAGGCCAATGGAGGCGACTCACTCTCCATCCTCTCCGGCGCCAGATCTCCTGAGGATGAGGATAGCTGGGGAAGATCACAGGCTGGACTAAAAGACAGAACTTAGAGTTATCATCACGGGTCATAGAGATAGGATAAAGTGAAGGATCCCAGGCTACTTACGAGTCAGTTTGGAGCTTGGTCCGGTGACCATGCTTCGGGATGGCCTCGGCGTCTGACTCTGAGTCATCAGGGATGATGTTTTTTCCTGGAGGCTTCGGCCTCCAGGTCTTTGGATGCCGCCCTCATCTTGCCTTTACAGGGAGGATCTTCTTCTTCCTCCTCCTCCTTGTCGTCATCGTCGCCCTCGTGGGAGGACGAGGCATTAGCCTCTCCGGACATTGCATCCAAAATACTCTCCTCTTTCTTCTTCTTCTTGTCCTTCTTAACTGGCGCCTGGTATGGCGCCGGGTCCAGCATCCTCATTAGTAGAGGATTGACTGTGTCTTCGAGGAGAGGAGCCGGACACCACATCTGCTCCGCCTTCTTGATCCAAACCTTTTTTGGGGCTGGACTACTCAATACTTCTCCTTCGGGGCAACGAACCTATTGGTGTTTGGAGGTTTAAGAATTTACCTTGTTGGCCGGATGATTGCATTCGAGGCCGGTGTCGTGTGATGACTTTGGCCACTTTATCTGTTTCTTAAAAAGCAGCTTCCAAATCCCCTTATGCATCATGCTGTAGAACCACTGTAGGGTCCGCGTCCCTTCTAGGTTGAACTCCCACATCTTGAGGGGCCGCTGTTGGCAGGGAAGTACGCGGCAGATTAGCATCACTTGGATTACATCAGAATGGGTAATGTCCTTCGCTATCATGCTCTTGATGCGTTTCGGCAGCAGCAGCAGCACCTCAGGGACCGACCCCCAGTCCGGACCCTTGTCGGTCCAGGATGTGAGCCTCAGCGGGGGTCTGGATCTAAAGGCTGGAGCCACTGCCCATTTGGAGCCGCGGGGTTCTGTGATATAGAACCATTGCTGTTATCATATCTTGATGGTGTCCACAAAACCCCCCTTTGGCCAATTAACCATGGGGAGCTTGCTCACCATGGTGCCTCCACAGTCCACGTGTTGCCCGTCAACCACCTTCGGCTTCACATTAAAGATCTTGAGCCATAAGCCGAAGTGTGGAGGGACGCGGAGAGAGGCCTCGCACACGCCGAGATGTGAAGGAACGAATTTGGGCCCGGATCGTGAAAATCCAGCCCATAGTAGAACATGAGACCCCTTAAAAAGGGGTGAAGGGCGAATCCGAGTCCACGGAAGAAGTGGGGGATGAACACCACCCTCTCGCCGGGCTCCGGGGTAGGGATGACCTGCCCCGGATTGGGAAGCATGTGCTTGATCTCCGCGGTTAGATACCGCGCTTCCCGAAGCTCCTTATGTTCTCCTCCGTGACAGAGGAGGCCATCCATTTGCCTTGAGAGCTGGCCATGGTCGAAGGAGTTGCAAAGGTAAGAAGAGCTTGGAACTTGGGAACTGGAGCTCGAGGATGGAGAAGCAGAGAGAGAATGAGGCGTGGGGCGGAAGAGTTGGATTGTACCCGCTTATATGGACTGCGAATATCAAGTGTCCCCCTCCCTCAAGCCTTAAAACTTGCTTGTTCCCAAGGGGTCGTGTGAGCGGCACGATTAGATTACCAAAACTCGTATTGATTGGAATCCCACAATAAGAGGACACGATCTCTGCTTCGACAAGACGTGTCAATGGTAGTTGTGTATTAAAGCACAAGGCGGGAGGCCCAAAGGAGGGTTCGAAAGGATGGCAGAGCCAAATGTGACATTTTGCCGAAAAAATATATCGCTGGATATATTTAATATCGAGCTTTTGTGGTCAGGAGGTTAACCTATTATACAGAGCCGTATATGGATCACTTGTCTGTAAGACTACCTTAGAGTATTCGGAGGGGGAACCCGCCTTGTGATGCCAAAGACAATTGGCGTGCCGAACTCATCGTCATCGGAAGACTGTTTCAAGGGCTACTAAGGGAGTCCTGGATTACGGGGTCCTCAGGCATCCGGGCTATGTAACGTGGGTCGGACTAATGGGCCATGAAGATAAAAGACGAAAGACTTTCCACCGTGTCCGGATGGGACTCTCCTTGGCATGGAAGGCAAGCTTGGCGTGCGGATATGAAGATGCCTTTCTCTGTAAACCGACTCTGTATAACCCTAGCCCTCTCCGGTGTCTATATAAGTCGGAGGGTTTGGTCCGTAGAGGCATTCATAATCATACAGACTAGACATCTAGGGTTTAGTCATCACTATCTCGAGGTAGATCAACTCTTGTAACCCCTATACTCATCAAAGTCAATCAAGCAGGAAGTAGGGTATTACCTCCATCAAGAGGGCCCGAACCTTGGTAAACATCGTGTCCCCTGCCTCTTGTTACATTCTATCCTTAGACAAAAAAGTTTGGGACCCCCTACCTGAGATCTGGCGATTTTGACACCGACACCCGATGCCACCGTCCGCCAGCGTCCAAGCCATCATCGTCTCGACCACCCCCCACAAGCGTTTCATACAACAATGGATGTGGCGTTCGACACTGAGCTCATCCACAGCCAGAGCGTTGCCGGACGTGCCCCGTAGCGCCGACAGTCATCGTCGGGGATCTTTTCTCCCAGGGCTAGGCGAGCGTGCGGGATGAAAACGAAGGCGATGACCTGCAGGCGGGCCCCGCTTGTTAGTGGCTCAGGCCACCGGGCTATGCTGGCAAGTAGACACGGGTCCAGATCGGGGCCGCCTCCCGTGCGGGAAGGCGCATTCCCAGAGTACGCCTTTGACGTCGCCCATGTCACTCGAGCGCCCGAGCAGCTGGGCCGGCCCACTTCCTATCTCTCGTCTAGTGTGCGCTATAAGGTTGCCTTCTTTTTTTCCTTTTCTTTTTCCAGGATTGTCATAAAATCCATAAACAATTCATTTCCAGTTCAAATTTGGTGAGTCAAATTTCCAGTGACTCTATAAATCATGCTCCACCTCATGGTGCTATTTGCACATTTTTCCAGAAACATTTTCTTCACAAATACATATCAAATCCTATTTTTCCATTTCTGAGCCAAACTTTAGAAAATCACGAAGAGCCCATCCTTGATCCAAATCCCATGATTCAAATTTGTAGATACAGATAAGTCCATAACCTAGTTATGAACATTTTTCCTTATGCTTTCTGTGCCACACCAAATATTGGTCCATTTCTTCATGTATGGCCAACTTTGAAAATTCCTAGGAAATTCATTTAAACTCCAAATCCAGTGAAACCAACCTCTAGATGCTTCTACAATCATGCTTTGTTTAATGGGTACTTTTTCTCATTTTTATAAAGATGCATTCTGTAGACTCCTTACAGATCCATTAAATCTCTTGATTCCATCACATTGAAATGTTTAGAAATATCCATTAATCCAATTCCAATTAAACCACTCAGGTTATTTTTCATATAACCAGACATGTCCTAGAAAAGTCAAATTCATATTTTAGGGCACTTTTATTTTCTGCCTTCTTGTATTGCTTATTGTGATTTCTTTTGACGATAGTTGACGAAGTAGACGGAATACCCGGAGATGGACCAGAAGGATTGAAGACCTTGCTGAGCCACGCAAGCAACCCTTTGACCATGATATATCTCTCTTTTTCATCGTTGAACTCTCGTATGCATGATGATGATGAGCTTTCTTGGCATGTTGCATTGATGCACAATCCGTTGACACTTGCATGAATCATAGGTCTATTTTGTTCTTAGAGGTACGAGGTGAACCATAGTTGTTGATCATGAACTTACATGAAAATTCCGTGAATATCACCTTAAGAGAAATCTTTCGAAAAGCCCAATGGGTGCCACTAATGCCCTTGGGAGATGATGATGAACTAGGTCACTACATGATGGAGAAGTAGCATACCGAGGCATGTTGAATGTGTTGTTTCCAGAAATGGATAAGATTTAAGATTTATCGACTACCCAACCGAACATGCGCAACCACACTACCCTTATATGGGAAAGGGCATTATTGATTACCTAGTTCGCGCTAGCTTGGAGCCCACATTACAAGTTACGGGAATGGTGTGGTCACTCTCGGGATGGGGTCGTGCTTGGATAGGCGGCCATGGCTGTTTTCACAGAGCACCGGACACACAGTTGGTACCCCCGTGCATGTGTTATGTGTTGAATATGGGAGCGTGGATCCATAGAATTAAAAATGTGAAAATGATTGTGGCATGGGGGATGGTATCAATCGAGTGGACTCCATATTGGTGGCGTCTAGGGAAAGGTAGTGATCGGGTGCTTACCCCGGGTACTTGAGGTATCATGGGTCATGGATGAACCGGAAGTTCTCTGGATCTTGTGGGTAAAGTGTTTAAACTCCGCAGAGTGTCAAACTATTCGAATAGTCGTGTCCACGATCAAGGACAGTTGGGTGGTGCTGCTTAGACTATCGCCACAAGTTTTCTGAAAAACAACAAGGTCACGATGGAACTGAGGAGTTGTGAATAACTTACTCTCTCTCTCTCTCTCTCTCTCATTATGTTGATATTTGTTACCTCGTATGGCATGTTGCAGACACGTGCATGACCCCTAAAAAGGTATTGATCATACTTTCAAGATGGAAAATAGCATTCCCTAAAATGCCAACCTAGAATTGAAACAATGCATATTTATCTTGTTATCATTCATGGGTTGCTTGCGAGTACATTCAAACATACTCACAAGCTTGTCCCTGGATATTTACTTGGCCAGGCTTGAAAGAGCTGGTATACAAAGAAGAGTTCTTTGGTGTTGATCATGCGGGCTAGGATGATTTCGCAGTCAGAATGCATGTAGGGTAAGGCAGGTGACATGGGTCCAAGTTATCGACAAAGATTACCGCTGCGATGATTCATTGAAGACTTGACCATAATGGTCCTATTTGTGTAAGACAGTATGTATGGATGTAAGACTCTTATTATTCAGCTTTTGTGTGTTTAGTGAGCATTGATCTCTGGGATCACTGTACACGTGCATTCGGTGACCACGACTATGTAGGTCGGGATTCCCACATGTGATCTTGTTGAGACTTGTTATACACAGGGATACATCAAAGTAGACCACAACAAAGATGCCAATATAAGGTATAAAGACATAATGCGTGACTTGCGTGAATGTACCAGGTGCTTCGGATAAGCCCTTATGTTTTATATATAAGCCAAATTTGGTCTTAAATGCGGTTTTCCACCCATGACCCTCTTGTATGCTGATTTTGTAGTAGCCACTCTTAAGATCAATCTTAGAGAAGATTGTGGCTCCGCTAAGCTCATCTAGCTTGTCATCTAAGCGTGGTATGGGTGACGGTATCTAATGGTGATAGCATTAATAAGACAATAATCGGAACACATGCGATATGTACCATCTTTCTTGGGCACAAGGATTATCAAAACAGCACATGGGCTCAAGCTTTCGCATATGTGCCCGTTGTCAATGAGTTGTTGGACTTGCTGTTGGATGCCCTTGGTTTGTTTGGGGTTCAGGCGATATGGTGCCTTATTAGGAAGAGGTGCTCCGGGGATGAGGTCGATGCGGTGTCCGATGCCGCGAAGAGGAGGTAAACCTGGAGATAGCTCATCGGGAAATACATCTTGGAATTCCTGCAACAAATGAGACAACACTAATGGTAGAGGTGGTGAAGTGTTAGGTTGTTCCACTTCACCTTTGCATAAGAGCACAAAGTGGAAGACACTTGATGGGTTCTCACACACTTCTCTCATCTCAATTTTGGTGCAAAATAGCACTAGGTGTTTCTTGTTGCTCATCGTGGAGGCACTCGATTTAGGCTTGTAGCTCTCACTCTCCTTTTGGTGGACCACTCTCTCACCATTCTCTCCACGATGTGTATATGCTTGCTTGTCGGCGACCACTTGGCTTGGAGACATAGGTCGTAGCGCGAACTCTTTGCCCTTCATCTTGAACATATAGTGATTGGTACGTCCATTGTGGATGACTCCGCGGGTCCAAGAAGTAGGTGGCAAGCGGACATCGGTCCACATCACACTCCAAGGTGTCCTCATAGGCGCCAATCTTGAATGATACTTGCACGGTATGCTCAACTCGAATGGTGCCGGTGTCGCTAAGCCTTTGGACCTTGTATGGGTGAGGGTCCTTCATCTTGACCAATTGTAGCTTGTCACATAGCTCGTCGCTTGCCAAGTAGGGGAAACTTTATCCATCGATGATAACCTTGACGGAATGTCCATTGATGCCGACCTTCGTGTGGAAGATGTGGCAACGTTGGTCCTCGTCTTGTTGGTGTTGAAGCATCAAGACCTTGGAGACAATGAGATTGGGGCTCGGATCATTGTCACAAAATACGTGATTGTCATCATCCTCATTCACTCGATGATGCATGGCCACGTGCTCAAGGGCTTCCATTTCACCATCGCTCATAGGTTCATAGCAGTCATCATCGTTGATGATCATGGTCCATTTTGTTTGACACTCACATGACTTGTGGCATAGTCCTTCACATTTGAAGCATTTTATGGAGCTCGTCTTGGAGGTATCCTCGGTAGGAGCTGTAGATGATGAAGCTTTTGGCTTTAAGTTGCTCGTAGTAGTAGGAAGACGACTTGATGATGTTGAAGTCTTGTATGTGGACTTGTCACCAATGCTTGGAGACGGTTTGGTTGAAGTAGGAGGAGACGAAGTCGTTGGAGCTTGGTTGTAGGAGCCTTAGTTTGTGTACTTGGAAGGATATTTGGAGTACTTGTAGTCCTCATGTACTTATCGCTCTGCTTTTGTAGCTTGATGCACGAGCTCGATAAGGTTGGAGTAGGGTTGGAAGTCGGCTATTTTTTTGATAGGGTGGTTGAGGCCATTCAAGAATCTTGACATAGTTTGTTCTTTATCTTCTGTGATATTGGCTCGAATCATGGCGATCTCTGTTTCCTTATAATACTCTTCAACGGACTTGGTGCCTTACTTGAGAAGTTGCAATTTCTTGAATAAGTCGCGGTTATAGTGTGTTGGCACAAAGCACATTCTCATGACATCCGTCATATGGTTCCAAGTGCTAATAGGTGGCTCGCCTTTTGCTTCTCGCCTCTCAATGACTTGCTCCCACCAAATAAGGACATAGTCTTGAAACTCAAGGAATGCCATCACGATCTTCTTCTCATAATCATAGTTTTATGGAGGCGAAATATTTTGTCAACTTTCAATGCCCATGAGAGTTAGTCTTCGGGATCAATGCTTCCAGAGAACTTTGGCATGCTGCACTTGATCTTGCCTTAGCGATGCTCTTTATTGTTCGCTTGCCTATTGAGATGGAGTTCTCGATGTGGAGGATTGTCAACCTCAAGTTGTTCTTGGCGTGCTTGATTCTCATTGTGTTGTTGATCTTAGCGAACTTGTCGTTCTTGTTGAGGTTGTTGCTCTTGACGAACTTGTGGTTCTTGTCGTGCCTGTGGATGAACTTGGCGTTGCAATCTTGCTTGATATCACCTTTCTTGAACTTCATCGCGAAGTGCTTTATCTTCTTCTTCTTCACGAGTTCGTCAGTTGTGTGCGGCGACATCGTGATTTGAGTCATGTAGTGCACGTTGTTCCTCAAGAGCTTGGGTTTCTTGCTGTTATTGTTCTTGACGTAGTGTGTCAGCATCTTGCTCATCTTGGTGTTGGCACGCTCGCGCTTCCTCTTGTTGGCGTAAGTGTTGTCATTATTGTGCTTGCTCGAGGGTAGCTTGATTTTGACGATGTCGATGTTCTTGCTCTTCAAGTTGCTCTTGTGAACTCTTGCCATGAAGTGGATTCCATCTGGCATGTCGGTCTTGGTGCCCGGCTATGTGAAGAGTTTTCGAAGTCGGGGTACTTGAGTCGGAAATGGAGTCCGAATGATGACTAGAGCGGCTCCGTCTTTGGGATGAAGAATAGGAAGAAGGTCGGTTGATCATCAAAGTCAGTAGCTCGTCCATTTGAGTAATCATGTTTGCATTGAGGTCATCGAGACGATGAGTAAGAGTAGTGTCGAAGTATTCTCTTGTGCGCTGATACGTCTCCAACGTATGTATAATTTTTGATTGTTCCATGCTATTTATTATCTATTTTGGTTGTTTAATGGGCTTTATTATACACTTTTATATTATTTTTGGGACTAACCTACTAACCCGAGGCCCAGTGCAAATCGCTGTTTTTTTTGCCTATTTCAGCGTTTCGTAGAAAAGGAATATCAAACGGAGTCCAAACGGAATGAAACCTTCGGGAGAGTTGTTTTTGGAACAAATGCAACACAGAAGACTTGGAGTACACGCCAGGGATGAAACGAGGCCGCCACGAGGGGGAGGGCGCGCCCAGGGGGTAGGCGCGCCCCCACCCTCGTGGGCCCCATGTTGCTCCACCAACGTGCCTCTTCCTCCTATATATACCCATATACCCTGAAAACATCCGAGAGCACCACGAAACCCTATTTCCACCGCCGCAACCTTTTGTACCCATGGGATCCCATCATGGGGCCTGTTCCGGAGCTCCACCGGAGGGGGAATCGATCACGGAGGGCTTTTAGATCAACACCATAGCCTCTTCGATGAGTTGTGAGTAGTTTACCACAGACCTTCGGGTCCATAGTTATTAGCTAGATGGCTTCTTCTCTCTCTTTGGATCTCAATTCAAAGTTCTCCTCGATCTTCTCAGAGATCTATTTGATGTAATTCTTTTTGCGGTGTGTTTGTCGAGATCCGATGAATTGTGGGTTTATGATCAAGATTATCTATGAACAATATTTGATTCTTCTCTGAATTCTTATATGCAGGATTAAAATATCTTTGCAAGTCTCTTCGAATTATCAGTTTGGTTTGGCCTACTATATTGATCGTTCTTGCAATTGGAGAAGTGCTTAGCTTTGGGTTCAATCTTGCGGTGTCCTTTCCTAGTGACAGCAAGGGAAGCAAGGCACATATTGTATTGTTGCCATCGAGGATAAAAAGATGGGGTTTATATCACATTGCATGAGTTTAGCCCTCTACATCATGTCATCTTGCTTAACGCGTTACTCTGTTCTTATGAACTTAATACCCTAGATGCATGTTGGATAGCGGTCGATGTGTGGAGTAATAGTAGTAGATGCAGAATCATTTCGGTCTACTTGTCACGCACGTGATGCCTATATACATGATCATGCCTAGATATTCTCATAACTATGCGCTTTTCTATCAATTGCTCGACAGTAATTTGTTCAGCCACCATAGAAATCTGCTATCTTGAGAGAAGCCACTAGCGAAACCTATGCCCCTCGGGTCTATCTTCTATCATATCAATCTTCCATCAACTATTTATCTTTACTTTACTTTTATTTTTCAATCTTTACTTTTCAATCTACACAACAAAAATACCAAAAATATTATCCTATTATCTCTATCAGATCTTGCTTTTGCAAGTGGTCGAGAAGGGATGACAACCCCTTTACCGCGTTGGTTGCAAGGTTCTTATTTATTTGTGCAGGTACGAGGAACTTGCGTGTAGTCTCCTACTGGAATTATATCTTGGCTCTCAAAAACCGAGGGAAATACTTACTCTACTTTGCTGCATCACCCTTTCCTATTCAAGGGAAAACCAACGCATGATCAAGAGGTAGCAAGCAGGATTTCTGGCGTCGTTGCCGGGGAGATCTACGCACAAGTTATATACCATGTACCCATCACAAACTCTTATCCCTCGCATTACATTATTTGCCATTTGTCTCTCGTTTTCCTCTTCCCCACTTCACCTTTGCCGTTTTATTCACCCTTTTTCCATTCGCTTGCTTCTTGTTTGCTTCTGTGTTGGGTTGCTTGTTTGTCTCAATGGCTCTACCAAATATCGTTAATCCTCACCTTAGAAGGTTGGAAGAGGTTGAAAACAATGTCAGAAGCTTGATGTCTTTGCAATTTGAGCATAATAATTTCTTCAGAAACGAGCTTAAAGAACTAAGAAGTTTTATGGAGTTCATGAATAAAGAGCTTGACGATATGTCTAAAGAATTTTATGGTTTGAAATCTCAGTTTTCTCATCTTGAGAACTTAATAGACCAAATTTCGGATAAGCAAGCCGCCTTAGTTAATAAGATGGCCGCTAAACCAGAAGATTTAGAGGATAATAAGGATGAAGATCTAAAAGTAATTGATGTGTGTCCTATTAAATCTTTGATTCTCAATATGAATCTTCATAAAGATGGGACTGGAGATGAGTAAACTTTAGTTAAAAGGTGTCCCAATGGTTTGGAGTTTTTAGATCTTGATGGTAAAACTGTTAAAAGTGGGATTAAAGAGGTCAAAACATTACATGTAATGAACCCACTATTTTGGAATTCAAGGAATTTAATTATGATAATTGCTCTTTAATAGATTGTATTTTCTTGTTGCAATCCGTGTTAAATTCTCCGCATGCTTATAGTCAAAATAAAGCTTTTACCAAACACATCGTTGATGCTTTAATGTAATCTTACGAAGGAAAACTTGAATTAGAAGTGTCTATCCCTAGGAAACTTTGTGATGTGTGGGAACCTACTATTAAAATTAAGATTAGAGATCATGAATGCTATGCTTTGTGTGATTTGGGTGCTAGCGTTTCCACAATTCCTAAATCTTTGTGTGATGTGTTGGGTTTCCATGAACTTGATGATTCTTCTTTAAATTTGCATCTCGCGGAATCTACCATTAAGAAACCTATGGGAAGGATTAATGATATTCTTATTGTTGAAAATAGGAATTATGTGCCCGTAGATTTCATCGTGCTTGATATAGATTGCAATCATACGTGTCCTATTATTCTTGGTAGACGTTTCCTTAGAACGATTGGTGCAGTTATTGATATGAAGGAAGGAAATATTAGATTCCAATTTCCGTTAAGGAAAGGCATGGACCAATTTCCTAGAAATAAAATCAAATTACCTTATGAATCTATTATGAGAGCCACTTATTGATTGCCTACCAAAGATGGCAATACCTAGATCTAATCTTGCATCATGCCTAGCTAGGGGCGTTAAACGATAGCGCTTGTTGCGAGGCAACCCAATTTTTTTCTTTGCTTTTACTTCTATTTAGTAATAAATATTGCATCTAGGTTCTATTAGATGTGGTTTTGTGTTTTAATTAGTGTTTGTGCCAAGTAGAACTTTTGGGAAGACTTGGGTGAATTCTTTGCAATCATGATGTAAAAAATAGAAACTTTAGCGCTCACGAGATTAGCTTCCACTTTTTACTGGAGAGTACTTTTAAGTTGATTCTTTTTGAAGATGATTAATAAACAAATTCCTCACGTCCACCAATTTATTTGAGAATTTTTAGAGTTACAGAAGTATTTGAAAGTTACAGATTTCTACAAACTGTTCTGTTTTTGACAGATTCTATTTTTCGTGTGTTGTTTGCTTATTTTGATGAATTTATGAGTAGTATCGAGTGTTATGAATCATAGAGAAGTTGGAATACAGTAGGTTTAACACCAATATAAATAAATAATGAGTTCAATACAGTACCTTAAAGTGGTGGTTTGTTTTCTTATACTAACGGAGCTCTTTAGATTTTCTGTTAAGTTTTGTGTTGTGAAGTTTTCAAGTTTTTGGGTAAGTATTTGATGGACTATGGAACAAAGAGTGGAAAGAGCCTAAGCTTGGGGATGCCCAAGGCACCCCAAGGTAAAATTCAAGGACAACCACAAGCCTAAGCTTGGGATGCTCCGGGAAGGCATCCCCGCTTTTGTCTTCGTCTATCGGTAAGTTTACTTGAGACTATATTTTTATTCACCACATGATATGTGTTTTGCTTGGAGCGTCATGTATAATTTGAATCTTTGCTTTTTAGTTTACCACAATCATCCTTGCTTTACACACCTTTTGAGAGAGAGACACATGAATCGGAATTTATTAGAATACTCTATGTGCTTCACTTATATCTTTTGAGCTAGATAGTTTAGCTCTAGTGCTTCACTTATACTTTTTAGAGCATGGCGGTGGTTTTATTTTATAGAAATTATTAATCTCTCATGCTTCACTTATATTATTTTGAGAGTACTTTAGAAAAGCATGGTAATTTGCTTTAGTTATAAAATTAGTCCTAATATGATAGACATCCAAAACGGGTATAATGATAACATTCATATAAAGTGCATTGAACATTATGAGAAGTTTGATACTTGATGATTGTTTTGAGATATGAAGGTGATGATATTAGAGTCATGCTAGTGGAGTAATTGTGAATTCGAGAAACACTTGTGTTAAAGTCTGTGATTCCCGTAGCATGCACGTATGGTGAACCGTTATGTGATGAAGTTGGAGCATGATTTACTTATTGATTGTCATCCTTTGTGTGGAGGTTGGGATTTGCGATGGTTAACTCCTACCAACCCTTCCCCTAGGAGCATGTGTTTAGTACTTTGTTTTGATGACTTGTAGATTTTTGCAATAAGTATATGAGTTCTTTATGACTAATGTTGAGTCCATGGATTATACGCACTCTCACCCTTCCACCATTGCTAGCCTCTCTAGTACCACTCAACTTTCGCCGGTACCATACACCCACCATATACCTTCCTCAAAACATCCACCATACCTACCTATCATGGCATTTCCATAGCCATACCGAGATATATTGCCATGCAACTTTCCACCGTTCCGTTTATTATGACACGCTTCTTCATTGTCATATTGCCATGCATGATCATGTAGTTGACATCGTATTTGTGGCGAAGCCACCATGCATAATTCTTTCATACATGTCACTCTTGATTCATTGCACATCCCGGTACACCGCTGGAGGCATACACATAGAATCATATTTTGTTCTAGCTTCGGGTTGTAATCTTTGAGTTGTAAGTGAATAAAAGTATGATGATCTTCATTACTAGAGCATTGTCCCAGTGAGGAAAGGATGATTGTCACATCCCCAGTTCTGGTCTGCTCTGGTCCAGTTAGTCTTGTGTGCATCATGTTTCAATTCTCAGAAACGTGAAATGGGGATGCTCAAACCCTAGCACTAAATGAATTTAACTAGGGTTAAATTTAAATCCTTTTCAATGAACCCAAAATGCCCTTGGGAAAAGTTCATCATTTTTGGATTGATTAAAAACCTCTGCCAAAAATGTTGCACATATTTCTAGGACCATTCTGGATTTTTGAATTAAATCATATTTTATTTGCATTTGGGCAATTAAATTTTATATATTATTTTAAATGCTCAAACAATCCCAAACTGAAATGTTCCATGCTGGTTATATGCTAAACAGTGGGCATGAGCAGTTTGGTGAATTTTGAAAGTGCCTAAGCATTTTTAGAAAAGCCAGAAACCTGCAGAAAAAAAATAGAAAACATAAATTAAAAGGAGAGAGAGAACTCACGTAGTTTACCTGTGCAGCCACCTGGCGGCCCAAGTGGCCGGCCCAGCCCACCTCCTCCCTCCTACTGTCTTCAACCTCCTGCCAGTGGGCAGGAGGGCGCGTGGCCGCCGCACGCCGGCACACGCCGGCCACCTCCTACCTCTCTGCTTGCCTCCCCGTCGCCCTGAGGTTGCCACACACCTCCCTGCCTCTCTCTGTCACTCCTCCCCCCTCTCACTGGATCCCCTTCCCCCTCCCCTGCTTCTCCTCGCCATGGCCGAACGCCACCACCGCCGCCGCTCGCCGTAGCCATGGCCACGGCCTCCCCCTCGTCCCTCCGATGAGCCCCCGAGCTCCGCCGTGCCCCCCCCCTCTTCCTCTCCTTCATGTCACGCGGCGCCAGGAGCTCTCCCTCACCCGCAACACCGTCGTTCCCCTCCTCTTCGTCCGGTGACCGCCGTCGACGATTCGCCGCCGTCGGGCCGCCCCCGGGCTCGCCGTCCTCTTCAAACGAATCGCTGTCGGGCCGCCCCCGGGCCAACCCCTACCTCTCCCTCTCTCGTTGCACTCGCTAGCCCCGATCCCAACCACGGCCGTGAGCTCGCCGCCGCCGTCCATGGCGCCGCCGTGGCCAGAGCTGCTGTCACGCTTCTTCGAGGCCACGAGCGAGCTCAGCGCACCCCCAGGAACACACCGCCCCCATCAGCTCGTCTCCCCGTGCCCCGCAGCGCTTAACCCGACGGAGCCCGAACTCCGGCGCCGCCGCGAGCTCGTTTTTGACGAGCTCCGGCCACCCCAGCTCCTCCCGATGGCATAAATGGATGCGCGAGCTCCCCATCTTCGCATAGCACCAAGCCGCCGTCCAAATGGTCGCCGGAGGGCGATTTCCGAGCACCGCCGCCACGTTTGGCCTCGCCGGCGTCGAGCCGCCGGTGGTTTTGACCTCGTTTGACTCCGGCTGGACCCCCCCCCCCCTGTGTCCATTACATGTGGGGCCGGCTGTAGATTAGTTTTAGTTTAGGTTTTAGTTAAGTTTAATTTCTGTCATTAGTTTAAGTAGACACTGACAGGTGGGCCGAGTGCCCTGCTAATTCTAGATTAGTGCTAATTTGTAATTAGTTAACTCTGTGACTCACTGACATGTGGGCCTCGCCCGGCTAATTAAACTAGGTTAGTTTTAAATAAGTTAATTTAGTTAGTTGTGTCACTGACCAGTGGGCTCCACTGGTCAGGTTTGACCCGAACAGCCCCTGTTGACTTGCTGACGTCACACAGACGTCATGCTGATGCAATAAAGCCTTTACTGTAATTTTATATAAATCTAAATGATTTATTTATTTCAGAAAATAGCCAAAACTTCTAAAAATCATAGAAATTAATCCATAACTCAGATGAAAATAATTTATATATGAAAATTGATCAGAAAAATTCAAGGAATCTGTTTATGGCATTTTCATGCATGTTTGAACAAGTTAAACCTGCTGATCAGGTCAAATCAATTAAATGGCATCTAAATAATCACATATGAAGTTTGAATTTGAACCTTTGGTTCAAACCAGCTTCATTTAATTGTGTTGCTAGTTGCATTAGCTCAATCAACAGCATATTGCCATGTCATGATCATGCATCATATTGTTGCATTGCATTGATTGTGTTCTTTCTCTGTTTGTCAGTTTTGTCCCCTCTCAGTAGACGACGTTCCGACGATGAGTTCGATGACACCGATGAAGACCCAATGTTATCTTCAGAAGTGTCAGGCAAGCAAAACCCCATTGAGCATTCCGATACAATCCCACTCTCTCGCTCTTGCTCTCTTTTACTGCATTAGGACAACAACGCTTCGACTGTTACCTGCTGCGGTAGTTGAACCCCTTTCCACTGCATGACCCGTCATTGCCACAGTAAATAGTTGAAACCCACTAGTATGAGTAGGAGTTGTTTGAGCCATGTTGTGCCTACTCATTCATGCTTTCTGGTTATGCCTGCTATTGCTTAGAGTTGTGTCAGGTCTGATTCATCGGGGATGAATTGGAATGGTGATGAACATGTCCTAATGTGTGTGAGCTAAGTGTGTGAACACGATTTGGTAAAGGTAGCGATGAGAGGCCATGTAGGAGTACATGGTGGGTTGTCTCATTGCAGCCGTCCTCAGGAACTGAGTTCTGTGTTAGTTGGTCCATGAAACAGCTACTACCACACATTGGGATCCTTAATTGACCCTCTCGACTTATTAATCAACATGATCTCTGTCCAGGAGTTGCAACTAGTTTCTGGTGTTTGTAGTTTACTGGAGGTCGTGCGCAGCGCTGACCCTCGGGGTGGGCTGTGACGCGGCAGGTACGTGGCACGATGTACCGATTGCCCGTTTGGTGATGCGGGAACCCTGTACACATCGTTTGGGGCCGTGAGCGACACCCCGGCCGGATCTCCCCACGGATGGAACCCAAATAGGCGATAAACCTGGACGAGAGACTTGTGTGGTTAGTCAGGTCGTGGCCGACACCCTCGCTGGGCCTCCGCTTGAAGGTTGCCGAGTACATGTCGTGTAGACGGCGGTAAGTGGTGAGAGCGTGTGTGAAGAAGTACACCCCTGCAGGGTTAAATATAATCTATTCGAATAGCCGTGTCCGCGGTAATGGACTTCTGGGTTGCCTATTATAGTTCATAGACAAGTGAAAGTGGATACTCTAAAATGCGCAAGATAAGCGTGAGTGCTATGGATGGCCTTCTCGTAGGGAGACGGGAGCGGATCCATAGTGGTGTATTGATTGGTGAATATGTGGACTCGTGTGCGCCACCTCAAAAGAGTTACTTTCAGTCGTAGTTTAGGATAGCCACCGAGTCAAAGCTGGCTTGCTGCAGTCAAACTCCACCACCCCTTGTTGATACCGATGCATATGTAGCTAGTTCTGATGTAAGTCTTGCTGAGTACCTTTGTACTCACGTTCGCTTAATTTAGGTTATTGCAGAGAGACCTCAGTCTCGCTAGTGGTTCCGCGTGGACTTCGACGTTTAGCTTGTTACCTCAGCTACGATCTTGTGCCCTTGGGAAGGTCTAGTAGATAGTCAGGCTTCTTAGTCTTTTTCATTTGTAGATGTCTGTACTCAGACATGTAATGCTTCCGTTGCCTGTATGCTCTGTATGTTGGGTCATGTGACCTCTGATTGTAATAAATGCTATGATGGCTCTTCTGGGCCTTATCTATATGAGTTGTTGAGTTATGTTGTGATGCCATGTTGTACAGCACATACTTACATGTTATGCGTACGTGTAATGTGTATTGCTATGTGTGGGATCCGACACCTAGTTGTTTACCTTTGGTAGCCTATCTTACAGGGAAATGTCTCTTGGTGCTTCCACTGAGCCTTGGTAGCTTGCTACTGCTCCGGAACACCTAGGCTGGCCGGCATGTGTCCTTCTTCGTTCCTGTGTCTGTCCCTTAGGGGAAATGTCACGCGCTGTTCCTTTAAGTCCTTGTAGCTTGCTACGACTTGGGTTCATACGTTGATGACCGACACGTTCGTTGCTGGGTCATGTATGCCTGTCTCTGTAATTTAGTGCCACTTTTGGTTTATAACTGGTCATGTCGGCCCGGGTTCTCTGTCATATGGATGCTAGCGACACTATCATATACGTGTGCCAAAATGCGCAAACGGTCCCGGGCCAGGTAAGGTGGCACCCGTGGAATACTGTGCGTGAGGCCGCAAAGTGATATGGTGTGTTACAGGCTAGACCTGTGTGACTTAGGATCGGGGTCCCGACAGCTTTGGTATCAGAGCCTGACTGCCTGTAGGATTAGCAAGCCAAACTGGTCGAAGTCGTGTCTAGAAACTCTTTAGTTATGTAAGGGAATTGATTGTGGAAGGGAACGTAAGGCTCTTTTTACTCCTTTACCTTATGACCTTCTGATCTGAGTCACCTTCTCCTATTCCACGGGGATTAAGAACTAGGCTTTCTCTTATGTCTATCAGGATCACGTTGTTGTGGATTCAACCCTCATGTTCAGTTCCTTCTACCTCTGTTTGTTCAACTGTTGGTCTCAGAAACTTGACATTATGATGTTAAGTGAATATGCTACCCTTTTTGCTTGGATCTCAAAAGTATTTTCGAGCATTTGCAGCCGTTATGCTGTCCGAGTTATCCCAGGTCTCTAAACAATCTGATGCATTCGCAAATTATTCCTACCTGTTTTTAATGTCCTTTTAGGCCAGATTAACCACAGTAGACGGTGAGTTGTGGTACCTTGTTACCTCGACACATATGTTGGAGTTATTATTATGACCCTAAGTAATCTTAGAGGATCACCCAGTAATCTAGCAATGCTTTATATTCTCAGTGTGATGATTCTGGCCATTATTCTCGAAAGCATCCCGTGATGCCATTTAGTTGGTAGGTATTCTATTCCTGGGTTCTTGAACCCGAGCTTCACCCAACCTACTTCATGTTGATAGTATTTGCTCGTTCCTTTAGGATGTTAGTAACCGTGAGATAGTCCTCGAGGTCCGTGGTTATCGTTCTTCCAATACCATGAACCATCTTGGCAGAAGTTCTCCCGAACCAAAAGATCACAACCAGAGTGCTGCTGAGTGGTACTCCATTCATATTGTGACTCTGCCAGTCCTACCTTTCTGCATGGGTTATCCGGAAGAAATATGTGGAACTCGTTCGACATACTAACCTATGCATCCACAACTCAGAAGTTATATGTCCCTTGAGTTGTCTCCTTTTAGTTGCATTATGACCCTCGTCTATCAATTGATAGTCAGGAGTAGTCGTGCACTCGTGTTCATTGATGCCTTTTACTCTTGTGGTCTGTCAAGCCATTCTATTCTGGAATGACTAGGAGAAACAAACTCCAGTACCTTATCCATATCCAGGATTTGGTCAAAGAAGATGTACTTCGCAGATGAAGAATGCTAATGCAGCTTCTAAACTGTTCTATCCTGGAGTATTACCATCTTTATGTCAAGAATATCCTGGGAATTGCACATCATACTATGAACTCTTGATACAGTAATACTTCTCACCATCGTCGTCCATTCCTCGGTCTCCGCATTGTTATAACCGGAATACTGACAAGTGGATTGTGATGTGTGAAATCAATACTCCTAGCAACTCTGTTGCTTGGTAGTTAAATGGACGATAATCTCATTCTTAGCATGATGGTTACTGAATCACCATCCTAAGATTGATCGTGCTACCTAGTTCACTTTCCTGGTGCATTCCTTGATTGATGAGTTAGGATTTTGTTAAGTCCTCGCTCATTTGATCATATCGTCTTGCCTTGAAAGGCAAGATTGTTCTCGAGCTTAGTAACATATCGGTGGTTCGTGATTTTCTGAATATCTTCTCGGAAGTATTACCGGGTTGTTCCCTGACTGTTATGTTGAGCTCGTGATCAAGTTGGTTTCTTATAAACCACCATTTCTCCAAGAATCTGTGTTGGATACCCCGAACTAGTTGGTTAAGCTAAACAACAACTTGGAGAGTTGGAAGATAAAAGCTTAACCCACATAGCTCACTCCAAAGGGATATCTTGTGTGTGTATTGAAGATAGATGATATCTTCTCCAATTGATCCCCGTGATCATTTGTGGATTTATTATCCTGTCCTAAACTTTGATTTGAGTGTGGGCTATCCTCGAATCAAATCAGAACCAACGATATTCGTAACGTTGTCTTACTCGTGGTTGATCCCTCGAGCATACACCATTACATCTATTGGTCTGACCAATACTATCACTTGTTCACATAATTATGGAATTCCATCTCCATGGAAACCTGGATGAATTGTTGTTGAGCCCATCAGCAATATTGTTATCTTCTCCATGATCTATGTTGAACATCTAGTTAGTATTGGAAACTTTTATAAGCATTATCTTCATGACCCGTTCGTGAAGCATATGTACGGAAGAAAGAAGTGACTTCCTCTAATTCATGAGCATTTGATGCAAGTTGCCGCCGTGAATTCGAGAAAGCATGTTTCTACCTCCTCTGGAGTCATCTCAAGTCAGTCATGCATACGTGCGAAGTATTCTATGGTCTGATAGACTGATCATCTTCATTCTGTATGTATCCCTAGCACATCAAGCCACTGATTGATTTGTTCAAAGAAAAGAAGTTCAAATGCTATTCCCAAAGGGCCCGGACGGACATGCACAAGACTTCGCTATCTCCAATGATGATTCCCAATCTGAACTCGATAGTATTTTATTATAAGACTACTATGTGGTCACGTTTGTCTGGGACAACGTGTTCACAGGTACGTAGCAGAACCAGCTCATGTTTTGGAGCTTGCTATCGTAGTTTACTCCCCGAGAATCTCGCAACGCCGTCTCGTCGAATTGTGTTGCGAATATTCATTCTTTCTAGACTCGATGAGTCTGGAATATCCTGACACCAATCAGAACTGAATCTCAGGCAGATATGATGGTTGGTGCATTTTCCAAGAGCTATAATATTGGTCTCTCGATAACCGGTAAAGTGGATGTCGTGGCCAACACACCCAACCGGAAGACCTATTGTTGTAGTATCTTGTTTGAAGAAGTTGGCCACCTCCCCATAAAGACTTCGTAGGACTTACTCCCTAGTTGTTCCTTATGAATTCTTGTGCCCCTGAAGTCCGACCTTTTATTTGACGTTCTAGGTGCCAAACCATTATAATTAATGGGTTGTGCTAGTACATCAAGGAGAACATTAGAAGCGGAGTGCTAAATGTCTCTTGGTTGATCATCCAGATTTCGTCCCCTTGGCCTCGCCAAGGTGAAATCCAAGAAGGTGTTATCTTCCTTTGCATCTGCATCGTCCACCACTATTCATCATGGTAGTATGTGGTGTTGCCAGGATCCTTGACACGGATATTGGTAAAACCTTGGTGAATATGGGAATACTCAAGTTCTTGAGAGCACGCACAAGCACTAGGTGTTATCCTCGACACTAACCGGGATTGCTTCCAGTGTTCTTAATGATTTTATACCCTCGTAGAGAGTAGATTTACTCTCTACTGTTGGGTTTCTTCCCAGTTACCAGAATCATTCCCAGCATTTGCATTTTGTTCCCTACTTGCACCGCCAATGTGCCAATTCTCCATGGGTTACCATTCTCAATCACTGCTGTTCAGGATTATCCTCAGGAGTGGAATTGCCATGGGTCCCATCCATCCTCGATGATAATCAAATCATCCCTTGTGTTGTCTTTAATAAGATAGTCCACATCATCCATTCTGGACGAGTATGTCATTCTTTCGGATTCCGTCAAACGATTGATTGTGTTTGCCTTAGGCTGGTATAGGGAATCTCAATGATCTCTATATCAAAAGTAATTCTTTTTGCCACTTAAAGGAATAAATCTACGAGTCACCTTCTCTAAGGTGCCCCGTCTGGTGGTATCAATCACCATCTTCTTAGGTGTGGAATTATTGCCACTAGGTGAACCTTCATCGTTTGTCTCACTCCATCCCCCTGGAGGTGTACTTCGTGTCTCAGCTCAAGAGGTGTTTCGACGTCTCAATCCATGAGTTGATCTTGAGTTGCTCGATCTTCGAGAAGATCAAATCTTGTAGAATTCACGTTCCTCTGTTGTCGTGTTGGATGAAGCTTTGAAATCAAAGATGCCCAGATCTACATGATGCAATGAATCAACAATTTCGAGGAGGAAACTGGATCGAGAAGATTGTGTTAGTTAGTGTCCCCTCTGATTTCTTACCCTACACTTGAATCTCGGGACGAGATTCTTGTTTAGTGGGGGTGAGTTGTCACATCCCCAGTTCTGGTCTGCTCTGGTCCAGTTAGTCTTGTGTGCATCATGTTTCAATTCTTAGAAACCTGAAATGGGGATGCTCAAACCCTAGCACTAAATGAATTTAACTAGGGTTATATTTAAATCTTTTTCAATGAACCCAAAATGCCCTTGGGAAAAGTTCATCATTTTTGGATTGATTAAAAACCTCTGCCAAAAATGTTGCACATATTTCTAGGACCATTCTGGATTTTTGAATTAAATCATATTTTATTTGCATTTGGGCAATTAAATTTTATATATTATTTTAAATGCTCAAATAATCCCAAACTGAAATGTTCCATGTTGGTTATATGCTAAACAGTGGGCATGAGCAGTTTGGTGAATTTTGAAAGTGCCTAAGCATTTTTAGAAAAGCCACAAACCTGCAGAAAAAAAATAGAAAACATAAATTAAAGGGAGAGAGAGAACTCATGTAGTTTACCTGTGCAGCCACCTGGCGGCCCAAGTGGCCGGCCCAGCCCACCTCCTCCCTCCTACTGTCTTCAACCTCCTGCCAGTGGGCAGGAGGGCGCGTGGCCGCCGCACGCCGGCACACGCCGGCCACCTCCTACCTCTCTGCTTGCCTCCCCGTCGCCCTGAGGTTGCCACGCACCTCCCTGCCTCTCTCTGTCACTCCTCCCCCCTCTCACTGGATCCCCTTCCCCCTCCCCTGCTTCTCCTCGCCATGGCCGAA
Source organism: Secale cereale (assembly GCA_902687465.1). Classification (NCBI taxonomy): domain Eukaryota; kingdom Viridiplantae; phylum Streptophyta; class Magnoliopsida; order Poales; family Poaceae; genus Secale; species Secale cereale. The sequence continues at coordinate 237,179,102 of LR738709.1, forward strand.
CGCCACCACCGCCGCCGCTCGCCGTAGCCATGGCCACGGCCTCCCCCTCGTCCCTCCGATGAGCCCCCGAGCTCCGCCGTGCCCCCCCTCTTCCTCTCCTTCATGTCACGCGGCGCCAGGAGCTCTCCCTCACCCGCAACACCGTCGTTCCCCTCCTCTGCGTCCGGTGACCGCCGTCGACGATTCGCCGCCGTCGGGCCGCCCCCGGGCTCGCCGTCCTCTTCAAACGAATCGCTATGAGCTCCCGCGTCCAACCCCTACCTCTCCCTCTCTCGTTGCACTCGCTAGCCCCGATCCCAACCACGGCCGTGAGCTCGCCGCCGCCGTCCATGGCGCCGCCGTGGCCAGAGCTGCTGTCACGCTTCTTCGAGGCCACGAGCGAGCTCAGCGCACCCCCAAGAACACACCGCCCCCATCAGCTCGTCTCCCCGTGCCCCGCAGCGCTTAACCCAACGGAGCCCGAACTCCGGCGCCGCCGCGAGCTCGTTTCCGACGAGCTCCGGCCACCCCAGCTCCTCCCGATGGCATAAATGGATGCGCGAGCTCCCCAGCTTCGCATAGCACCAAGCCGCTGTCCAAATGGTCGCCGGAGGGCGATTTCCGATCACCACCGCCACGTTTGGCCTCGCCGGCGACGAGCCGCCGGTGGTTTTGACCTCGTTTGACTCCGGCTGGACCCCCCCCCCATGTCCATGACATGTGGGGCCGGCTGTAGATTAGTTTTAGTTTAGGTTTTAGTTAAGTTTAATTTCTGTCATTAGTTTAAGTAGACACTGACAGGTGGGCCCAGTGCCGTGCTAATTCTAGATTAGTGCTAATTTGTAATTAGTTAACTCTGTGACTCACTGACATGTGGGCCTCGCCCGGCTAATTAAACTAGGTTAGTTTTAAATAAGTTAATTTAGTTAGTTGTGTCACTGACCAGTGGGCCCCACTGGTCAGGTTTGACCCGAACAGCCCCTGTTGACTTGCTGACGTCACACAGACGTCATGCTGATGCAATAAAGCCTTTACTGTAATTTTATATAAATCTAAATGATTTATTTATTTCATAAAATAGACAAAACTTCTAAAAATCATAGAAATTAATCCATAACTCAGATGAAAATAATTTATACATGAAAATTGATCAGAAAAATTCAAGGAATCTGTTTATGGCATTTTCATGCATGTTTGAACAAGTTAAACCTGCTGATCATGTCAAATCAATTAAATGGCATCTAAATAATCACATATGAAGTTTGAATTTGAACCTTTGGTTCAAACCAGCTTCATTTAATTGTGTTGCTAGTTGCATTAGCTCAATCAACAGCATATTGCCATGTCATGATCATGCATCATATTGTTGCATTGCATTGATTGTGTTCTTTCTCTGTTTGTCGGTTTTGTCCCCTCTCAGTAGACGACGTTCCGACAATGAGTTCGATGACACCGATGAAGACCCAATGTTATCTTCAGAAGTGTCAGGCAAGCAAAACCCCATTGAGCATTCCGATACAATCCCACTCTCTCGCTCTTGCTCTCTTTTACTGCATTAGGACAACAACGCTTCGACTGTTACCTGCTGCGGTAGTTGAACCCCTTTCCACTGCATGACCCGTCATTGCCACAGTAAATAGTTGAAACCCACTAGTATGAGTAGGAGTTGTTTGAGCCATGTTGTGCCTACTCATTCATGCTTTCTGGTTATGCCTGCTATTGCTTAGAGTTGTGTCAGGTCTGATTCATCGGGGATGAATTGGAATGGTGATGAACATGTCCTAATGTGTGTGAGCTAAGTGTGTGAACACGATTTGGTAAAGGTAGCGATGAGAGGCCATGTAGGAGTACATGGTGGGTTGTCTCATTACAGCCGTCCTCAGGAACTGAGTTCTGTGTTGGTTGGTCCATGAAACAGCTACTACCACACATTGGGATCCTTAATTGACCCTCTCGACTTATTAATCAACATGATCTCTGTCCAGGAGTTGCAACTAGTTTCTGGTGTTTGTAGTTTACTAGAGGTCGTGCGCAGCGCTGACCCTCGGGGTGGGCTGTGACGCGGCAGGTACGTGGCACGGTGTACCGATTGCCCGTTTGGTGATGCGGGAACCCTGTACACATCGTTTGGGGCCGTGAGCGACACCCCGGCCGGATCTCCCCACGGATGGAACCCAGATAGGCGATAAACCTGGACGAGAGACTTGTGTGGTTAGTCAGGTCATGGCCGACACCCTCGCTGGGCCTCCGCTTGAAGGTTGCCGAGTACATGTCGTGTAGACGGCGGTAAGTGGTGAGAGCGTGTGTGAAGAAGTACACCCCTGCAGGGTTAAATATCATCTATTCGAATAGCCGTGTCCGCGGTAATGGACTTCTGGGTTGCCTATTACAGTTCATAGACAAGTGAAAGTGGATACTCTAAAACGCGCAAGATAAGCGTGAGTGCTATGGATGGCCTTCTCGTAGGGAGACGGGAGCGGATCCATAGTGGTGTATTGATTGGTGAATATGTGGACTCGTGTGCGCCACCTCAAAAGAGTTACTTTCAGTCATAGTTTAGGATAGCCACCGAGTCAAAGCTGGCTTGCTGCAGTCAAACTCCACCACCCCTTGTTGATACCGATGCATATGTAGCTAGTTCTGATGTAAGTCTTGCTGAGTACCTTTGTACTCACGTTCGCTTAATTTATGTTTTTGCAGAGAGACCTCAGTCTCGCTAGTGGTTCCGCGTGGACTTCGACGTTTAGCTTGTTACCTCAGCTACGATCTTGTGCCCTTGGGAGGGTCTGGTAGATAGTCAGGCTTCTTAGTCTTTTTCATTTGTAGATGTCTGTACTCAGACATGTAATGCTTCCGTTGCCTGTATGCTCTGTATGTTGGGTCATGTGACCTCTGATTGTAATAAATGCTATGATGGCTCTTCTGGGCCTTATCTATATGAGTTGTTGAGTTATGTTGTGATGCCATGTTGTACAGCACATACTTACATGTTATGCGTACGTGTAATGTGTATTGCTATGTGTGGGATCCGACACCTAGTTGTTTACCTTTGGTGGCCTATCTTACAGGGAAATGTCTCCTGGTGCATCCACTGAGCCTTGGTAGCTTGCTACTGCTCCGGAACACCTAGGCTGGCCGGCATGTGTCCTTCTTCGTTCCTGTGTCTGTCCCTTAGGGGAAATGTCACGCGCTGTTCCTTTAAGTCCTTGTAGCTTGCTACGACTTGGGTTCATACGTTGATGACCGACACGTTCGTTGCTGGGTCATGTATGCCTGTCTATGTAATTTAGTGGTACTTTTGGTTTATAACTGGTCATGTCGGCCCGGGTTCTCTGTCATATGGATGCTAGCGACACTATCATATACGTGTGCCAAAATGCGCAAATGGTCCCGGGCCAGGTAAGGTGGCACCCGTGGAATACCGTGCGTGAGGCCGCAAAGTGATATGGTGTGTTACAGGCTAGACCTGTGTGACTTAGGATCGGGGTCCCGACAATGATGGAGACTATGAATCCCCCACAAGTCGGGATGAGACTCTGGACGAAAAAATAAAAAAGAGAAATGGCCCAAAATAAAAAAAATAAAAAAAATAAAAAAATGAGAGAAAAAGAGAGAAGGGGCAATGCTACTATCCTTTTTCCACACTTGTGCTTCAAAGTAGCACCATGATCTTCATGATAGAGAGTCTCCTATGTTGTCACTTTCATATACTAGTGGGAATTCTCGTGAGCAAGCGTGTTGGATATACACCCACTTAGTTTCTTTAGTTAAGCTTTCATGCACTTATAGCTCTAGTGCATCCGTTGCATGGCAATCCCTACTCACTCACATTGATATCTATTGATGGGCATCTCCATAGCCCATTGATACACCTAGTTGATGTGAGACTATCCTCCTTTTTTGTCTTCTCCACAACCACCACTCCATTCCACCTATAGTGCAATATCCATGGCTCACGCTCATGTATTGCGTGAAAGTTGAAAAGTTTGAAAATTTGGAGTATGAAACAATTGCTTGGCTAAAACCGGGGTTGTGCATGATTTAAACATTTTGTGTGATGAAGATAGAGCATAGCTAGACTATATGATTTCGTAGGGATAACTTTCTTTGGCCAGGTTATTTTGAGAAGACATGATTGCTTTGTTAGTACACTTGAAGTATTATTATTCTTATGTCAATATTAAACTTTTGTCTTGAATCTTTCGGATCTGAACATTTATGCCACAATAAAGAAAATTACATTGAGAATTATGTTGCGTAGCATTTCACATAAAAAAATCTATTTTTATCATTTACCTACACGAGGACGAGCAGGAATTAAGCTTGGGGATGCTTGATACGTCTCCAACGTATCTATAATTTTTTATTGTTCCATGCTATTATATTATCTGTTTTGGATGTTTAATGAGCTTTATTATACACTTCTATATTATTTTTGGGACTAACCTACTAGCCCAAGGCCAAGTGCAAATTGCAGTTTTTTTCCCTATTTCAGTGTTTCGTAGAAACGGAATATCAAACGGAGTACAAGCGGAATGAAAACTTCAGGAGAGTCATTTTTGGAACAAATGCAACACAGAAGACTTGGAGTACACGTCAGGGAAGAAACGAGGTGGCCACGAGTGGAAGGTCGCTCCCAAGGGGTAGGCGCGCCCACACCCTCGTGGGCCTCCTATTGCTCCATCGACGTGCCTCTTCCTCCTATATATACGCATATACCCTGCAAACATCTGAGAGTACCACGAAACCCTATTTCCACCGCCGCAGCCGTGTGTACCCGTGGGATCCCATCTTGGGGCCTGTTTCGGAGCTCCACCGGAGGGGGAATCGATCACGGAGGGCTTCTACATCAACACCATAGCCTCTCCGATGAGTTGTGAGTAGTTTACCACACACCTGCGGGTCCAGAGTTATTAGCTAGATGGCTTCTTCTCTCTCTTTGGATCTCAATACAAAGTTCTCCTCGATCTTCTTGGAGATCTATTCGATGTAATTCTTTTTGCAGTGTGTTTGTCGAGATCCGTGAATTGTGGGTTTATGATCAAGATTATCTATGAACAATATTTGATTCTTCTCTGAATTCTTATATGCATGATTAAAATATCTTTGCAAGTCTCTTCGAATTATCAGTTTGGTTTGGCCTACTAGATTGATCGTTCTTGCAATGGGAGAAGTGCTTAGCTTTGGGTTCAATCTTGCGGTGTCCTTTCCTTGTGACAGCAGGGGCAGCAAGGCACTTATTGTATTGTTGCCATCGAGGATAAAAAGATGGGGTTTATATCATATTGCATGAGTTTATGCCTCTATATCATGTCATCTTGCTTAAGGCGTTACTCTGTTCTTATTAACTTAATACTCTAGATGCATGCTGGATAACGATCGATGTGTGGAGTAATAGTAGTAGATGCAGAATCGTTTCAGTCTACTTGTCACAGACGTGATGCCTATATACATGATCATACCTAGATATTCTCATAACTATGCGCTTTTCTATCAATTTCTCGACAGTAATTTGTTTAGCCATCGTAGAAATCTGCTATCTTGAGAGAAGCCACTAGTGAAACCTATGGCCCCCGGGTCTATCTTCTATCATATCAATCTTCCATCAACTATTTATCTTTACTTTAATTTTATGTTGCAATCTTTACTTTTCAATCTATACAACAAAAATACCAAAAATATTATCCTATTATCTCTATCAGATCTCACTTTTGCAAGTGGCCGAGAAGGGATTGACAACCCCTTTATCGCGTTGGTTGCAAGGTTCTTATTTGTTTGTGCAGGTACGAGGAACTTACGTGTAGTCTCCTACTGGATTGATACCTTGGTTCTAAAAAACTGAGGGAAATACTTACGCTACTTTGCTGCATCACCCTTTCCTCTTCAAGGGAAAACCAGCACATGCTCAAGAGTTAGCATGCGCTCTTCAGAATGCCTCAAGTCGGTGGCGAGTAGCTCAATGCGCTCTTGCATAGCTTCATTCTCTTGGTGTAGAGCTCGTTGAACACCAAATAGGTGAACTTCGGTGACGTATTTTTTCGACTATTGAGGATCGTCGAATAGCGGGTTCGAGGAAGTAGTTGGCCTATCCATCAACGCAAGCAAATATGTGAGTGGGAGAAGAGAAGAACTATACCAAATGTACCTTATGTGAAGTTGAAGATGGATCAATGATCACTCAATAGCGTAATCCGGAAATAGCACAGTTGGTACCAATTCTTGTTGATTCTCACACCTACACAAGTAAAGCCTTTGTAGGAGCTCGGTGAGGATAGTTGCAAAAAATTATGTGATTTGTTAGTGAGACTCAATAATGTTGAAAATTTTCGCAAATAGGCAAATGTAACAAGTAGACCAATAGCAAAGTAGGCACACGAAAACACACGCACGAACAGATAAATGTGGTTGTGCAACCAAGGATTGAGAAGAAAATGTGGAATCCGGGAAAAATACTCTTGTCGCACAACACTAGAGAGATGCTAATTGATTGCTCAATAGGCGGATACACACTTGTGCGCGATCTATAATAGTCAAAACATAACGACTTCCTAGCACAAGTATGCTATATGTGTATGATGTTCTGGTGCTTTAGCACAATATGATCCAAGATGATCAAGTATAATATTATATGATCTATTGATGCTATGGCTCTCGCTTACAAGCTTCTTTGTGGCTCTTTTGCTTAAAAACATTTTGGCTTTTTTTTCTCTTTTGAGCTCTTTTGTTGACCACTAATGCAAAATTCTCTTACCAAGGTAGCAATTGTGTATGCGGAACACTCTTGTGTCACACCGACTTATGATGATGTAGTATGCAATGTCTACAACCATCACTAAGGTGCACAAGTAGCATAGCCCGACAATACTCAAATGGCTAGTCTCGATAGGAAAGTTACTCAAAATGGGGTATGAGGGTTACAATACAATTGCAAGAGAGTAAACAAAGTGTCGTCGATGTTATCGTCGTCGGTATGTTGTGATAAGGAAGGACGGATGGTGTCGAGGGTCGAAGTCGATGTCCTTGTCGAAGATGAGTGGTGGTGTCATTGATGTCGTACCATTCCAAGTTAGCGTAAACACCCGAGGAAACGGAGAAACCAAAACTCAAGTCCCAAATACAAATTGTCGAAATTGAGACTGGTGTAGAATCGGGGTCGGTAGTGGGTATGTCGTGTTAAGGTTGGCTATGTCAAGGGTGTAGTGGAAGTGGATGGTAGTGTTCTAGGTAGGTATGTAGTGGCAGAAGTGGTGGCGGTGAAAAACTGCACGAAATGCAATTTTGGCAGGGGAAGCGGGATGATTCGGGCCAGTCAGGACGATCCGGGTCAAGGGCTGGATGATACAGGCAGGTCAACTGCTGCGGGATGAACTCAGGGAAAATTAGAGAAATTGGTGGAAAAAGAAATTTCCGGGGGTTTTGGGTGGATTTGGCGGTAGAGAAGTAGGGAATAGGTAGATCCACTTGCTAGCCAGCTAATCCACGGATCAAAATCAACAAAGCTTCATCAAAGAAACAAATCACAAAAAAATTGGTATGGCTATTTCTTGTGGGGAATTCTCAAAATTGGACGAAAAACAACAAAAATTAGGCTAGAAAACAAAGTGTGGGGCTCCAAATTCTTGATGAACAAAGGCTCATGATACCATACGATACGGGGCTAACTCGATCTAGGCTGATCTTTCACGATTGGAGGTGATGTAACAACCTGTATTTTGCCCTTTTCTTTTTCTGATGATTTTCTTGATTTTATTTGCTTTTCTGTGGCTATGTGGTTCTGAAACTTGGGAAGATCATGTCTTCCTAGGTTTTATAGTGGCTTGCTATCCTCGTCATCATCCCAAAACCCTGTCAAAATCATCCTTGACCTAATCCAAATATTCTTTTTCTAGGGAATAATCATTTTCTATTAAAAGAATAATTCTTTTTTCCCTAGGTTGTGAATCAACAAATACCTATGTTATAATTGTTTGGGTCGTATCTTGCTCAAATATGGCAAAACATTTCATTGCCATGTTAAAAAATAATCCTCCAATAATCATTTTCCTATTCTGCCCTAAATGGCACTTCGTGAAGCAAGTGCTATTTATCTTCGCCCAATTGACTCCAAACTTTGTGGACATCTTTTCCTGTCCATATGATTGCCCTGTGCCAAATTTCAACTTCATTTGCCTAGTATTTATTTTTCAGCAATTTTCCAAAGTTTTTGTCCAAAAAGGAACTTTGTGAAGGAAGTATATTCTAGGCATGACCAAATGAGTTGAAACCTTGTCACATCCTTCATTTGATCCAATAATGCCTCCAAACCAAATTTTAGCTCCTGTAGATCATCTATGTGAGCCCATCTCCAAATCTTGGTTTCTGGTCAGATTTTCACTTTGTGAAGCAACTATATTTTATACTGCTTCATTTAAGCTGAAAATTTTCCACGGCATTCTTATATCTATATCCACTCCCTCCCCAAAGTTTTGGCTCAATTCACTTAGCCATTTGCCCTCAGGAATCAAGTGCCACTTTGGTATTTCCAAATGGCATGAAACTTTTACAGCAGCTTCATTTGGTCAAATAACCCACCTCCTCCAAGTTTCTGCTCATGACGATCAAGTATGTGAGTTCAACATCATAGTGTCCTAATCTGGCTAGTTTTGCACTTTCTACAGCAAGTGTCATTTTTATTCATCCTTATGAACTAAACATTTGCAGAGGTGATCATATTCGTGTATGATCACACCATGCCAAGGCACCGAGTCTAGCCCCTCTTGGATCTTCCCCGGTTCACAACAAACACCTTGTTGTGCGACTGAAACACTTCAAGCCCTATTCACCAATTAAGTCCCTGTGCTCGTTGATTTGCTTCACAACCCTCTCTGTAGCACACTCCATCTGTTGGACATGGTCGAACCGGCCAGAGCACGCCGCTTGCACCAGTGCACGATGTGATCACGCTATCGTCATGCACAATGTGTGCTCTGGATTGTTCCAACCACTGTGCTCGTCCCCTCCCTCCTTGTCTCGACCTCCAACCTTGTCCACGAGGTTCCCCATGAGCCTCAACGTTGCCCTGTGCCTCTGCCTTGTTGCTGTTCACCATAAATGTGACGCCGTCGCCATGCCGTGGAGCGTACTGCCCCTGCTCCTCCATTGTTAGCTAATGGAGCTCGCCCGTGAGCTCTCGGACCCTCTCCTGCGGCTATATATGGAGTGCCCGAGTTCTTCCGCGGCTCACAACTCTCCTCCTCGCCTCATTTGATCTCTAGAGTGCCTCTCCTCATCGCTTTGTTTCTCGGACCACCGAAACTTTGCCAGAGTTCGTCTTGTTTCCGATGAGCTCGAGCCTCCTCTCCTCCTCCTTCTACGTCCATCGAGTCCCCCTTGTCCCACTGAGCCGCCCGGACCCCTCAGCCCTCGCCGGCGTGCCCTGCATTGCCGAGCACCACCGCGCCCGTAGCTCTCTGCCCTCCTCCGTCGCCGTGGCCTCCCCTCCTCTCCGCTCCTCCGCGGCGCCTACTAGCCACCTGAACGGACGCGACATGGTTCCGCGGTCCTGCCGGTGTTGTCGGTGTCCTGGGAACCAGGGTACCCAGACTTGCCTATCTGCGGGCCGCGACACACTCCCACAAGCGGCCTGGTACGGCCCAGCTGATCGACCAGCTACTCAAGACCCTCGCGAGGGGCCAAGCCTCGCGAGGAGAACGACATCAAGACCTCCTCGGGAACGGCCCCAGCAAGGCGTTCCGGAGGGGTGGAGAATCCAAGGCCGAGCCTACCTCAGGAGGAGGCAGTGATGTCAGCAGTGACGCACCACGCTAGCGGGTGCTAGCGTCCGCCAGCGGCGCAGTTGCCATTTCGGTGTAAAGGAGATAGCGCAGTCATTGGTTCCCAAGGAGCGTGGCAAAGGTTTCCTCTTTGGTGCAACAAGACCTAAGACCGCAAGGACGATAAGGAGGATGTCACCATCGAGCCCACCACCGTGTCACCACCTGATCCTTTTGCAGGCGAAGACCGCTTTTGTCAGGATAAGAACGTCCTTGTGTTCCCGCTCAAAAATGGTCGTTGTGGGATCCCTTCCCGCCTAAACATTTCGAGGGAAGAGGACCGTGGCCACCTATATAAGTAGCTAGGACTCCCACTTCAAAGGGACGAACACACATTTCCACCACACAAGGAGCAAGAACACTAGTGTAATGCCCAGGATGGGACTATACCTCCTACGTGTCGAGGCACGACTTAAAGGTATAAGCCCATTCTGGAATGATCTCAAGTTTGGTATCTTTGCACGACTCATGTAAAAATAGGGATGAAAATGCAAAAGGATAGTTGGCTTACACTCGCCACGTCACACAATACATTACATAAGCAAATCATCATCCAAAACATCACAACCCGACTACGGGCAAAGATCCAAAAGAAAGATACTAAAAACATAAAGCCACGGGTCTGAATCGCCCCTAGTAGAAACCACTACTGATCGTCGAAACACATCACACACATACGGCCACTCTCTTCATCGAGCTCCCAGAGAAGTACTTGAACCAACTCCTGCATCATTATCGGCTGAACCTGCATCTGGTGTTGTAGTATCTGTGAGCCACGAGGACTCAGCAATCCCATAACCATGGGTATCAAGACTAGCAAAGCTTTATGGGTAGGAAGTGGTAAAGTGGTGAGGTTGCAGCGGCGGCTAAGCATAATATGGTGGCTAACTTACGAGTACAATAATAAGATGAGCATCTATGCAAACGGTCGCAAACTAGTAATGATCGCTAAAGATCCTGAACTACCTACGAGTCAAACATAACCCCACCATGTTCTCTTCTCAAAATGAAAAGAGGCAGTCACGGTTACTCACACAGTTGTGTGTTTTACTTCCGATCCTCTGTCAAGTTTTCTACAACCGGACATTAACAAATTCCCATCTGCCACATAACCACGGGCACGGCTTTCGAAAGTTCATAACCCTGCAGGGGTGTCCCAACTTAGCCCATCACAAGCTCTCATGATCAGCTGAAGTGATAAATATAATATCATCACCCCTTATCTTAGGGAAATCCGATCAGGCTCGGCCTCCCGGTGCACAAGACATTTCGACAATGGTAAAACAAGTCCAGCAAGACCTCCCGGCATGCCGACACCCTGATAGTAGCTACGCGTATCTCGTCTCAGGCCACGACCGGATGAGCACAGCGTACAGCAGCCAAACCCCAAGTTCCCAAGGGGGGGCGCCGCAAATGACTCTATTTAGGACCAACACCATCAGCACTGGCCACCCTGCTATGTAGAAAAGAATCTCCAAGGAGCGTCCCCCTTATGAAATTTAATTAATTAATTAAGTTGTTATTATGAGGCAAATTAAAACCAATGTTGGGCCTTGCTGGAGGAGTTTTATTCAAAGACGAACTGTCAAGGGGTCCCCATATACCCAACCGTGTAAGGAACGCAAAATCAAGGAACATAATGCCGGTTTATCGGCGCCTAAGGTGGCATGAGTGGAACAAAACACCGAGCAAAAGGCCAAGCCTTCCACCCATGCCCAATATATAGGTGTGTTAATATATATTAGACATATTGTGATATTCCAACAACAAGTTCCCTCCTGGAACGATCTTCATCTTCACCTGCAACTAACAACGCTATAAGAGGGGCTGAGCAAGCGGGTAACATAGCCTAACAATGGTTTTGCTAGGAAGGTTTCAAAGGTTAGAGGTTTCATGGCAACAAGGAGAGGCTGACAATAAGATGGGTAGCGCGACATGTAACGATAGCATCGAGACTACTAAGCATGGCAATGATAGTAAAGGTATCCAAGGGTATGATCATCTTGCCTGAGATCCCACAAGGAAGAAGAACGGAACCATGAAGAAGACGAAGAAGAAGCCTTGAAGAAGAACCACGGGAAGACGAACGAATCCTCACGAACGCAACGGAACAAGCACTAACGAGAAGAAGCAAGCAATACGGTAAACACACAACACGAGACACGACAATATGCTCAACCAAGTATGATGCAAGACAGTTCTATATAGGATGCACCACAAGTCTATACAGGAAGCAAAACATGGCAAGGTAGGAAGCTGTAATGCCCCGGATGTAATACTTTCCCTTTGTGGCAATATATAACTTTGGCTTCATCAGTTCCATTCCGGGTTCTTCGTCTTTTCAGGTTTCGTTGTTTTGTCGTGTGCGTGTGTGCATTCATCCATGTCATGTTGACATGTGCATTGCATTGCATTTGTGTTGTCTTTTGCATCCGGTCTCACTCGTCCCTTCCCGTTGTCCGTTTCGAGTTCCGACGCTCTCACACGTGCCCGTGGCATCACGGAGTCCTTATTTTGCGTTTGGCCATGTCACGTTTCCGGGATGGCGTAAGACTTGTCGTGCGATGTTGTTTTGATACGTGTAACCCGCCTGTCAAGTTGCGTCGCGTTTGGAGTTCGTTTGGTACTCCAACGGGTATCCTCGTGGGCTAAAAGTACCTCCTCTTTGAGGCTCAAGACCCCCCTCCAACAGCCCACCAACCCAGCTCAAACCATTCCCATCATCTAGGCCGTTCAATTGTGATCTCGTGGCCGAAACCCGCTCCTCATTTGGACTCCCCTAGCTCCTTGTGCCTATATAAACGTCCAACCCCTCCAATTTTGCGTCCAAAACCCTAGTGCTTCCACCTTCGTCGCCCAGTGCTTCCACCGCCGCCGAGCAGTGCTTCCATCGCCGCCGCGCTGTGCTTCCACCGTCGCCGCACCGTGCTTCCACCGCCGCCGCTCCCATCGCGTGGGCCCGCTGGGCCCAGCGCCGGCCCGCCGCCGCCGCGGATCTGGGCCAGATCCGAGCCGCCCGCGCCCTTCGTCTTCATCCGCCCGAGGCCGCCGGCCGGAGCTCGCAGCCGCCGCCGCCGGCCGGAGCGCCGTCGCGCCGGGCCTCTGCTCCGCCGCCCCTCGCCGCGCCCCGCCGTTCTACTCCAACTCGCCGCCGACCCCAAGCCAGGCCGCCGCCTCCGGCCAGCCGCCGGCCAGACCGTGCCCCGTGTCCCGCCAGTCAGCCGCCGCCGGGCCCTCCCGTCCTCGCCGCCGGCCGCAGGCCTCGCCCCTCCGTCGAGCCTTCCCGCCGGAGGGATCGAAGGGATCCAGCCGATCCCCGATCGATCCAGATCGCCAGGCCGGGAAACCCTAGCGGGCCCGTTGACTCCGCGACCCGGCTGCCCGCGGAACCGGTTCACCGAACCGGCGTCCGACCCGTTTGACCGCAGGTTGACCTCGTTTTTTGGCTAAGTCCTTAGTGTTTTTCAGTGTCTGATGCATTTTTGTGATGAGGATATCTTTTACCATGCATGTCCGTTTTGTGTGTATGATATGTCAAAATGATCGTGGTGAGATGTACTATGTTTTGTTCCATTGTGTCATGCATGTTTGAGTCCATCTAGATGTCTTAATCTTCATGGGAAGAGTGCTACTTGATATAAACTGCTGCTATTAGTTGTTTTCATGCCATGTTTGAGATGTGATAACTTGATGCATGTTTATCCAAATGAAGCAAATGATATGTCCACATGTTCATCATGAGATGCTCTACATGTTGGTTGCTTTAGCTTGCATGATATAATTCATATTGCCATGTTTATCTCCTTTGCAAAAGTGCATGTGGCTGTTAGGTTGATAAACTTGTTACGAGATGCCTAGTTGAGGAGCTCGTTGCTATTGATGTGGTTGTCCCCATGTTGCATGCTTATATGTTTTGGATTCCCCATCATGTGTACTTTGCTGTGGTGCAAACCACTTGCCATGTTATGCTTTGAGGTGACTTAAACTTGCTCACAAACATGCGATGATAATATTGTTGTTTTAACACTTAGTGAAATTTCACTAAGTCTGGAATCTGTAATATCCAGATGCTATGTTTGCTTGTTGTTCTAGTCAAATCCATGATAGTTTTGGGGTGACTATTGATGATTCCTTGTTGTATATGTTGTTCGCTATCCATTCATGCCCTCACATGCTCTTTTGGGTGGCTTTAGCATATTTAATTCTTGCTCCCAAGTTGCTATAAAATACTGCTGTCAGATTTTGTTGTCATGTTCAAAATGGGGTAGCTTGTTGCTATTGATCCATGCCTCCTATGTAGATGCTTCAATGGAATTGTTTGCTGTAGGATATGTCTACTTCATTTCCATGCTTGTTGTCACCATGTTTGAGTGTTGTAGAATATATATTTCTTGCTCCGAAGTTGCTATGTGGCTGTTAATTTCAGCTTTGCTTTGTTTCTTGATTCGGGTGTATCTTTTAGCTCGTTGCTCCGTTTTGAGCAAGTCCTATATGAAACTTGTGTGGTTTTTCATGTAGATTCATAATATCCTCTTGTTAACTTGTTTTGAAGTATCTTGCTTGATGCATATTGTCATGTTCCTTGTGCTGTATCTCTGTGTTTCCTATGTTGTCTTTCTGTGCATCCTAAGTGCATCTGCAGTGCTTCCTTAGTGCATCAGCCATGCATCATGTGGTTTGCGCATTGCATCTTGTTTGATTTCGTGCCTCGTGTGTTTTGTGTTGAGTAGAGCCGGAAGCCAAGAATGAGTACGAGAACGAGGTTACTACCGAGGTTGAGAACGAGGAGCCCTCTTACGATCCCATCGACGACTCTACAGGCAAGATGACGTGACCCAGATATCATTACTATCTTTGCCTATTGCTAGAAGTCTCGCTCTTTAGCTTATTGCATCGATGCCCATGTTGTCTTGTCAGCCTCCTATTGTAACCATGAATCTGTCTAACCACCCTACCTATGCAAACCTTTGATTGGCTAAGTACGCTTCGCTCAGCCCCTCTTATAGCATTGCTAGTTGCAGGAGAAGATTTGAAGATTCTTGCTTCATGTTGAAGCTTGTTGGGGTATCACACTATATTAACTCTTTAATGAAATCATCTATATATTGGTAATGGGTGGAAGGCTAAGCCTCTTGCTTGGTGTTTTGTTCCACTCATGCCGCCTTAGGAACCGTATAAACCGGTGTTATGTTCCTTGATTTTTGCGTTCCTCACACGGTTGGGGTTATGGGACCCCCTCGATAAACCGCTTAGCGCTAAGGTTTTTCCAGCAAGTCCCAACATTGGTACTATTTGCCTAATAACTAAAACTTGCATAGGGCTTTGCAAACCCGAGTTCTTAATCAACAACCCGGGCCAGTGCTCCTCATGAGTGTTGGTCCAAACTGGGGAGTCTGCGGGGCCACCACGAGGAAACTCGAGGATTGGTAAAAACCTGTAGAATCGCCCATCCGGTCGTGGCCTGAGACTAGATACGCGCGGCTACTGTCAGGGTGTCGGCACACCAGGAGGATTTGCTAGATTAGCCTTACCTTAGTCGGAGTATCTTGAGCACGGGATTCCAACGATACTCGGGCCTACCCACCTTGGAGTTGCGACTCCGCGGATCGTGGGCTTTTCATGGGCCAAGTTGGAACACGCCTGCAGGGTTTTGAACTTTCGAAAGTCGTGCCCGCGGTTATGTGGCAGATGGGAATTTGTTAAGATCCGGTTGTAGAAAACTTGACACCATGTTCAGAACACACTACCAGCGTGAGTACCGTGACGGTCATTTTCCGAAAGGGGTTCGGGAAGTGAACACGGTGGGGTTATGTTTGACGTGTTTTAGCTAGGATCACTTCGTGATCATTTTATCGTCCGAGGCACTTCTCTTCTCGCTCTCTTTTACGTAAGTTAGTGCTAGTGCTGCTGCAACCTCTTATTCTTTCTTCAGCCTTGTTCCACACCCAAGGCTTAGATAGTTCTGTTACCCGTGAACGGGATTGCTGAGTCCTCTGTGGCTCACAGATTCTACACCACACCAGATGCAGGTACTCAGGTGATCTATTCAGGTGACGGCTCCGAGCTATACTAGGAGTACGACGAGGAACATAGCCGTTACTATGTGCACTATCCCGACGATCAGTAGTGGTTTCTACTAGGGGCGATTCAGACCTGTGGCTTTATGTATGTTTGGTATCTTTCATTTGGATCTTCACCCGTAGACGGGTTGTGATGTTATTTGAATGATGTTTGGCTATGTAATGAATTGTGTGACGTGGCGAGTGTAAGCCAACTATCTTTTCCCTTTCACCCCTATTTTTACATGAGATGTGCAAAGATACCGAACTTGCGATCATTCCAGAATGGGCTTATACCTTTAAGTCATGCCTCGACATGTAGGAGGTATAGTCCCATCCTGGGCATTACAAGTTGGTATCAGAGCCTTCTCCGACCTAGAAGCCCCCACTGATTGATCGAATCATTGACGGTTGAGTCTAGGCACACACTTAAAATGTTTTGAGTCCTATATATATATCGAAGAGTAGGAATTATTTTGCTCCTCATCTCTTTTAACTCTGGTGAGGACTCCTGACGATTACTCTTGCCTCTTCTACTCTCAAAATTGCACCAAATTTTTTTTAGGAATCTCGCGAGTATTGTTTGGATTGTTTCGATGTCTTTGTGACGAGAACATTGTTCTCGATGCCTCCTGTCATTAGGGGTTGTGGCAGTGTCCCGGGGAGTTAAGCTCCGAGGTGTTGTCGTCACAAATATATCGCAGCAGTTCTAGAATACTTAAGACGACCGACATCAAAAACTCTCCTATGCGGTTAGTGGCAAGATAACCCCTACATCACCCAGTACTGGGGAGGTAGTTCAGGAGTATTGCCATAGCTTGTATAGTGGATGCGTTTCGAAGGTCCGAGGTAGACGGTTTCCGGAAATAACTGGTTATGTGTTGATGGATGGATACAGCTGGATGTAGGATTAGAGTTGAGTGCGCTATGCTTCCCCTGTATCCCCAACACCTGATTGCATAACTGGAAACTTTCGGAAATTAATAGGTGGGTTCATCTAGTAGCTCGTAGGCATTCTTCCAACGAATGCTTGATATGGAGTTCGGTGTTCTACATTGAGTGAAGTGGTTTTATGGCCGTTGTTCCGATCGGGAGTTGCATCTTAAAGGGTCCTTGGCTATGCTGATCTGGGGATTGCAAAACCCTTTCGTAACACGTTCCATAAGCTTTCAACACGAATATGTCGAACGAAGCTTCTATCTTGTATTTGTTCTATCTGCACCTTGTTGTTTTATTTACCTTTTTGTCTCCCAAGTGGCTTCTCGTGAAGATTGTTGTTATCATTAAACTGTGAATTTCATTCATTCCTCTTGTTCGAATGATTCTTGTGAAGACTATGTTGCAATTCTAGCCGTTGATTCAGCTATATCTTCTTTCAATCAAATGGCTAATAGTGGTCATCTCTTTCAAGATGGCTCCTAAAAGGGTTCCCAATGCTAACCCAGAGGGTGAAGAGGTTCCTGATCGTCCTCCTTCCCCTCCTCCTCCGTCTGAGACCTGGAGAGCAATTATGCAAACTACGAATCAGAACACCCAGATGCTTATGCAGATGATGCAGCAAATTCAAGCAAATCAAGCAAATCAGGGTGCTCATGGGAACCAAGGCAATTTGTTCAACCAACCGCACTTTGCTACGCTCAACCAGTTCCTGGCAAATCAACCAAAGGCTTTCAGTTACTACGTGGACCCTCTCGATGCTGAAGACTGGATAACAGATATCAATAAGCATTTTGAGTGCAGTAACGTCAGGCCCGAGGACTATGTGAAGTTTGCAGCGTTCCAACTCAAGGACCAAGCAACTGATTGGTGGCAGCAGTACAAAAACTCCAGAGCAGGGCGTGAAATCTCCTGGGATGATTTCTGCAAGGACTTTCGCTCTCACCACATTCCAACAAGTGTCATCGAGGGTATGCGTGAGCAATCCCGCAACCTAAAGCAAGGCTCAATGACTGTCTACCAATATAATGTCAAGTTCCAGAACCTTGCCCGCTATGCAAAGCAAGACATCCCAGATGCCAAGAGCAAGATCTATCAGTTCCGTGGTGGTCTGAAGGATGAACTCCAACTTGCTCTCACCTTGTTCGAGCCTGATGAGTTTGATCAATTCTATAATATGGCGCTTAAGCAAGAGGCAGCCCAGCTCAAGATGGAAGCTTCCAAAAAGAGGATCATAGATGCCGTTCACTCCTCCTCATCTTCTCAAGTGGTCGCGAAGCAACAGAAGTTTTGGCTTCCACCTCCTCTAGTGATTCGAGCTCCCTACAACAACAATAACAACAAGAATTCTGGTGGCCGTGGTTTCTCCCACCCACACAACCAAGGCAATCAGTCCAAGTCGTAGTACCAAGCTCCAAGACCAAGTGTTCCTCCTCCTCGTCCACTTTCTGAGGTCACTTGCTACAAATGTGGTCTAAAGGGTCATTATTCCAACAAGTGCACCAACCCAAGGCTCCTTCCGCCTCCTCCACCTGTCAGTACAGCTATTGTCAAGCATAATCCAAAGGCAGCAAGAGTGAATCTGATGAATGCAGCTCAAGAAGAGAATTCTTCAGATGTGATACTTGGTAACCTTTCAGTTAACTCTATTCCTGCAAAAGTGTTGTTTGATTCGGGTGCTTCATGTTCTTTCATGTCATATCCATTTGCATTCAAGCATAACGTTATCACCAAGAATCTACCCAAGAAGTTGAAAGTTGTTTCTCCGGGCAGGATAATGACTTCTAGTGTGTATGCTCCGGATGTATCTATTCGCATGGGGGATTACCGCTTTCTGGCTAAACCAGTTGTTCTCGGCAACTCCGACATTGACCTTATTCTCGGGATGGATTGTCTTTCTCAGCATGATGCTCACATTGATTGTGCAAATAAGGAAGTCAAGATTACTCATCCTAACGAAGACGTGATTATCTTCGCCTCTCGGGATAACACAATCAGGCTATTCTCTCTCAATGACAAGGGCGAGATTAATGCCATCTCTCAAATTCCGGTGGTAAATGAATACGAAGACGTTTTTCCTGAAGAGCTTCCAGGCATGCCCCCACATCGTTAAGTTGAATTTGTCATTGAACTCGAGCCTGGTACTGAGCCAGCATGCCGGCGTCCGTACAAGCTCTCCCCTGAAGAGTTGAAGGAGTTGAAGAAACAGCTTGATGAACAAGAGCGTATGGGTTTGATCAGGCCTAGTACGTCTCCTTGGGGCTGTGGTGTCTTATTTGTCAAGAAGAATGATGGCATGGAGCGCCTCTGCGTTGATTACCGGCCATTGAACAAGAAGACAATAAAGAACAAGTATCCGCTCCCCAACATCAATGAATTGTTCGAGCAGCTCAAGGGAGCTAAAGTGTTCTCAAAGCTCGATCTCCGAATGGGTTATCACCAAATTCGCATTCGCGAAGAAGATATCCACAAGACTGCCTTCAGAACGAGCTATGGCTCATATGAGTATACAGTCATGTCTTTTGGTCTCGGTAATGCTCCACCTACCTTCTCGAGAATGATGCACTACATTTTCAACCCCTACACCAACGAGTTTGTGCTTGTGTATCTGTATGACATCTTGGTATTCTCCAAGAACGAAGAGGATCACGAAAAGCACCTCCGTCTGGTTCTCGACAAACTCCGTGAACATAAGTTCTATGCCAAGTTCTCCAAGTGCGAATTCTGGCTCGATAAGGTCTTATATCTGGGCCATATCATCTCCGCTGACGGTATTGCTGTGAACCCCGAGAAAGTTGAAGCGATTGTCAACTGGGAACCTCCTCAGAACGTCAAGCAACTCCGAAGCTTCCTTGGTCTTGCTAGCTATTGCAGAAGGTTCGTTGAAAACTTCTCCAAGATTGCCAAGCCTCTTTCCAACTTGCTGCAGAAGAATGTCAAGTACAACTGGTCTCCGGATAGTGATGTGGCATTCAAAACTCTCAAAGAAAAGCTCATCTCTGCTCTAGTTCTTACCCCTCCCGATGAGTCCAAGCCCTACGAAGTATTATGTGATGCTTCTCTTCAAGGAATTGGTGGTGTGCTAATGCAGGACAAGAAAATTGTGGCATACACTTCTCGTCAATTGAAGCCAAGTGAGAAGAACTACCCCACACATGATCTCGAGCTAGCAGCTGTGGTACACGCTTTGATTACGTGGAGACACCTTCTATTGGGCAGAAAAGTCGACATCTTCACCGATCACAAGAACTTGAAGTACATCTTCACACAACCGAACCTGAACCTCCGCCAGACTCGTTGGGTTGAGATGATCCAAGAGTATGATCCAAGCATCGAATACACACCTGGCAAGGCAAATGTCATTGCAGATGCTTTGAGCAGAAATGCATATTGCAACAGTCTCCTTATCAATCCGTTCCAGCCTGAGCTTTGTGAAGCATTCAGGAAGCTCAACCTCCAAGTTGTTCCGCAAGGCTTTCTTGCAAATCTTCAAGTTGCTCCTACCTTGGAAGATCAGATCCATGAGGCCCAACTCTGTGATGCTATGGTGCAGAAAGTGAAACATGGTATTGCAAAGGGTACTCCCAAATACAAGTGCTATCGCGTTGATGAGAGAGATACCTTGTTCTTTGAGGACAGACTTGTGGTTCCCAAAGGTGATCTCAGGAAGCTCATAATGGACGAAGCACATGACTCCCTCCTGTCGATTCATCCTGGTAGTTCCAAGATGTACCAAGACCTCAAGCAATCTTACTGGTGGACTCGCATGAAAAGGGAGATTACCCAATTCGTGAATGAATGTGATGTCTGCAGAAGAGTGAAGGCAGAGCATCAACGTCCAGTCGATCTTCTCCAACCTCTTCCTATTCCTGAGTGGAAGTTCGACCACATTGAAATGGATTTTGTCACTGGCTTTCCTAAGTCCAAGAAAGGGAATGATTTTATCTTTGTGGTCATTGACAAGCTTACAAAAGTCGCTCACTTCCTTCCAGTCAAAGAATCCATCAATGCAGCTCAACTGGCAGAGTTGTACACTTCTAGAATTATGTCCTTACATGGCATTCCTCAAGTTATCTCCTCAGACCGTGGAAGTTTGTTCACATCAAAGTTCTGGGACTCCTTTCAGTCTGCCATGGGCACTAAGATCCGTTTCAGCACTGCATTTCACCCTCAGACTAGTGGTCAAGTCGAGAGAGTGAATCGGATTCTAGAAGACATGCTCAGAGCTTGTGTCATATCTTTTGGCATGAAATGGGAAGATTGCCTTCCGTTTGCCAAGTTCTCTTACAACAACAGCTTCCAAGCAAGTGCCGGCAAAGCTCCGTTTGAAATCCTCTATGGCAGAAAGTGCCGTACCCCTCTCAACTGGTCCGAGACTGGTGAACGTCAACTTCTTGGCAATGACTTGATCTCAGAAGCCGAAGAAATGTGCAAAGTCATACGTGAGAATCTCAAGGCCGCTCAGTCGCGTCAGAAGAGCTACTATGACGGCAAGCATCGTGATTTGGCCTTCAACATTGGGGATCATGTCTATCTCCGTGTTTCTCCAATAAAAGGCACCCAAAGATTCGGTATCAAAGGAAAGCTTGCTCCTAGATACGTGGGCCCTTTCAAGATCCTTGGCAAAAGAGGCGATCTAGCCTATCAACTTGAGCTCCCTTCCAACTTCGCTAATGTTCATGATGTGTTTCACGTGTCTCAACTCCGCAAGTGCTTCAAGACACCTGAACGCACCATTCCGTTTGAGGAGATTGATCTTCAACAAGACTTGTCTTACCGAGAGCATCCCGTTGCTATTCTCGAAGAAACCGAGCGCAAGACCCGCAACAAGTCAATCAAGTTCTTGAAAGTCAAGTGGTCACACCATACCGACCGAGAAGCTACATGGGAACGAGAATATCACCTTCGTTCCGAGTACCCTTCCTTCTTCCAGTCCTAGATCTCGGGACGAGATCTTTTTGTAGTAGAGGAGAGTTTGTAATGCCCCGCATGTAATACTTTCCCTTTGTGGCAATATATAACTTTGGCTTCATCAGTTCCATTCCGGGTTCTTCGTCTTTTTGGGTTTCGTCGTTTTGTCATGTGCGTGTGTGCATTCATCCATGTCATGTTGTCATGTGCATTGCATTGCATTTGTGTTGTCTTTTGCATCCGGTCTAACTCGTCCCTTCCCGTTGTCCGTTTCGAGTTCCGACGCTCTCACACGTGCCCGTGGCATCCCGGAGTCCTTCTTTTGCGTTTGGCCATGTAACGTTTTCGGGATGGCGTAAGACTTGTCATGCTATGTTGTTTTGATACGTGTAACCCGCCTGTCAAGTTGCTCGCGTTTGGAGTTCGTTTGGTACTCCAACGGGTATCCTCGTGGGCTAAAAGTACCTCCTCTTTGAGGCCCAAGACCCCCCTCCAACAGCCCACCAACCCAGCTCAAACCCTTCCCATCATCTAGGCCGTTCAATTGTGATCTCGTGGCCGAAACCCGCTCCTCATTTGGACTCCCCTAGCTCCTTGTGCCCATATAAACGTCCACCCCCTCCAATTTTGCGTCCAAAACCCTAGTGCTTCCACCTCTGTCGCCCAGTGCTTCCACCACCGCCGAGCAGTGCGTCCACCGCCACCGCACCGTGCTTCCATCGCCGCCGCTCCCACCGCGTGGGCCCGCTGGGCCCAGCGCCGGCCCGCCGCCGCCGCGGATCTGGGCCACATCCGAGCCGCCCGCACCGTTCGTCTTCATCCGCCCGAGGCCGCCGACCGGATCTCGCAGCCGCCGCCGCCGGCCGGAGCGCCGCCGCGCCGGGCCTTTGCTCCGCCGCCCCTCGCCGCGCCCCGCCGTTCTACTCCAACTCGCCGCCGACACCAAGCCAGGCCGCTGCCTCCGGCCAGCCGCCGGCCAGGCCGCGCTCCGCGTCCCGCCGGTCAGCCGCCGTCGGGCCCTCCCGTCCTCGCCGCCGGCTGCAGGCCTCGCCCCTCCGTCGAGCCTTCCCACCGGCGGGATCGAAGGGATCCAGCCGATCCCCGATCGATCCAGATCGCCAGGCCGGGAAACCCTAGCGGGCTCGTTGACTCCGCGACCCGGCTGCCCGCGGACCCGCTTCACCGAACCGGCGCCCGACCCGTTTGACCGCAGGTTGACCTTGTTTTTTGGCTAAGTCCTTAGTGTTTTTCAGTGTCTGATGCATTTTTGTGACGAGGATATCTTTTACTGTGCATGTCCGTTTTGTGTGTATGATATGTCAAAATGATCGTGGTGACATGTACTATCTTTTGTTCCATTGTGTCATGCATGTTTGAGTCCATCTAGATGTCTTAATATTCATGGGAAGAGTGCTACTTGATATAAACTGCTGCTATTAGTTGTTTTGATGCCATGTTTGAGATGTGCTAACTTGTTGCATGTTTATCCAAATGAAGTAAATGATATGTCCACATGTTCATCATGAGATGCTCTACATGTTGGTTGCTTTAGCTTGCATGATATAATTCATATTGCCATGTTTATCTCCTTTGCAAAAGTGCATGTGGCTGTTAGGTTGCTAAACTTGTTACGAGATGCCTAGTTGAAGAGCTCGTTGCTATTGATGTGGTTGTCCCCATGTTGCATGCTTATATGTTTTGGATTACCCATCATGTGTACTTTGCTGTGGTGCAAACCACTTGCCATGTTATGCTTTGAGGTGAATTAAACTTGCTCACAAACATGCCATGATAATATTGCTGTTTTAACACTTAGTGAAATTTCACTAAGTCTGGAATCTGTAATATCCAGATGCTATGTTTGCTTGTTGTTCTAGGCAAATCCATGATAGTTTTGGGGTGACTATTGATGATTCCTTGTTGTATATGTTGTTGGCTATCCATTCATGCCCTCACTTGCTCTTTTGGGTGGCTGTAGCATATTTAATTCTTGCTCCCAAGTTGCTATAAAATACTGCTGTCAGATTTTGTTGTGATGTTCAAAATATGGTAGCTTGTTGCTATTGATCCATGCCTCCTATGTAGATGCTCCAATGGAATTGTTTGCTGTAGGATATGTCTACTTCATGTCCATTCTTGTTGTCACCATGTTTGAGTGCTGTAGAATATATATTTCTTGCTCCGAAGTTGCTATGTGGCTGTTAATTTCAGCTTTGCTTTGTTTCTTGATTCGGGTGTATCTTTTAGCCCGTTGCTCCGTTTTGAGCAAGTCCTATATGAAACTTGTGTGGTTTTGCATGTAGATTCATAATATCCTCTTGTTAACTTGTTTTGAAGTATCTTGCTTGATGCATATTGTCATGTTCCTTGTGCTGTATCTCTGTGTTTCCTATGTTGTCTTTCTGTGCATCCTAAGTGCATCTCCAGTGCTTCTTTAGTGCATCAGCCATGCATCCTGTGGTTTGCGCATTGCATCTTGTTTGATTTCGTTCCTCGTGTGTTTTGTGTTGAGTAGAGCCGGAAGCCGAGAACGAGTACGGGAACGAGGTTACTACCGAGGTTGAGAACGAGGAGCCCTCTTACGATCCCATCGACGACTCTACAGGCAAGATGACCTGACCCAGATATCATTACTATCTTTGCCTATTGCTAGAAGACTCGCTCTTTAGCTTATTGCCTCGATGCCCATGTTTTCGTGTGAGCCTCCTATTGTAACCATGAATCTGTCTAACCACCCTACCTATGCAAACCTTTGATTGGCTAAGTACGCTTCGCTCAGCCCCTCTTATAGCATTGCTAGTTGCAGGAGAAGATTTGAAGATTCTTGCTTCATGTTGAAGCTTGTTGGGATATCACACTATATTAACTCTTTAATGAAATCATCTATATATTGGTAATGGGTGGAAGGCTAAGCCTCTTGCTTGGTGTTTTGTTCCACTCATGCCGCCTTAGGAACCATATAAACCGGTGTTATGTTCCTTGATTTTTGCGTTCCTCACACGGTTGGGGTTATGGGACCCCCTCGATACACCGCTTAGCGCTAAGGTTTTTCCAGCAAGTCCCAACATTGGTACTATTTTCCTAATAAATAAAACTTGCATAGGGCTTTGCAAACCCGAGTTCTTAATCAACTACCCGGGCCAGTGCTCCTCATGAGTGTTGGTCCAAACTGGGGAGTCTGCGGGGCCACCACGAGGAAACTCGAGGATTGGTAAAAACCTGTAGAATCGCCCATCCGGTCGTGGCCTGAGACTAGATACGCGCGGCTACTGTCAGGGTGTCGGCACACCAGGAGGATTTGCTAGATTAGCCTTACCTTAGTCGGAGTATCTTGAGCACGGGATTCTGACGATACTCGGGCCTTCCCACCTTGGAGTTGCGACTCCGCGGATCGTGGGCTTTTCATGGGCGAAGTTGGAACACCCCTGCAGGGTTTTGAACTTTCGAAAGCCATGCCCGCGGTTAAGTGGCAGATGGGAATTTGTTAATATCCGGTTGTAGAAAACTTGACACCATGTTCAGAACACACTACCAGCATGAGTACCGTGACGGTCATTTTCCGAAAGGGGTTCGGGAAGTGAACACGGTGGGGTTATGTTTGACGTGTTTTAGCTAGGATCACTTCGTGATCATTTTATCGTCCGAGGCACTTCTCTTCTCGCTCTCTTTTACGTAAGTTAGTGCTAGTGCTGCTGCAACCTCTTATTCTTTCTTCGGCCTTGTTCCACACCCAAGGCTTAGATAGTTCTGTTACCTGGGAACGGGATTGCTGAGTCCTCTGTGGCTCACAGATTCTACACCACAGCAGATGCAGGTACTCAGGTGATCTATTCAGGTGACGGCTCCGAGCTATACTGGGAGTACGACGAGGAACATAGCCGTTACTATGTGCACTATCCCGACGATCAGTAGTGGTTTCTACTAGGGGCGATTCAGACCTGTGGCTTTATGTATGTTTGGTATCTTTCATTTGGATCTTCACCCATAGACGGGTTGTGATGTTATTTGAATGATGTTTGGCTATGTAATGAATTGTGTGACATGGCGAGTGTAAGCCAACTATCTTTTTCCCTTTCACCCCTATTTTTACATGAGATGTGCAAAGATATCGAACTTGCGATCATTCCAGAATGGGCTTATACCTTTAAGTCGTGCCTCGACACGTAGGAGGTATAGTCCCATCCTGGGCATTACAGAAGCACAGAAAAATAACACAAGTCTATATGATGCAATACATGGCAAGGTATGATGCATTGTAAGTCTATACAGGAAGCAATACATGGCAAGGTAGGAAGCACAGAAAAATAACACAAGTCTATATGATGCAATACATGGCAAGGTATGATGCATGACAAGTCTATAAAGGAAGCAATACATGGCAAGGTAGGACGCATAGAAAAACAACACAATCTATATATGATGCAATACATGGCAAGGTATGATGCATGACAAGTCTATACAGGAAGCAATACATGGCAAGGTAGGAAGCACAGAAAAACAACAAAAGAAACATGACAATATGCTGAAGCAAGTATGATGCAAGACAAGTCTATATGATGCAAGGGGTGGAGCAAAAGTAAACTAACTATTTAGACAAGTTTAAATGAGGCCGGAACAACAAACAACAATTCCGGAAAATCCCCATGTGCATATTATGAATTTGGTACTGTTCTGCCTAGAACCACATTTTATTATTGTTAAACAGGAAAATAAAGTGCACCATGTTATTCTACACATTTTTCTACCCCATTTACATATAAAGTTTATTCAATACCGAGCTACGGTTATTTAGTTATGAAATAAACCATTTTAGCAAGTTATTTACACAAATTAATGAAAACAGCAAGTTAAACATTTTTAATAGGGGTGAAAGTGGCATATTATGAATCTACACAAAAACCTAAGCATTTTTCATATATAAAGTTTTTACATGTGATGCACAGATGTGAAGTTATTATATGCATGAAGTTTAGGGTACAAACTGTAAAACTGCAGCAACTGGATTAATAGCTAAATTCGCAAAAGGAAAAAAAACGCCTACGGGCTGAAACTGGAGAGGCTGGGGGTTCTCACCATGGGCTATGGCCCAGTTGGTGAAGAGGGAAGCTGGCCCTGGGCCTTGACGCTCGCTCCAGCCCACATAGACGACGTGCGCGGTCAACACGGGCAGGACCCGGTCGAGCGAGGCGCTCGCTGTTGCTGCTCGATGCAGGGAAGCAGAGCGCAAGATTGGCGCGATGGCGGCGGGGATTGGCGGGACGGCGGAGCCGCGGGTGAGGAGGACGGCGGCGACCGGATCCGGGGCGGAGGGACGACGGGGAAGGGGAGCAGCGCGGCTACCCGCAGGACCCAGGCGGCAGGGACGAATTCCGGCAGCGGGACTTGAGGAGCTCGGCCATGGCAGCGGTGGCCTGGTTCATAGAGAGATGTGAGCGGAGGGAGTAGAAAGATGAGGGGAGGCGCGGATGGGGCGCACAGAAGGAGAGGCGTGAACGAGCGGGAGGCTGTTCCAGCGGGCTCCAGAGCGCGAGAAGACGACGTCCAGCCCTCCTGCTCAGGCACGATCGTGGAGGGGTGACGCGGGGCCGCGGGCAGAGGAGCTGGTTGGTGGGGAGATCGAGAGGTGGAGGACCGAAGTGAAACCAGAGGAGGCCGGGGGGGAGCTGGTTGGTGGGGAGGGGATCCCGATGGGGATTTGGTTGAGCGGCGGCGGCGGTGAGGGGATGGATGGGACATCTCCCCTAGAAATTTGGGTTGCTCACTATATATAGCAATTCAGATAAGTTAGGGTGATTCGGTCCCTCCGATCGTAATCAGACGGTTCGAGAAAATAGACTAGGAGTGTCCAAACAAAGAATCGATGATATTTTAGGGATGTTTGGGGATGATCCGGATCCATCGGTAACGACTCCCCGGGTCGGGTTCGGGACAGTCTCGGACGCACAGACGAGGGGGCAAAAGTGGGCTGTGTAGAGCATTAGGCGGTCGCGGACAACTGCATGGTTGGACCGAGAAGAGAGAGAAGAAGCAACCCGACATAGGTCTCCGGAACACCGGAAACGTCCGACGCTTATCCGGCTATAGTGCCGCTATATGTTTAACGGTTGGGCTATCAAACGAACTCCGAATGCGACGAAATTTGACAGGCGGTCTACCTATGCTATAATAAGACCGCACGCCAAGTTTCAACCCATTCCGAGAACATTTTCCGGTCACTTATAAAATAAACATTCGAAGGCGCCGCGGGTGCGTGCAAGTGTGTCTGGGCTCAGAACGGACAACGGAGAGGACGGGCGAACTCGGACGGATGCAAGTTTTGAAAATATGCTGATGAAATGCACATGATGACATGACAAAGTGCAACCCGCAAGGAAATGACAGGGCAACGACGACGAATAACTGGCTGACACCTGGCGCATCGGTCTCGGGGCGTCACAACTAGCTTCCAGACCCTCATGAGCTCACCTCCAGAGCCCAGGAACCGTTGTACTAGCTCATATTCTAGGTCGCCCGGAGCCAATCCACCAAAGCAGGAAGTAGGGTCTTACACCACACGGTGGCCCGAACCTGGATAAACTCTTGTGTGCTTGTTTGTTGTTTGCTTGAATCCTTCCACCGAGACGAGAGCGAGGCGCTAGGTAGACGTGAGTGGGAGAGATCTTCGTTCACGCCCCTGTGTTCGAACTTAACGGGTTTTGCGGAGCCCTGAATCCGACATTTGGCATGCCAGGTATGGGGCGTGTTGAAATCTCGCCTCTCTGACGACCTTGTCGCGTTCTCGTCACCGACCCTACTCCACAGCCATGGTGGACACGCGCCGAGCTTGCGCCGCCCGCCGCGCTACGAACGTCGCTCAGACGGCGCCCGCGGGCAACGGCGCACCGCTCCGCCCCAGCTCGCCGGTCGCCAACGCCGCCACCGACCCGGCTGTCCACGAGCAGCAGGACTCCTCGCTGTCGCTGTCCATGGGGCGGGATGGCCGCACGGCAACACCTTCACCCTCGCCGGCCGCAGCGTCGTCCTCACTGGTTCGCCGCAGGCCGGTTTACCAGCAGCCTGCGTTACTGATGGCGCAAGAGCTCTTGCGCTACCGCCCAGCAGATGACCTCTATGATGAGTGGCTCCACCGCATCACCGAGCTCTTCAATGCCGCCAGAGAAGCGCCTACACCAACACACTCCTCAAGTCCTCCGTCGCCCCCGGCGGGGAACGAGGGCCGTGGGGTCGCGGCTCCACCTCCCCTCCACCACGCCGGCCATGAGGGCCGGCGCGAGGCCCCTCGACATGAGCAACCCCGCAGAGCGCACGCCCGCGACGAGGAGAGTGATAACCCTCAACCGTAAGGGATCGAGATAGTCTACGCGGGTAAGAATAACCCAATTTATTGATTCGACACACGGGGAGCCAAAGAGTATTTATAAGCTTTGACAGTTGAGTTGTCAATTCAACCGCACCTGAAATATACTTACTTGCAACAAAAGGTAAGTGGTAACAGTGATATGATAGTGATGATAGTAATAGTAAAAGTAAACAGCAAAAGTAAATAGCAACAGTAGATAGCAAAGTAAATAGCAAAAGTAGCGACTAGTGACAAGCAGGATTTAAAACACTGTAGGCTAGGGAGATGGATGGTCGGGCGCTGCATGGATGAGATAGATTCTAACTTGGGGCACGGCACACGGAAAAGTAATGATCATCTAGGCAAATATCAAACATTAGGCATGTATCCCGTAGGTAGTTGTACGTGCTTGCAATAAGAACTTGCACAACATCTTTTGTCCTACCATCCCGCTATGAATGGGGCCAAAAGGAACTTATGGATATTAAGGTGCTCCTGTCAAAGAGCACCGGAACAAAGCAATGAACTCAATGGATACATGTAATCCTCAAACTACGGACCATCCCCTTTGGTGTCCCAAGCTGTCACTTTTGGGATCGCCGGTTCCAGACCGTAACAGGTGCAAACAACTCATAGATAGGATCACGAACACAAATATATTCATGCAAACACATATGGTTCAGATCTGAAATCATGGCACTCGGGCCCTAAGTGTCAAGCATTAAGAATAACAAGTTGAAGCAAAGATGATAAACACCATAGTAGATGATAGGCAACATGCCCCCAACTCATCCAATCCCTACCATCCCCTTCGCCTACAGCGGGGGAATTACTCACACATGGAGGGAGAAGTCATGGAGGGATGATGGAGTGGTGATGATGATGACGATGGCGACGATCTCCCCTCTCCGGAGGCCGATTCAGCCTCCAGATTAGCCCTCCCGAGGAAGAACAGAGGGTGGCGGCGGCTCCGCGACGAAAAACTGCGAA
The DNA here is from genome assembly GCA_902687465.1 of Secale cereale. NCBI lineage: Eukaryota > Viridiplantae > Streptophyta > Magnoliopsida > Poales > Poaceae > Secale > Secale cereale. Next base: position 237,209,128 of record LR738709.1, read on the forward strand.
AGAACTTCCGATCTGGGGTTTCTTGCGTCGGGAGTAAAAATACGGGCTAAAGTAGGGCACCAGGGGGTGTGGGCCCCACCCAGGCGCCCCCCCGGCGTGGCCCAAGGGGGGGGCGCCCACAGGGCGCCTGGGCACCCACTGGCCCCCCTCTGGCCCCACTTCTGGTTCCTGGTTCCTTCGGGTGCGTGGATTTTCTGTGATTTTTCGTGAATTTTTCTGAGGTACCTAAAAATCCGTTTTCCTGCACACAAATAAACCATACAGGCAGCTCTGCTGAAAACATCGTCAGTTCGGGTTAGTTTAGTCCAAATCATGCAAGAATGAGGTCAAAACAATATCAAAAGTGTTTGGAAAAGTAGATATGTTTGAGACGTATCAACTCCCCCAAGCTTAGCATATTGCTTGTCCTCAAGCAATTCAGTTCAACGAACTGGACGCGACAAAGAAAACTTTGACAAACTCTTTTGATTCATTAGATGTATATAAGCATGTACTACGAAAAGAGTTTAGCAAGTATTGAAACAGTACTATGAGGACAATGCATGGAGCAATCCTTCTTTCAAGTGACCAGTCACAAATACTTAAAAGTAAATAATATATTACTGAAAATCAAGACAAGATTACATTGCACATAGCTTGAGTATATTAGGGGGGTATCTCACTAGCCTCCATGAGTGAAGCAAAACATAAATGCAGAGACTCCTCCAGAGTTTTAAAGGAGACTAGAACTAAGAATTTCAGAATAAATCATATCACAAGTATGCAGAAGACAATGTAATACTTTGGGACAATGCACATTACACTCAGAATGACAATTATGCTCTCCCAGTTAGTGCTTTGAAGAAAGAAGGTGAGACTCTCGAACCGTGGCTTTTATTGGCAAGGTTGAAAACCCGTGGTCGGAAACAAAAACTAAACATGTACCAGAGCTCTTGGTTTTAAAAACAGAAGTAAACATGTTTTGAGAAGTGCATATTTCGTCAACGAATGCTAGCAGATAACTCAATCACTTTTTAAGTGGACAAGTCTCGAGGAACGGCTCCCGCATGAGGACGATCACATCCTCTTAATCTCCTTTGTTTATCACTGCCAAAGTTTTCTGATTTCCCATGAACAAAGCGTGAAGGAGGGTTTGTTTGTTATATTATCTTTTTGAGCCGGGCGCACTCAATGCCAGTTCCTTTTCGTATTAGGGGTTTGCACATTATACATGCAATCCAGGGGTGAAACTTGTCCAACTTAAAAAGATCATGAATTAACTACTACTTCCTCATGAGCTAAAACATAGGCACAAAAGAGAAATGCTTTTGATTAGTTTCGAGATGGTACATGAAAGTCTTTGTTAGGAATGGCAGGTAAATACCATGTATAGGAAGGTATAGTGGACTCATATGGCATAACTGGTTTTAAGGATTTTGGATGCACAAGTAGTCAGTCCGCTTAGTACAGGTGGAGGTTTAGCAAAAGACTGGGAAGCGACCAACTAGAGAGCAATAACGGTCATAATCATGCAGAGCGACAAAGCAACATTGAATCGAGCATGAAAGTGATATAACTATTCTAAAACTCAAAGATCATCAAGGCAAAGTAGACTTTTTAGTCTTAAACATGTGTAAGCATGTGCCAAGTCAATCCAAAAATTCTCTAAAGGGAAATACCACCTTAGTATACCAGACTATGAACAGTGCAATGCATGTAGATCATTTCAATAACACATTATATACTCTAGTTATTCCGGACTAGCCACAAGGAAAGCATGAACCACTGAAAGAGCATTGTAAACATAGCACTATGTCGCTACAAGCTGGTCTCTAGATCATAAGTACAGGCATATGTACAAAAGTAGAAACAATAAGAGTTCATACTGGTCTTCCTTGTTGCTTCCTTTCAGTCGATCTTCGTCATTACTGCTTGTCACTTGCACGATCGAACGTAGGAAATATAATCAAATGCCATCACGGACTCGAGCTGATCTCTGAAAACAAAGCAAACTAAAGAGAGAAAGGAAATATTTTTGATTTTTTCAAAGGTTGAATAAAAAGCAAAAGAAAGAGAAAATCTTTTTTGTTGTTTTTGCAAAGAGAGAAATAAAGAAGAACGGGCAAAAACTTCGAAAAGATCAAAGCGAATAAAATGGATAATACAATGGGAAAGTGAGAAGGGCACGTACTCCCCCAAGCTTAGGCTTTTGGCCTAAGTTGGTAGCAGCTACTGCCCCAGGAGCCTCCTGCTCCAGGGGTATGGTGGTGAGTCCACGGGTCGTAGAAGGATGCTGGCGCGTACACCGAACTCCTCGGAGTCTCCCACGAGGAAGGTTCCGAACACCAAACAGAGGAAGACCCTTCACCAAACTCGGTGGCGGTCTCTTCCTGAAAATGTGGTATCTCACCGTGCCTCTCCCCGTCGGGCACAACCCCCTCCATAGGGTTATGAAACTGATGCTGGACCATGAACTCATCGAACTGAACAACGTCAAAGGACCATCCGTTCCTGCGAGAAAAATCAAACAAAAGAGGTGCAGGTAGACGGATCTCGCGTTCCGCGGCAGTTCCGAAACGCAAGATATAGATAAGATTATTAAGTTCAGAACCCATGGTAACAAACTTATGCCTTTTCATAGCAGCAAGATCAAAGCTTAAATAAGTAAAAGGAGTATCATCAGGGTGTGGGGTGCCTCCAAGATGCTCTAAGATAAGTGTGGCGTAAACGCCACCATATAAGTCCCCCTTGTTACCGTTCATAGCAAGGCGTCGAGAAATTAAGGTACCCGGATTATAATCAGACCTCTCTGAGAGGGCTGCTGCCAGGATAGCAATATCCGGAGCAGAAATGATGCTCGTGTTGTCACGAGCTAGCACCCCTCTAGCAATATAATATGCAAAATACCTGAGGTGAGGATATAAGATGCTGGAGATCTTCGACCGATGAATATCCCTCGTACCCATGCTGCAGAGGGAGTTGATGACGGTTTTCAGCTCGGAGGGCTGAGTGGCCATCCTAGCCGTCCTCCCAACGTTCGGCACACCTATAATTTCACAAAAATTTCCCAAAGTCATGGTGATAAGATCATTGTTAATTTTAAACTCAATAACACCTGAATTAGGATTATATCTAAAACTGTTAATGAAACTGGAGGTGAGTTTTTGATACTGGGTAACACGGCTCGTGACGAGTCGTGTCAAACCTGCATTAGCATAAAGATTATAAAACTCATCCTTGATTCCCGCAACTTCCATGAATTCATCACATGGAAACGTCATCGCACGTGCTGGACTTGTGTCTTCCAACAACTCCAGGGGCACATGATCTTCGCTCACCCTAGCAGTCGATGGTGAAGCGGCGGCTCTAGTAACTCGATCGGAGTGTGCGGGCCTCCTCTTCTCAAGCCACCCTTTTGCCCTTCCTAATAAACTCATTTCTGAATTTTTTTTACAATTTACAAAAATGAGGATTAAAACAAAGTGAGCTAAGGCAAACTACTCAACTCACTTGCCCAAGGCATAAACTTGCATCAAAACTTGGAAAATAACTTTCTACACATGCATGCAAGCTCATCTCTACAGCACCAAGAACTACTAAATACTCACAAATGAGGCCACCAATTAAAAATCTAATTGGAGGGGTGGAGGAGTCACATACCAGGGAGTATTTGCACAAAATTTCAGCTCAAATGATGGGCTGTAGAGAGAGATCGAAGAATCGCCTCCAAGAACAGCAAGAACACAAGAACAACAGCAGAACTCGCGTTTTTGGAGAAAGAGAGAGAGGAAGGAAGAAGAAGTACCTGGAGGGGAGTCCCGTGGGCCCCAGGCGCCCTGTGGGCGCGGCCAGGGGCTGGGCCGCTCCAGCTGGCCGCCTGGGCCACTGGTGGCCCCCCTGGCTGGCCCCAGGCCCCTCTGGGTCTCTCCCGACGTGGAAATTTTTATTATAATTTTTCTGGAATTTTTCTGAAAGCTTCACTATTGAAATTTTTTCGAAGTTCAAAAAGTTGCGAAACTTTCTGAAAACTTGAAGCAGTTAGTAGTATTGTGAAGCTTCAAAAACATAAATACTTGGTACAGCAAGTAGGACAAAACTAAAAACAAGTGAAAATATAACAAGCTCAACTTTTTATCCATATAAAACATATTTGTCAATAAGGTTGATCAAGTCTTACCAACAAACAGGCGATATATAGAGCAAAAAGTCTCACCTCCTACGGAGTAATCACTGAATCTTTACCTTGATGGACATTGTCCCTACCATGATAGTTTTGTATTTGTGAGGCACATGTAGTGGACAATCCCATTCTCCAATCTTCACGGTCTCGATATTCTCTATAGAGTTGAGGGCATGCCTCCTGTCGGTCTTCTTCGGAAAATATACCGTGTGTTCTTTATCATTCACAGGGAAGGTAACCTTCCCTTTATTGCAATCAATAATAGCACCTGAGGTGTTAAGAAAAGGTCTACCAAGAATAATGGACATGCTCCCGTCCTCGGGCATGTCAAGCACAACAAAATCAGTAAGAATTAAACAATTAGCAACTTCTACGGGAACATCCTCACAAATACCTATCGGAACAGCGGTTGACTTGTCAGCCATCTGAAGGGAGATATCTATAGGAATTAGTTTCTCTAAACAAAGCCTCTCGTAAAGAGAGAGAGGCATAACACTCACTCCTGCTCCAAGATCACATAAAGCAGTTTTGACATAATTATTCTTTATGGAGCAAGGAATGGTGGGTATACCTGGATCACCGAGCTTCTCAGGAATCTTTCCACTGAAAGAATAGTTAGCAAGCATAGTAGATATTGCATCATTAGGAACTTTTCTTTTATTAGAGACAATATCTTTCATATATTTTGAATAAGGAAGTAACTTAATAGCATCAGTCAAGGGTATCTGAAGAAAAAGAGGTTTAATCCACTCACAAAACTTATTATAATGCTCTTCTTCTTTAGATTTGATGGACTTACCTGGAAAGGGCATGGGTTTCTGTACCCATGGTTCTCTTTCCTTCCCATGTTTTCTTGCGATGAAGTCTTCTTTAGTGTACCTCTTACGTTTGTCAGGTGCTTCTTCTTCTCGAACTTCAGGTGGATCATTCTTCTCATTATTATTACCTTCAGGTTCAGCACCGTCTTCTGTCTCAGCATCGGAGATAGATACACTGTTGGGATCAATAGCTGGTTCTTCATCTGCAATAGGATCATTAGAATTGTCAGTCTCCTTATGTTTCTTCTTTTTCTTTGGAGAGCCAACAATTTCTTCTTCCTGCATTTGAGAATCCTGCTCGATTCTCTTCGGATGCCCCTCTAGATAAAGAGGATCTTGAGTGCTAGTTCCTCCTCGGGTCTTAATCCCGAAAGCCTGCAAATTATCTTGTTTGGCATTGTTAGCAAGCAAATCTCTTTGCACATTAGAAATTTGATCAAGCTGAGTTTGAACCATATGAAAATGCTTCACAAGACATTGAACATCATTAACAGTTCTATCTAAAACATCAAGCAGTTTTTTGATAGCAAGGGAATTATCATGCAACTGACTTTCTATCCTCTTATTAAAATGATTTTGTTTCATAATAAAATTATAATACTCATCTAAACATTGATCAGGAGGCTTACCATGATGGATGTCACTTGCGTTGAAATCTAAAAGAGAGTGTAACTCTACCATAGGAGGGTGAGTGGTAGGCTCACACAGCTTCTCAATAGGGGGTAGATTCTTCACGTCTTCAGCTTTAATACCTTTCTCTTTAATAGACTTCTTTGCTTCTCGCATATCCTCGGGGCTCAGAACAAACATGCCCCTCTTCTTTGTTGGTGGAGGTGGTTCAGGGACGGACCAATCTTCATGGTTTTTGGCAATCCTGCCCATTAAATCTTCCGCATCGTCCGGTGTTCTTTTCCTGAAAACACAACCAGCACAACTGTCCAAATAGGACCTGGATTCATCAGTTAGACCAGCATAGAATATATCGATTAATTCATTCTTAGGGATGTCATGTCCTGGTCTAGCCCGAATCAGACCGCAGTACCTCCCCCATGCTTTAGGGAGGGACTCATCCTGCAACTGTTTAAAGTTATAAATTCTTTGTAAAGCAGCATGTTGCATGTGAGCAGGAAAGTACTTATCAACAAAAGAGTGAGCTAAGTCCTGAGGACTCTTAATGGAACCGCATGGGAGTGAATCATACCATGCTTTAGCACCCTCCTTCAAGGAGAAAGGAAGAAGCTTGGTCACATAAAAGTATTGTATCTTCTCATCTGTGGTAAACAGGCTACCTAACTCACCGAGTTTAGTCAGGTATGCAATAGCATCATCATTTTCTCTGCCATAAAAGGGGCCAGCTTCAACCATAGGTATAAGTGAAAGATCAACAGAGAAATCATAATCAGGATCATCAATGCATATAGGGGATGTAGCAAACTGAGGATTAGGAACGGTTTTGTTCTCTAGAGAGTGTTTTTCAAACAGTTTTTTAATAGCTTCAGGGTCAGAGCCAGAAAACTCTGTCAGTTCCCTGCATAATTCTTCATCTAGAATATAGTAATCATCATCAAGGAGTCTCTCTTTAAGTTTACTCAAATCAGGATAATCATAAGTTTCACCAATAGGGTAGCGAGTAACAGGAAGTTCAATTCAAGACTTTTTAGCAGCAGCAGCAATTTGTTTCTCAAGAGCATAACCAAGCGAACTAATATCATCATCAAAAGTAGTAGACGCATCATCAAGAGTATCAGACATAGTAACAGATTCAGTAGGAGCATCATGTGGTGGTGCTGAGGCAAACTTACTCATAACGGAAGGTGAATCAAGTGTAGCACTAGTGCTTAGAGCAGTACCTCTTCTTGTAGTGGATAGTAAGATCGGAACCTTGGGGTCTCCTTTCTTACCCATAGTAGATAAAGTGCAGCAGGTAGGATACCTCAAGTAGACTTGTAAATATTGCTATGCTCCCCGGCAACGGCGCCAGAAAACGGTACTTGATAACCCTCAACCGTAAGGGATCGAGATAGTCTTCGCGGGTAAGAATAACCCAATTTATTGATTCGACACAAGGGGAGCCAAAGAGTATTTATAAGCTTTGATAGTTGAGTTGTCAGTTCAACCGCACCTGAAATATACTTACTTGCAACAAAAGGTAAGTGATAACAGTGATATGATAGAGATGATAGTAATAGTAAAAGTAAACAGCAAAAGTAAATAGCAACAGTAGATAGCAAAGTAAATAGCAAAAGTAGCGACTAGTGACAAGCAGGATTTAAAACACTATAGGCTAGGGAGATGGATGGTCGGGCGCTGCATGGATGAGATAGATTCTAACTTGGGGCACGGCACACGGAAAAGTAATGATCATCTAGGCAAATATCAAACATTAGGCATGTATCCCGTAGGTAGTTGTACGTGCTTGCAATAAGAACTCGCACAACATCTTTTGTCCTACCATCCCGCTACGAATGGGGCCAAAAGGAACTTATGGATATTAAGGTGCTCCTGTCAAAGAGCACCGGAACAAAGCAATGAACTCAATGGATACATGTAATCCTCAAACTACGGACCATCCCCTTTGGTGTCCCAAGCTGTCACTTTTGGGATCGCCGGTTCCGGACCGTAACAGGTGCAAACAACTCATAGATAGGATCACGAACACAAATATATTCATGCAAACACATAAGGTTCAGATCTGAAATCATGGCACTCGGGCCCTAAGTGTCAAGCATTAAGAATAACAAGTTGAAGCAAAGATGATAAACACCATAGTAGATGATAGGCAACATGCCCCCAACAATCTGATAAACTATTACACGATCTAACTCATCAAATCCCTACCACCCCCTTCGCCTACAGCGGAAGAATTACTCACACATGGAGGGAGAAGTCATGGAGGGATGATGGAGTGGTGATGATGATGACGATGGAGACGATCTCCCCTCTCCGGAGGCCAATTCAGCCTCCAGATTAGCCATCCCGAGGAAGAACAGAGGGTGGCGGCGGCTCCGCGACGAAAAACTGCGAAAGAACTTCCGAACTGGGGTTTCTTGCATCAGGAGTAAAAATACGGGCTAAAGTAGGGCACCAGGGGGTGTGGGCCCCACCCAGGCGCCCCCCGGCGCAGCCCAGGGGGGGGGGGGGCGCCCACAGGGCGCCTGGCCACCCCCTGGCCCCCCTCTGGCCCCACTTCTGGTTCCTGGTTCCTTCGGGTGCATGGATTATCTGTGATTTTTCGTGGATTTTTCTGAGGTACCTAAAAATCCGTTTTCCTGCACACAAATAAACCATACAGGCAGCTCTGCTGAAAACAGCGTCAGTCCGGGTTAGTTTAGTCCAAATCATGCAAGAATGAGGTCAAAACAATATCAAAAGTGTTTGGAAAAGTAGATACGTTTGAGACGTATCAGAGAGCTGTCAGGTGATTCTGCACCCTCATGCAAGGGCTCGTGGGCCCCCTGGCCCACAGCGCCCGGACCGCGCACCATAAGAGGTGGTGGCACCAGCACCTCAAGAACCAGCATCGCAAGCGCATGGGGCGACTGCGATCGTGAGCGTGGCTGGATGTCGTGCCCTAGCTCCTAAGCTACGGCGCCTCATCTGGCCCGGCAAGTTCAAGTCAGACCTGCCTCCATGCTACGACGGCACCACCGACCCCATGGAATTCCTCTAACTCTACGAGCTGAGCATCGAGGCGTCCAACGGCACCGAGCAGGTCATGGCATACTGGTTCCCCATGGCTCTGAAGGACGGCGCGCGCTCCTGGCTCCTGAACCTCCCCGTGGGGTCCATCTCCTCCTGGGAAGAGCTTCGCGAGCGTTTCGTCGCTAACTTCCAAGGCACCCGCGACCGAGCCCCAGCAGCTGCAGATCTGCGCCGCGTGAGGCAGCAGCCGTGAGAAACCCTGCAAAAGTACATCAAACGCTTCAACACCATGTGCCTCCGGATCCCCAGGGTCTTGGGCAAGGCCATCATCTCCTCGTTCTCCGACGGTGTTCGTGACGTCATGATGAGGGAGGAGCTCTCCATTCACGAAGACATGTGCACTGCCCTCGAGATGTTCAAGCTTGCGGCAAAGTGCGCTAGGGTGGAAGAAGGCCGCCTCTCCCTCTGCGAGCTGCCTGAGGCGGAGGCGGACAACAAGAAAACCAAGGCCAAGAAGTCGAAGTGCAAGGGACCCGCCGTGCTGGCTGCGGAGCCAGAAGTGAAGCGTGGTTGCGGCTACGATGACCTCCCCAGAGACAACCGACCATACTCCGTCTTCCACAACGTCCATAGCCACAACACCAACGACTGCCAGGAGCTCAGGGCGATGCGCGGCGGGTGCGTCGGGCAGCGCCCTGAGCGCCACAACCGCGGCTACGACCATGGAGGAGACCGAGGAGGAGGACGTTGGGATGGCAGGAACTCACGCCAAGGGTGGCGTGAACAGCCTCGTGAAGACCACTGGCAGGAGCAGCCTCGTGACGCACCATGGCGCGACCAGCATCGTGAGGGTTGCCCTTAGGGCAATGGAGGCCTGCCTCTGCTGCCACCACCGCCAAGGAGGAACGACGACGACCGCCAGGGAGACGGGGCAGGGGGCTTCCAGGAACCGCGTGCAGTTGCATGCATTTTGGGAGGAGCCCATACCCCGGCTTCTCACCACATCTTCATGCACTTCGCCCATGAGGTGAACGTGGTGCTTCCCAGGCCTGACGCCGCGTGCAACCTCAGGTGGACCAAGCAAGTCATCGCTTTCGACCCTAAAGACCAGCTCAAGTGCACTGCGGCCCCAGGCGCCCTCCCGATGCTCTACACCCCGACCATCAGCAATGTCCTCGTGACCAAGACCCTCATCGATGGCGGATCAGGGCTCTATGTCGTGTCCATCTAGACCTTCGAGACACTCCAGGTTCCCAACGATCAGCTCCACCCCACCAAGCCATTCTATGGAGTCACGGATGGCTCCACACTCCCGATGGGGCAGATCCGCCTCCCCGTCACCTTTGGCGACCGTGACAACTACCACACAGAGCTCATCGACTTCGACATCGCCAACATCCACCTCCCGTACAACGCCATCCTGGGGTATCCTGCCCTTGCCAAGTTCATGGCGGCGACCCATCACGGCTACAACGTCCTCAAGATGCCCGGGAGCGGCGGAGTCATCACAATCGCCTCTGACGAGAAGGAAGCGGTGCATTCCCTGGAGCGTGCCTACCAGACTGCGGCGGTCGAGTGCTCCGATGAGTATGGAGCCGTCCTCGCCCCACAGACCGCCCCCAAGAAGAAGAAGAACCTACCCGTCGACGGACCTCGGGACGCGGGGGCCCCTGACGGCCTGGCCTCAGGACTCGCACCTGCTGACGAGGCGCCCTCCACCCTCGCATAGGGAGGCGTGCTCGACGCCCCTCTTATGACGGGCTCGGGGGCTCTCCTCTGGAGTGTCCCCGAGCTGACTTGTGCCTCGAGGGAGGTGTTCGAGGACCACCTACAAGCGTATCTTGATGCGCGTTTTTGTGAGCCCAGCGTGAGCCATTCAGCACTGGGGGCTCAGGACTTCATCGACCAATTTACGAGGAACTTCAGTATGCAAGACTCATCCGCGGTGAGCATAACCGCACAACCCCGAGTCCACCAGCTCGCAGCCCAAGCGACTGCTTCCGCGTCTGCGTCGACATCGCGGGTCTCAACTGAGCCACTTCTCAGGAGCCCTTCTGGCCGACGGCGGTCGGGCGAAGGAGGGCCCTCCCCTGCAGCTACGTCCACACGCTCTTCAGCTTCCGCAACGCAGCTGCCATGTTCCAACATCTCGCGTAGCGGGCCTTGGGGGCTCGGGAGGCTCAGTGGCAGGCGGTCCGGACGGAGCGGGATCCGGGCCCGCGCGGCCATTGGGAGCCTCCGGAGCCCCTGGGCCTCAGGAGGCCGACGATCCTCGGGAGCGACCCTCACAGCTCGCGTCTTCAGCTACCCCAACTCTCCTTCAGCAAGTATCAGGTGACACTTCAGGTATCCAAACGAGGGCGCCTCTCGGGCTGCATCATCCTCGGGCCGCTGGGGGCTGTTTCCCCGTGGTTATCTCCCTTTTTGCATGATCAAGGCCAGATATTTCTTCCCATTCGCTTTATCTATATGCTCGGCGTCCTCACCGCCACTAAGGTCATGAGCCCTTGTGAGCCCACTCGCGACCGCCCAATGATTAAGGACTGGCACGACATCTGTGCTCGGGTCCGTCCCTGCAGCGTCGATAAACCCAAGAGCTGAGCTCTGCCTTGCGAGCCATTTCCGTGACGGCACCTCCCGTGGTCCTTGGTGCCTTGTTCTCGCATGGGCTAATCGTGGATGGGTAAGTAGGGGCCCGTGGCAGGTGCCTCGCTCAAGCGGGAACCGCGTGCCGGCTGTTTTTCCTTTGGATCGTGGCATGAGAAGACTGGGCACGACGTCTGTGCTCGGGTCCGTCCCTGCAGCGTCGACAAATCCAGTGGCTGAGCTCTGTCTCGCAGTTTAACCCCGTGACGTCACCACCTGGGGTCGCTGGTGATGCGGCCTTCTCATGCAATATCCCTTGGAGATGGACTCGGCGCAGGTCGACACAACACCTCTCTTTTCACATTTTGCAGAAGAAGACTCAGGTGCAACCCGCCTCAGCGTAGGGTCTCGTGAGTGATGCGTAAGCTCACGAGAACTTCCTCAGAGTCATTCAGCTCGTCCCGAGGAGGGCCCATATACACCTCGGCTCTCCTACCGTGCAAGCCACGCGTCAGGATGGGGCTGTACATGCCCCGGAGTCTCTCCTGGTGGGAGGCTCCCTCCCACGGTCCAGTGGAAGTACCAAGCTCCGCGCTGGCAGATCCAATCGAGGAGCGGTTATGCCCACGAACCAGTGGAAGAACCAAGCTCCGCGCTGGCCGATACGACCGAGGCGCGGTTATGCCCACACTCCGCGCAAGTGTGGTAGCTCTATGCTCCGCGCTAGTTATAAACAACTAAGGGTGGCCCCCAGTGGTCGCACCAACCTTAGGGAGCTTTTCAGCTCATGACGCTCACAGCTTCTCCTTGGATGGGTGTCGCCAGGGGGGCTAGGCACGGGGGCTATGCTCAAGTCACGCCTGGCAGACGCCACCCTAACAGGTGCCCAGACACCTGGCCTTCTCGTGCTCCCATCCCCCGCGAAGGCTCATGGGCAAGGTATGGTGCTCGCTCTCCTTCATGAGAGCCATTCGTACGTCAAGGGGGACCCCTGGGGATCACGACCCAGGGGCCTAACTGGCCACGTAGCCCCTCATCCCTTGAGTCTAGTTATGACGATAACCCCGGTCCTCCGGAGGGCTCAATGGCGATCGAGGTATGCGCGGGGTTGGGCCCTGCCGACGCAGAATGAAAACGGGATCGCTTGAACGTCAAGGGGGACCCTTGGGCATCGCGACCCAAGGGCCTCACTGGCCACGTAGCCCATCATCCCTTGAGTCTAGTTACTACAGTATTCCCGGTCATCCGGAGGGCTCAGTAGCGTGTCTAGTTACTACGGTAACCCCGGTCATCCAGAGGGCTCAACGACGGTCGAGGTATGCGCGGGGTTGGGCCCTGCCGACGCAGAGCACCTAAAGCAAACATGAAAGGAAGCGAGCATGGAATCATCTAGCTATTACAATAATGCCAAGTTTTTTCAAATTCAAACAAAGTTCTTACGCCTCCCCGAGGCACTCGCGCTTCTCTCACTTAATAGAACGGACTGGGCATTGCTGGGCGCAGTAGTACCGGTCGTCTCCCCTTCGACCGTCGTAGCGGTAGCCCGCAGGAATGCCTCCACCAGCGACGTAACGTTCACCCTCAGGGCCTCGGCAGCCGTGTTCTCCATGACTGCGGTCACGGGCTCAGACAGCAAGGCCAGGTCAAGGGTGGGATCGCGAAGACTTAGGTGGCTGCACACCTGCGTCAGAACCAAGGTAAGCAGCGTACGGCTTTCGACGACGGCTAACTGGCCAATTGCGGCTATAACACCACGCAGGAACTCCACGAGCGTAGCAAGGAGCCCGGCGGGGCCTCCCTCCGGGGCGGCCAGCGGCTCCTTGATCCCTTCCCCATAGGCGGCATGCAGCGCCTTGCGGGCCTCAAGGTCAAAGGCGACAAGGGCCTCGGGACTCACCGTCGCCAAGGCCGCAAGAGCTTCCTCCTGGACGTGAGCGGCTTGGGCCGCCCTGGCCTACTCAACTTCAACCTTCAGCTTCTTCAGGGCTGCACGGTCAGCTAGCTACTCCTGTTGCAGCCAGGACGTCGCGGTCTCCATAATAAGAAGTTTCCTCTCTTTATGGTGAATATTTTGAAGTTATGCTTGTTTTGCCTTCCTATGCTAGTTGCTTTGTGCTTCAATGAATTATTCTATAGCAATATTCCTATGCATAGGAAGCATGTTAGGATTAAATGTGTTTGGTATTTGCTTCTTGATGCTCTCTTTTGTTCTTCAGCTCTTATTCCTACGAGAGCATCATTAAAGTCTTAAGCCAATCTTTATGGCTATAAAGAAAGAGCTCTAGGGAGACAACCCTTGTTATCTTTGCTTTCAGTGTGTTCTTTCAGTTTTTAGTGGTCTTGATGTTTGTTACTACTGTAGCAACATCATTGTATCTTTATTTTTCAGCTTTGTGCCAAGTTTAGCCTCCGATTGCAAGAAAGTTCAAAAGTTGTGACGTGCTGTCCAGGAAACAGATTCTGTCCTTGGACAGAAAAATTCGTATAAAATCACCAGATCATCTTTTTGGTCTGAATTTTTTCGACAGAGTGCTCTATACAATTCGCTTTCGGGCCTTTGTTCTGAGTTTTTTGATTTGAGTTGCAGAAGTGCCCCGAAAAAATTATTTACTACCTGTTGGTCTGTTTTTCACAGATTCTGTCAAGTTTTGCATTTCCTTCGTTTTGCAAACCTTGAGCTTGCTTTTTCTTTGCAAAAACCTTTTGTCAATCTTGAGAAACAGTAGCCCTTCAAGATTATCCTTATTTCCTGCAAGGAATCTTTATTTTATTATGGGCTAACCTCGCTAATCAGATTATGATGAGTTATGTATGAAGGGAGTTTTCAAGTGTGCGAGGGAAGATGATAAAAAGATTCAGGAGGGTCAAACGCTCAAGCTTGGGGATGCCCCCGTGCACCCCCAAGAAATATTCAAGAAGACTCAACGGTCTAAGCTTGGGGATGCCCCCGTGCATCCCCTTCTCCATCAACAATTATCAGTTCGTCTTTCGTTCCACTATATTTTAATCACTTCATGTGTTATGTGCTATGCTTGGAGCGTCTTGCTTTTAGTTTCCTTTTTAGTTTTCTTTAGCTTTGCTTGCTTTTCATAACAAGTTGGAACCCATTTTTCTTTGTGCGGGAGAGAAACACGCTCCACTTCAACCTAGAATACAACATAGGATTTTCATGCTTATCTTTGCTGTGTATGTTCTTTGTCTTTCAATAGCTACTGTCATGTTTAGCTCTTAGTTTTCATGCTTTACTTTTTAAAGAGCTTTTGTTTAGTTGGTTGCTGAACTCTCTTGAGTTATTAGGCTTATCTTGTTAAGAGAGTTTGTCTGTGGCACTGGTTGATATGTCTATGATAAAAATGCTATGTGCATAATGGTGCTTAGTAGTTCATGTTTTCTTATGGTTAGTCTCAAATAGCTGGGGGGTTCTTAATGTGTTATTGAAGTACCAACATGATTTGTTTGCATATGATGTGGTATGGTTTAGTGATATCTTCCTCCAAGAATTTATTTTGATTGACTTGGCATACGCTCACGCATATTTAAGACTGTAAAGAAAGTCTATCAAGCCTTGATGATCTTTAATTTCTGAGTAGCGATATAACTTCCATGCCCGATTCAATGTTGCTTTGTTGCTCTGCATGATTATGACCGTCATTGCTCTCTTAGTTGGTCGCTCCCAGTCTTTTGCTAACCTTCGCCTGTACTAAGAAGACTGACTGCTTGTGCATCCAAAATCCTTTAAACCAGTTATGCCATATGAGTCCACCATACCTTCCTATACATAGTATTTACTTGCCATTCCTAACAAAGACTATCTTGTACCATCTCAAAATTATTCAAAAAAAAGCATTTCTCTTTTGTGCCTTTGTTTTAGCTCATGAGGAAGGAGTAGTTAATTCATGATCATTTTAAGTTGGACAAGTTTCACCCCGGGATTGCATGTCTAATCTGCAAACCCCTAATACGAGAAGGAACTGGCAAAAAGTGCGCCCGGCTCATTAAAAAATATACAACAAACAAACCCTCCTTCACGCTTTGTTCATGAAAAATCAGAAAACTTTGGCAGTGATAAACAAAGGAGATTAAGGGGATGTGATCGTCCCCGTGCGGGAGCCGTTCCTCGAAACTTGTCCAGCTCGGGAAGTAATTGAGTTATCTACTAGCATTCGTTGACGAAATATGCATATCCCAAAAATAATTTTTACCACTGTTTTTAAAAAACCAAGAGCTCTGGTACATGTTTAGTCTTTGTTTCCGACCACGGGTTGTCAAACTTGCCATCAAAAGCCACGGTTCGAGAGTCTCCACCTTCTTTCTTCAAAGCACCAACTATTGAGAGCATGATTGTCATTCTGAGTGTAATGTGCATTGTCCCAAAGTACCATTGTCTTCTGCATGATTGTGATATCGCTTATTCTGAAATCATTGTATCTAGTCGTCACTTAAACTTCGGAGGTGCTCCTGCATTTATGTTTTGCTTCACCAAAGGGGGCAAGCGAGGTATCACTTTGTCATGTTTGCACACCATGCTCACTACAAATCTGTTGGGTGTTTCAGTATCATATTGTAAACTTTCAGTTCTTTGTGATATTCTCATGAGGTAACTTAATTACTAAAGATTCATTATCTCAATAAGCATTTATCATGTGATTGTGAAAGACTCTTTGGTAGCATGTCACCACATAAATTATGCTTGTTATCATTTACCTACTCGAGGACGAGCAGGAATTAAGCTTGGGGATGTTGATACGTCCCAAACGTATTCATAATTTTTGCTTATGACATGCTTGTTTTGCATCATTGTCTCATGTTTATATCCAAGTTTTCTATCTTTTTAGGCATTTATTGGACTAACCTACTAATGGTTGCAAAAGTGCACAATGTTCTTGTTTTACACTTTATTGTGTAGGAATTACTTGGAAATTGACAAAAACGCAAAAAGAGTCGTATTGGAGTAGGACTCTGACTTTCCTGAAATCTGTCTGAGAACGTTTTTTGAAGATGGTCACGGTCCTGCCCGAAGACGACGTGAAACGGAAAAAGTCTAGTTGCGAAAGTTGTGGGGAATTTCGAGAGAATGCCACTGCATATAAAATTCGTCCAAATCGGAGTCCGGACGGCCGAGAAAAGCCCGTTTTACTGAGGCCCAAAATCTGATGACGGGAATCCGAGAGTCTATATAAAGAGAGGAAACCTAGATCACCAAGGGCCACGAATTTTCCTCCTCCCAAGCCGCCGTCTTGGAGGGGAGGACCAGCTCCATTGCAGCACCATCCACAAGGAAGAAGGGGGGCCAAGGAGCCGCTGCCCCCTAGGGCCGCCGCCGCCCCCAGGGCCGCCGCCGCCCCCAGGGCCGCCGCCGTTTCCTCCTCGCCGCCGCCGCCCCCTAGGGCCACCGGCCGTCTCCTCCTAGCGGGGCTGCACCTCTCCATCAACACCACCATCAACATCCTCCTCACCATGTCCATGCGTGAGTAGTCTCCTCCGGGGATGAGGGCTTGTACGTGTAGCTATGTGGTTATCTCTCTCTCCCATGATGTGATCTTCGTTGTGATCATAGGCTATGTTAATCTAGGGTGATCCCATGATACTTCCCCTTCCTTTATGTATTGGATTGATGTACTCACTTGTCTTTATCTAGTATATAATCCCCGAGACCAAGGTGACAGCGGTCTATTGGACATGGATTAGAAGAATATTTTCATGAGTGATTTCCTCTTTTGTGTGTTGATTGAAGATTGAGAGTCTCTTGGTGCTTGTCTTTGACTATCCTTTAGATATGTTGTGGTGATTGTGGTACTCTCTTTGGATGGCCGCGGTGACATTGGGAAATCCATAGATTGAGAACTACGAACTTTGAGGTGTGCTTTTGTAGCCCTACATAATTCTCGTCCTCTCTTGACCACAAAGGAATGACCTCCGGGTGCGTCTCCATTGCATGTTTTATGGGAAATATCATGTGATTCAATTATGTTAATGTTGTTGGGAGTTGCCACTAGTGAAAGTACGATCCCTAGGCCTTGTTTCCACCATTGCAATACCATTTGTGCTCACGTTTACCACTTTTTTGCTTGCTGCACTTTTTATTACATATTTATATTACTTTGCTTTGCCACTCCTATCATCCATATTTTACCATCTCTTCGCCGAACTAGTGCACCTATACATCTGACAAGTGTATTAGGTGTGTTGGGGATACAAGAGACTTCTTGTATCTTGATTGCAGGGTTGCTTGAAAGGGGTACGTTCAACCTCCACTTCCCTGAGTTCGATAAACCTTGGGTTACTCACTTAAGGGGAATTTGCTGCTGTCCTACAAACCTCTGCTCTTGGAGGCCCAACACTGTCTACAGGAATAGAAGCGTGTAGTAGACATCAAGCTATTTCTGGCGCCGTTGCCGGGGAAGTGAGGTAAGTGAAGGTACCTTCTCTAGATCTTGCAATTAAATCTTTTTGTTTCTTGTTTTTATTTCACTAGTTATGTTTATGGAAAACCGCAATCTTAGTTCGCTGCTTGGGGAAGGCCGCTTTACCACACCCGTGGTAGAGAAGTCTCCTCCACCTACTATATGTATCCCGTTCCAAATACCACTTGGGATAATTGAAATAATTTTGAATGATTGTTATGATGGGACGGTCAATCCTAGTATTCATTTGTTGAAACTTACAGAACTTTGTGAGTTGTTTAAGATTTCAGGTTTGACAAGAGATGGAGTCATGAGGAAATTATTTGCCTTGTCACTAAAAGGAAAAGCATTGGAATGGTATAGGCTACTAGATGACTCTCACCTGCTGGATTGGGAAGAGATCCGGTCTCTCTTTTACTCCAAGTTTTATCCTCTTCATGAAGTCCATGAGAATAGGAATTATGTTTATAATTTCTATCCTTATGACGGAGAGAGCATAGCTCAAGCTTGGGGGAGACTAAAAACGTTAATGCTAAAATGTCCTAACCATGGGCTCCCCAAAGATATGATTATTACTAATTTCTATGCGAGGCTTTCTCGACAGGATAAAGATTTGCTCGATGCTTCCTCTATGGGTTCTTTCACAAATGAAAAGATTGATGCTAAATGGGAACTCCTTGAAAGAATTCAACGCAACACTGAAGATTGGGAGATCGACAAAGGTAAAGAGTCAGGTATAATTTATGAGTATGATTGCATTAAGTCCTTTGTTGAAACTACAAGTTTTAATAAGTTTAGTGCTAAGTTTGGGCTTGATTCTCAACTCCTTGTTGATTTCCTCAAATCTTTTGCTTCACATCTTAATATGCCTAAGGAGGATTGGATCAAGCATCATGAACCTTTTAAAGAGATTTGCAAAGAAATGAAATTGTTCATGATGATTGCAACATGCATGATCCAATTCCTAAAAATGAAGTTTTATATAAGCATGTTAATTTTTGTGGTGTGGATAGACCTTGTGAAAGGCCTATGATTGAAGAAGGGAAGTATTGTAAGCAACATAAGCATGAAAGAACAATCACTTGGGTCAGAGATTTAAATGAAATTGCTAGAGAATTGTGTCACCTTTATCCTTTTACTTGTGAACTTTGCTGTATAAAGGGTTACTTTAATTTTCAATGCATGCACTTTCAAAACATAACTGTTAACCAGTTGTGTGATAATATGATCACCTCTGATCTTTATGATGAGCTTATGTTATTTTTGATGTGTGAAGAGTTATCAGAAAAGACTTCTTGGCTAGATGTTAATGCCATAGGAATAAAAAACACTTTGCAAAATTGCCATCTCTATTGTGTTGTTAATTGCCATGAAAATGATTACATAAGTAAGATTAGAAAGGAGGGAACTTTACCAAAGTTTAAAAATGTCTCTTATATTTCTTCAAATAAAAAGGAGAGTTTCTCCCAAGTTTCCCCTATTGTTTCTAATGATAAACCAGGATATGTGGAGAAGCTTCATCTCCAACCACTCCCTCCTAAGGTGAAGAAGAAGAAAAAGAGGAGCAAGAGGAGCAAGAAAGAAGAAGAATGGGTATCAACCTGGCCTGAGCATATTCCTCCCATCAACTTTTATCCTAACGGTTGTAAGATTAAAGAAGAAGGTGAAGTTTATTGCCTTAATTATCATCTTGATGATACGTCTGTAGGTACTATTGAAGATGATTTTGATTATGATATGCATGTTACTTATTGTGATTGGGAAAATGATGATAATGCTACTTATGATCTTGAAAATATTTTTGGTACCAACTCTGAAAGTGATGATATGGAAAGCTCTAAGCTTGTGGATGATAGGATTGCAAATCCTTTACCCACTAGTGATGTGATAATTGATAATTCTTTTGCTAGTAAGAATAAAGACAACATGATTACAAATATAGTTGATAGCAATGATAATGCTCTTCTCTACTATGATGATGTTATAACTCCAATCTATAGTGATTATAAAGGTACGTATGACATAAGGAGAAATTATCCTTATGAAACTTGTCATAATCATGGAGGGAATTACTTCCTTGTTGAACACCACCCTCCTAATACACAATTAATCTATAGTGTTCAAGTTGTTTATGATAGTCCTACTCCCACTATTACCAATGAGAAAGATTATGCTTATGTGGAGAGTAAGAGTACCTTTTTGCATGTGGATCATGGTAACAATGCTTTATGTGATGCTTATATTGTTGAGTTCATCCATGATTCCACTGAAATTTATAATGCGAGAGGGAGTATTGGTTCTAAATATCTTAATAATAAGAAGTTTCCTCTCTTTATGGTGAATATTTTGAAGTTATGCTTGTTTTGCCTTCCTATGCTAGTTGCTTTGTGCTTCAATGAATTATTCTATTCCAATATTCCTATGCATAGGAAGCATGTTAGGCTTAAATGTGTTTGGTATTTGCTTCTTGATGCTCTCTTTTGTTCTTCAGCTCTTATTCCTACGAGAGCATCATTAAAGTCTTAAGCCTATCTTTATGGCTATAAAGAAAGAGCTCTAGGGAGACAACCCTTGTTATCTTTGCTTTCAGTGTGTTCTTTCAGTTTTTAGTGGTCTTGATGTTTGTTACTACTGTAGCAACATCATTGTATCTTTATTTTTCAGCTTTGTGCCAAGTTTAGCCTCCGATTGCAAGAAAGTTCAAAAGTTGTGACGTGCTGTCCAGGAAACAGATTCTGTCCTTGGACAGAAAAATTCGTATAAAATCACCAGGTCATCTTTTTGGTCTGAATTTTTTCGACAGCGTGCTCTATACAATTGGCTTTCGGGCGTCTGTTCTGAGTTTTTTGATTTGAGTTGCAGAAGTGCCCCGAAAAAATTATTTATTACCTGCTGGTCTGTTTTCACATATTCTCTCATGTTTTGCCTTTCCTTCGTTTTGCAAACCTTGAGCTTGCTTTTTCTTTGCAAAAAACTTTTGGCAATCTTGAGAAACAGTAGCCCTTCAAGATTATCCTTATTTCCAGCAAGGAAAACTTATTTTATTATGGGTACTAACCTCGCTAATCAGATTATGATGAGTTATGTATGAAGGGAGTTTTCAAGTGTGCGAGGAAGATGATAAAAAGATTCGGAAGGGTCAAACGCTCAAGCTTGGGGATGCCCCCGTGCACCCCCAAGAAATATTCAAGAAGACTCAAGCGTCTAAGCTTGGGGATGCCCCCGTGCATCCCCTTCTCCATCAACAATTATCAGTTCGTCTTTCGTTCCACTATATTTTAATCACTTCATGTGTTATGTGCTATGCTTGGAGCGTCTTGCTTTTAGTTTCCTTTTTAGTTTTCTTTAGCTTTGCTTGCTTTTCATAACAAGTTGGAACCCATCTTTCTTTGTGCGGGAGAGAAACACGCTCCACTTCAACCTAGAACACACCATAGGATTTTCATGCTTATCTTTGATGTGTATGTTCTTTGTCTTTCAATAGCTACTGTCATGTTTAGCTCTTAGTTTTCATGCTTTACTTTTTAAAGAGCTTTTGTTTAGTTGGTTGCTGAACTCTCTTGAGTTATCATGCTTATCTTGTTAAGAGAGTTTGTCTGTGGCACTGGTTGATATGTCTATGATAAAATGCTATGTGCATAATGGTGCTTAGTAGTTCATGTTTTCTTATGGTTAGTCTCAAATAGCTGGGGGGTTCTTAATGTGTTATTGAAGTACCAACATGATTTGTTTGCATATGATGTGGTATGGTTTAGTGATATCTTCCTCCAAGAATTTATTTTGATTGACTTGGCATATGCTCACGCATATTTAAGACTGTAAAGAAAGTCTATCAAGCCTTGATGATCTTTAATTTCTGAGTAGCGATATAACTTCCATGCCCAATTCAATGTTGCTTTGTCGCTCTGCATGATTATGATCGTCGTTGCTCTCTTAGTTGGTCGCTCCCAGTCTTTTGCTAACCTTCGCCTGTACTAAGCAGACTGACTGCTTGTGCATCCAAAATCCTTTAAACCAGTTATGCCATATGAGTCCACCATACCTTCCTATACATGGTATTTACTTGCCATTCCTAATGAAGACTATTTTGTACCATCTCGAAATTATTCAAAAAAAAACATTTCTCTTTTGTGCCTCTATTTTAGCTCATGAGGAAGTAGTAGTTAATTCATGATCTTTTTAAGTTGGACAAGTTTCACCACAGGATTGCATGTCTAATCTGCAAACCCCTGATACGAGAAGTAACTGGCAAAGAGTGCGCCCGGCTCATTAAAAAATATACAACAAACAAACCCTCCTTCACGCTTTGTTCATGAGAAATTAGAAAACTTTGGCAGTGATAAACAAAGGAGATTAAGGGGATGTGATCGTCCCCGTGCGGGAGCCGTTCCTCAAAACTTGTCCAGCTCGGGAAGTAATTGAGTTATCTACTAGCATTCGTTGACGAAATATGCATATCCCAAAAATAATTTTTATCTCTGTTTTTAAAAAACCAAGAGCTCTGGTACATGTTTAGTCTTTGTTTCCGACCACGGGTTTTCAAACTTGCCATCAAAAGCCACGGTTCGAGAGTCTCCACCTTCTTTCTTCAAAGCACCAACTATTGAGAGCATGATTGTCATTCTGAGTGTAATGTGCATTGTCCCAAAGTACCATTGTCTTCTGCATGATTGTGATATCGCTTATTCTGAAATCATTGTATCTAGTCGTCACTTAAACTTCGGAGGTGCTCCTGCATTTATGTTTTGCTTCACCAAAGGGGGCAAGCGAGGTATCACTTTGTCATGTTTGCACACCATGCTCACTACAAATCTATTGGGTGTTTCAGTATCATATTGTAAACTTTCAGTTCTTTGTGATATTCTCATGAGGTAACTTAATTACTAAAGATTCATTATCTCAATAAGCATTTATCATGTGATTGTGAAAGACTCTTTGGTAGCATGTCACCACATAAATTATGCTTGTTATCATTTACCTACTCGAGGACGAGCAGGAATTAAGCTTGGGGATGTTGATACGTTCCAAACGTATCCATAATTTTTGCTTGTGACATGCTTGTTTTGCATCATTGTCTCATGTTTATATCCAAGTTTTCTATCTTTTTAGGCATTTATTGGACTAACCTACTAATGGTTGCAAAAGTGCACAATGTTCTTGTTTTACACTTTATTGTGTAGGAATTACTTGGAAATTGACAAAAACGCAAAAGGAGTCGTATTGGAGTAGGACTCTGACTTTCCTGAAATCTGTCTGAGAACGTTTTTTTGAAGATGGTCACGTTCCGGCCCGAAGACGGCGTCAAACGGAAAAAGTCTTGTTGCGAAATTGTGGGGAATTTCGAGAGGATGCTTCTGCATATAAAATTCGTCCAAATCGGAGTCCGGACGGCCGAGAAAAGCCCGTTTTACTAAGGCCCAAAATCTGATGATGGGAATCCGAGAGTCTATATAAAGAGAGGAAACCTAGGTCACCAAGGGCCACGAATTTTCCTCCTCCCAAGCCGCCGTCTTGGAGGGGAGGACCAGCTCCATTGCAGTACCATCCACAAGGAAGAAGGGGGGCCAAGGAGCCGCTGCCCCCTAGGGCCGCCGCCGCCCCCAGGGCCGCCACCGCCTCCTCCTCGCCGCCGCCGCCCCCTAGGGCCGCCGACCGTCTCCTCCTCGCGGGGCTGCACCTCCCCATCAACACCACCATCAAGCTCCTCCTCACCATGTCCATGTGTGAGTAGTCTCCTCCAGGGCTGAGGGCTTGTACGTGTAGCTATGTGGTTATCTCTCTCTCCCATGATGTGATCTTCGTTGTGATCATAGGCTATGTTAATCTAGGGTGATCCCATGATACTTCCCCTTCCTTTATGTATTGGATTGATGTACTCACTTGTCTTTATCTAGTATAATCCCCGAGACCAAGGTGACAGCGGTCTATTAGACATGGATTAGAAGAATATTTTCATGAGTGATTTCCTCTTTTGTGTGTTGATTGAAGATTGAGAGTCTCTTGGTGCTTGTCTTTGACTATCCTTTAGATATGTTGTGGTGATTGTGGTACTCTCTTTGGATGGCCGCGGTGACATTGGGAAATCCATAGATTGAGAACTACGAACTTTGAGGTGTGCTTTTGTAGCCCTACACAATTCTCGTCCTCTCTTGACCACAAAGGAATGACCTCCGGGTGCGTCTCCATTGCATGTTTTATGGGAAATATCATGTGATTCAATTATGTTAATGTTTTTGGGAGTTGCCACTAGTGAAAGTACGATCCCTAGGCCTTGTTTCCACCATTGCAATACCATTTGTGCTCACGTTTACCACTTGTTTGCTTGCTGCACTTTTTATTACAGATTTATATTACTTTGCTTTGCCACTCCTATCATCCATATTTTACCATCTCTTCGCCGAACTAGTGCACCTATACATCTGACAAGTATATTAGGTATGTTGGGGACACAAAAGAATTCTTGTATCTTGATTGCAGGGTTGCTTGAAAGGGGTACGTTCAATCTCCACTTCCCTGAGTTTGATAAACCTTGGCTTACTCACTTAAGGGGAATTTGCTGCTGTCCTACAAACCTCTGCTCTTGGAGGCCCAACACTGTCTACAGGAATAGAAGCGTGTAGTAGACATCAGGCACCAACAAAACCGACTGCTCGACCAGGGGTTCAGGGGCTCCAGCCTCCCTCGCCAGAGCAGCCAGAGCAGAAGCCAACTCCGCAACCTCGCCGGAGACGGGGACGTCTTCGGGCGACACCATCGCCGCACGCACGGTGGCCCAGCCGACTGGGGCACCCAGCGCCGCGGCATCCTTCCCCGAGGTCGCATCAGCAGCCGGAGGAGCAGGGCGCCGTAGCATGACCTCTCCCTTCTCCTTCTTCATCGCACCCCCAGGCTGCTGCATCAGGGAGAGCGCATCAGGGGCACGACAAATAAGGATGAGTGAGAAATTGCACACTTACTCGTCGGAGGCGAGGCGCGCCCTTCTCTTCACCAGCAAGTCGACAGTAGCTCCTGGCGCACTGGGCGTGTCGATAGCCTAGGCCTGGGCGAGGCGTGAGGCCACGGTCCTGGGCGCGGCCGCTGTTGCCAGGTTCGCTGGCATGGTACTCTTCGGCAGAGTCGCCACCTTGCTTCCCCCGGACGCAGTGCGTTCGGATCGACGTGGAGTGGTCGCCTGGCACCGTCCGGCGGCACCTGCGCCTGGCGTTATTGCTCCGGCGAACGCCTCGAAGGAGTCCCCTTCGTCGTCCAGGGTATCCTCCGAGCCCCCTCGTCGCTCTCGTCGTCATCACCAGAAGACACGTCGAACGTGGGCGCAGCGCCCATGGGCGCACCAAGGTCCGGCATGGCCATCAGCAGCTCGGCCTTGTCAGGGCGGCTGTACAGTGGCAAGTAGGCCCCAGCAAGAGCCTTCGGAACCATCCCCAGGAGAGCTCTCGAGGTGAAGTCCAGATCATCTTCGGCCAGCATCCCTGGGTGCAGCCGGAGCCCGTCGTCGTCGCCCATCAGCTCCCACATGGGGCGTGAGTGAGCCTGTAGCGGAGCCAGACGCTGCCTCAAGAACTCCTTCACGATCTGGCTCCCTTCGAGCATCGAGCTCAGGTCGGCCTCAATCTTCGCCAAGATTGGCCCGGCAAGAGGGCCGGTGAGCTTCGCATGGCGCCAGCCGGCAAGCTTCTCCGGACGGGCAGTAGGCAGCGGCAGCAGAGGATGGGTGCGCTGGGTGTCTAGATAGACCCACCTCTTCCGGTGGGACTCTATCTTCTTCCCAGCCGTCATCAGGCGACAGCCCTGGCGCTGGAAGACGAAGGAAACGCATCCCGAGCATGGGCCATCATCGTACTGACGCATGGAGAAGAAGTGGCGGAAGAGGGCGACAGTCGGTTTCACCCCCACAAACACCTCACAGTAGAAGGCGAAGAGCGACAAGACGAAGATGGAGCGAGGTTGGATATGGAGAGCGTGCACCTGGTAATGTTCTAGGATGGCGTAGAAGAACTCGGAGAAAGGAGGCATGAGCCCCACAGAGATGCTGTAGAGGAAGAAGGGGTAGCATGACTTTGACAAGGTCCGCGCCATGGTGGATCCAGCCCAGATCCGCGTCGGGCCGTGCTCATTGTGGGAGCTTGACAGGAACGGCTGGACCTCTGAGTAGTCCTCCTCCCTGATAATGGAGGACTCGTCAAGCACCACATCAAGAGAAGAAGCAGATCCAGACGCCGGCACGATACCCTTGTTCTGCTTCCCCATGGTCAAAGGAGCCGAAGGATGCACAGAGGCAGGAGGCGTGAAGGGAAGAAATCCGAGCAGGAAGGAAATAGGGCGATAACTCCCCCAGCAGAGAAGGCCCCCTTTTGTCAAGACGTATGGTTACCGAGACGGCGTGGGGAGCGGGGTCGCTCGCGTACCATCCAACCATCACGCGCCAGCCTGGCCCGCAGCCTTTTTGGGGCCCGCGGCGCTTTGTCCTTGATCAAGGCTTCGCCCTGAAGCCAACTCCGCGCGCGCCTTGGGCCCGGGGGCTACTGTCGGTGTCCTGGGAACCAGGGTACCCAGACTTGCCTGTTTGCGGGCCGCGACGCGCTCCTACAAGTGGCCTGGTACGGCCCAGCTGATCGACCAGCTACTCAAGACCCTCGCGAGGGCGCCAAGCCTCGCGAGGGGAACGACGTCAAGACCTCCTCGGGAACGGCCTCAGCAAGGCGTTCCAGAGGGGCGGAGAATCCAAGGCCGAGCCTGCCTCAGGAAGAGGCAGTGATGTCAGCAGTGATGCACCACGCCAGCCGGTGCAAGCGTCCGCCAGCGGCGCAGTTGCCATTTCGGTGCAAAGGAGACAGCGGAGCAGTTGGTTCCCAAGGAGAGGGGCAAAGGTTTCATCTTTGGTGCAACATGACCGAATAACGCAAGGACGATACGGAGGATGTCACCGTCGAGCCCACCATCGTGTCACCGCCTGATCCTTTTGCAGGCGAAGACCGCTTTTGTGAGGATAAGAACGTCCTTGTGTTCCCGCTCAAAAATGGCCGTTGTGGGATCCCTTCCCGCCTAAACATTTCGAGGGAAGAGGACCGTGGCCACCTATATAAGTAGATAGGACTCCCACTACAAAGGGACGAACATAGCCTCCAGACCCTCCTGAGCTTGCCTCCTGAGCCCAGGTACCGTTGTACTAGCT
This sequence comes from Secale cereale, assembly GCA_902687465.1. Lineage (NCBI taxonomy): Eukaryota > Viridiplantae > Streptophyta > Magnoliopsida > Poales > Poaceae > Secale > Secale cereale. The sequence goes on from LR738709.1 coordinate 237,235,909, forward strand.
CATATTCTTGCTCGCCCGGAGCCAATCCACCAAAGCAGGAAGTAGGGTCTTACACCACACGGTGGCCCGAACCTGGATAAACTCTTGTGTGCTTGTTCGTTGTTTGCTTGAATCCTTCCACCGAGATGAGAACGAGGCACTAGGTAGACGTGAGTGGGAGAGACCTTCGTTCACGGCCCTGTGTTCGAACTTAATGGGTTTTGCGGAGCTCTGAATCCGACATGTGTCCTCCGCTCGACCGGAGGCGGCCAGAGCCGCGAGTCCCGTCGCCGGCCGCCCGCTTTTGCCTCCTCATGTCCCACCCGCCGCCTCGACCTTGCCCCTCCCCGGCGCCTGCTGCTGCTCCAGGCGGGAGCAGCTCCCATTCACGCACCCGCCGATGCTCTCGGCCCACCCGGAGCTAGCCGGAGCTGGCCGGCCCAGCGCCGCGCGCCTCCCCTACTTTCACTGATTTGTCCCGATCGGGGCACGAGCAGGAGGAAGAAGACGACATGCCTGGCCCCCTTGCCGGTGGACCCTCCTTGCCCCCCCCCCGAGCCCACGCGTAAGTGGCTCAAAGCCTTATCCACTCAGATAAGTGGAAGCGTAGTTTGATAAGTACGTTTTCTGCTATTGAAAGCATACTCTTTTTTTGTTTCGGCACAAAGCATGTTTTCCCGTTCTGAAAGCACAATTGCATTTATGCGCTTCTGTCTTATCCACTCACGGACCCAGCTGTGAATATTCTCTTTACAGAAAAGTCCCTGATCTTTCTCACTTCATATCTCTGCAACCGTAACTCCGAATCAGGTGATTCCAAAGCCCCTTTCTTTGTCTCGTTGAGCCCGTCATGTTGGTACCATTTTCATAATGTGTTAACATAGTGAAAATTACCACTTTGCCCTTGCGCTATTCAGTCCCTTCCGAGATAGTAGACGTCCGGCGTTTCGTTCTGCGGCTTCATTGCATGTCTTCCCGGAGTCTTCGTCAGCCATGGTTTCTACTTGCATATTTAATAAAAGTTTGCTCGTTACCAGTCTGGTTGTTAGCTACTACTATCGTTGTTTCGGTTATGCTCGTGGTTTCGTGTTCACCCTCATGATATGTTCTGATGCTTCTTGTTATACTTGCTGGTATAATGGTCACATGTCATGATTGGTAGTAGAACTAAATGCTGGTAGTAGTGATGTTCATAGTGATGCATGTTTGTCGTCTGCTATCTAGTACCGTTCTTATGCTTGTTCTGCTGTAGCTAGTAGGTTACATGCTTACTTGGTAGTATCCTTGTTATATTCTTGCATGGTATTTATTTATGATGGTAGTAGTCATGCTATGCTCATGAGTAGTGTTATACTTGTTATATTCATGCTCGTTAGTATGCCATGCTCAGTTTAATATATGCTTCATTGTGGTTAAGCTCGATGATTATGTTGCACCTCCATGCTTATGTTGATACCGTGCTCATGCATTATAGTTGCATCATGTTGTTTTATTGTGACTCAGCTTATTGCATTCAAGTTTAAGCGGATAATAATGAACTTGAACAACTGTTGGCTGAGTCATCGTGCCATCGAATCGAGCTGACCAGTGCAGCCACATTTGCCTTTTATGGGAAAGGCCCTAATGCGGTCTATTGTCATGCCTCTCGATGGTGCCTCCCACGAGGGAAGGATATGGGCGCGCGCTACCCTGATCAGGTAGGCGGACATGAACCTTGTGTGCCCGTTATTGCTGTAAGGATCCTTGTCCCCATTTGGGACCATTTATGTTTTGCCACGACGGTGGCCGTTAATGCCTTTGGTAGGTAAGGGGCCACCCAGGACTTAGCCCAAAATGGAGTTGGTCGGAGTGGCTGGGAGAGTGTCATGGCAGTAGATCGGTTTTGTCGGGACACCGTTGGTCCACCCGAATGGGAGCGCGAGGCCATGTATTCCGTGGTGTGTGTAAAGTGTGCTAACCTCTGCAGAGTGTGTCTTAATCTATCGAAGCTGCGCCTGCGGATATGGGCCCAGTTCGTGTTGGTCATACTATGAGTCAAGAGTAATAATAATAATGTGATTAATAACAACCATGGTTCGATGATGAGAAAGAAGTTGGTTGTAATCGTGAGAGGATGACCGTGGTATCGAGGATACCGAGTTGATGGATATTTGTGATGTTGTGCAAGAATCATGGGTAAAGATCAAGCTCCTTGTGGTCATGCAATGATTACTATGGTATTGTTGAATACCAAGCTTGATTGGACCCTGAAATTATCGTGTGATGTACGTGATGGTAAGTTTGTGCATGTGATGGTTACAAGGTAACCCGAGCAGAGTAAGTGGTGCATGATAACGCCATCCTATTGCATGCTAATATGTTTATGCCATGCTCATATTGTTCTAGTTGTATCATGTTCAGTTGTGCATGCCATAATGGTCTGCTAGTATCATGTTCATGATTGATTTAACCTGCTAATGCCATGCTATTGTTGTCTTGATTGCCTTTGGCTTGTTGTGAGCTTGCAAGTACATTCAATGTGCTGACTTGGTGTGTCATGCCAGTTTGTAGGTCGTACCTGGATTGCTTGCTTGTTTTGGTGTGGTTCCTGTGTTCGCGAGCTAGGATAAACGTTCCAGCGAGAGTCCCTGCGGATTGGAGTCCATCATCTAGCCGTTCGTGGTTCCGCTGCCAGTAGAGGTTCCGCTGCCTCGAGTTGTTATGCAGCTTGCATAGAACAACTGTCGTTGCCGTAGTGTCACCGTGCCAGTGTTATTCATTGTAATATCGGAGACCTTGTATTCATATTCGGGTTGTAATAGAAAGATGGTTTGTTCTACGCTAAGCAGTGCAGTATTCCAGAAGACTTCTCCACGATCTCTCGGCTGGAATACGGGGCGTTCTGGTTTCTCTGAGCCGGGGTGCCACAACGCTTGGTATCAGAGCAGGTCTGGCTGTAGAGTATTCTAGTCTGCTGGAACGTTAGAAAACGGTAGTATAGGGTCTGGTTGATGCCCTTGCTTGCTGTATTTGGTTGTTGCATTTGTTTGATGTGTATAGTCTTATTTGGTAACGTCTAACCCCTGTTTCGTGTGTAGATGGCTGTAAACTTCCATGAGTTCACTACCCTCCCCAGAGCTCCCAGTGTTGTTCCTAGTGTGTTCAGTCCCACTCCTGCACCTCTCAGCTTTGCCACCCTCCTTGGCGATATGTGGCGCAGTATTTATCCCCTCGGAGATCCACCCCATTATCAAGTATTCTAGTTTTCTGCCGGAGGAACAATCCTGGAGTATGTTTCTCATGTCCATCAATCAGCCCCGATTCCTGTCGGTAAGAATACCTACAGTTTCCACGGTGGTTACGGCGCTTATCCCGAGTGTGCTGTTCAGCTTGCCACAATGGCAAGAATCACCATTCTTCATCCTCAAGATAGCATGGTGCACGAGAACCGTGCTTATGGATATTACCCAACCATCGTCGAGAATCCTAGGCGGATCTAGTTTCCCTCCGTCAACCCTCAAGATGACCCGACTATCCTCGCCATATCTCGTTACATGACGGCCGCGTGTCTTCTTATGTCCGAGTTAGTCCGAGCGCCATTCGTGCCAGGAGATTGCTTGGTGCCGCTTTACCTCAGTCTCTGCGAGCTTCTCCAACCCCTCCGCCTCGTTCATCCGGAGTTTCGGAGCCAGCAGTTCCACTCGCTACTTCCATAGCTTCTTCGTCAGCTCCCTTGCGTTGTCTCAAGCGTAGGGTGTAGTCATTCATGTAGTGCATGTGCCTGTGCTGAAATATAAGGTTTGTGTGTGCCGGTGTGAATAGTTTTGTAGCTTGTTTGCTGTGTGCTTTGTTGCAATCAGTCGTTTTCTCGTGCTTCTTTATTTGAATCTTCGTTGTTACCCCCTTATGGTAATTGCTCAATCAACGCACTTGATCAGAAGAAGCCATGAGAAGTAAAAATATACACCAAGGCACTCAGTTAAAATCATTGATATTTTCAGCCGACATCATTGTATTGCAGACATCCGGTCTGGTACAAATTATATTCTGCTCAGACTTTTAGTAACAAGTACCCGTCAGAGAGCCACCATTATTGCAATAGGAGAAAAAAAATTGGATCCAAGTCCAACCATGCATTTCAAGTCAGAGGTATGGTCAGCAAACAATAATTGATTCTGCCGTCAAATTTAAATCATACGACACCCAAAAGTCAGTCCAAATATGCAATAAATTCAGCAAGGATAGTCCGAGAATTCTTGTCATACAAGTAATCAGCAGTCAGAATGACAAGAATATATACTCTATTCACAAAGAAAATCAGTCCAATCCTTCTTCATAATTTATCAGCAAAGTGTACAAGGCTAGATTTCCCCAGTCTGCGTTAGTAAAGTATGAAAGGATTCCAATGCAAGATATCCAGTCTCATTTAGTAAGGCACTACAAAATCTTCTGGCATAAGGTACCGAATCTTCCCAAGAAAGTCTTTAAGGGGGGAAGCTTATGAGGTGCTCTATCCAGCTTTCCTCAGCAAGCTATCCACCTAAGGCTTCGAGCACAAGCTATCCAGCCTTCCTCAGCAAGATATATCGGTGGCTTCCAATACAAGCTACCCAGTCTTCTTCAGTACGACACTGGTACAAGAGATTAAGCAATAAATTGTCAACATATGGCGGTGTATTTCAAGTGTCAGATCTGCGGCGAATTAGTCATAAATAAGAATCAGTCAGAACAAAGGTATGCCTTGAGAATCAGATATTTTTCATACAGTAAGTATACTCTCAAGTTCATGGAAGTTCTTCAAACAAGGAAGAATTCACGATACCCATCTGACAACCTCACAGGATATGCAAGTGAAGGAAAACCAGTGGGTGATGCAAAAATTGACAAGCCTTGAAGGAGACAACATTAAGACACCACCTTGGCAGTAATTATCGAGATCAGCCCCCGCACATCGAACAAGGTGATGTTATTAATCTTGTCACTGTCCGGCATAGTCAAAAATAGTAACGAGATCTGTATAAGCACATGTGAGCCGGTTAAATATTCCGAGACTCGAGATCAAAATGTTGCGCATGAGAATACTCAGGGCCACGAAAATAGTCAAGGATATATACGGCCCCATTCTTTCAGTTAAGAATCCAGATAAAGAAAATAATAATGAATAATCAGTGTGAGAGCACATACTTTGAGAATGGTGGACGAGATTCTTTGCCAAAGATCACCGCCAGTCAAGTCTGCAAATTTTATCATCAGGAGATAGTGCATTTTATTTTTCTACCAGTCACATCCAGTAACAGTCAAAACTTTGGTACAAATTGGATACTCAAGACTGTGAAGGCAGTTAAGATAAGTCCGAAACCCCAGCAAGATATAAGAATCCGTTAGAAGAACATGTATGATTCACAGAACTGCTTTGAACCCAGAAGGTATGCATATATATATTCGAGGAACCCAATGTCTGGATAAAAGAGAATTCTATGTTCTACCGGAAGGTGTTCCCAACTCCGTGGAATGTTCTCGATACTCGATACAGAATAATACCTCTCTCAAGGATTAATATCAGGAAGGACATGTATGTCTGTGATAATAATTGTTCAGACCTCACCTAAGCCAACAGATATGAAAGAAAAAAAATTAGACGGTATGAACAGGAACATATGAGCTAAGCCAGGTCAAAATTTCGGGTGCGGTAAAGCAAACCATCCCAAATCAAGGCAGCCAGTCAGATGCAATTCGGTGGGAACATAATATAAAAGAAACCCGAGTGGGAAATGGTTTCTTCAAGACAGAATATTTACTTGTTCCCTAAGCACACAAATCTCGAGGACGAGATTTCTTAAAGGGGGGAAGGTTTGTAACAGCTTGGATTTTACCCTTTTCTTTTTCTGATGATTTTCTTGATTTTATTTGCTTTTCTGTGGCTATGTGGTTCTCAAACTTGGGAAGATCATGTCTTCCTAGGTTTTATAGTGGCTTCCTATCCTCACCATCAACCCAAAACCGTGTCAAAATCATCCTTGACCTAATCCAAATATTCCTTTTCTAGGGAATATTATTCCTTTTCTATTAAAGGGATAATTCTTTTTGCCCTAGGTTGTGAAGCAACATATACCTATGTCATTCTAAAAATTCCGAAATAATTCTCATAATTTTTTTGGGTCATATATTGCTCAAATATGGCAAAACATTTCACTGCCATGTTAAAAAATAATCCTCCAATAATCATTTTCCTATTCTGCCCTAAATAGCACTTCGTGAAGCAAGTGCTATTTATCTTTGCCCAATTGACTCCAAACTTTGTGTACATCTTTTCCTGTCCATATGATTGCCTTGTGCCAAATTTCAACTTCATTTTCCTAGTAATTATTTTTCAGCAATTTTCCAAAGTTTCTGTCCGGACAGGAACTTTGTGAAGGAAGTATATTCTAGGTATGTCCAAATGAGTTGAAACTTTTTCACATCCTTCATTTGATCCAATAATGCCTATAAACCAAATTTTAGCTCATGTAGATCATCTATGTAAGCCCAGCTCCAAATCTTGGTTTCTGGTCAGATTTTCACTTTGTGAAGCAACTATATTTTATATTAATTCATGTAAGCTAAAAATTTTCCATGGCATTCTTATATCTATATGTACTCCCTCCCCAAAGTTTCAGCTCAATTCACTAAGCCATTTGCCCTCAGGAATGTTTCCTAGTTTCTGCCCAGAATGGAGCTTTGTGAAGCAAGTGCCACATTGGTATTTCCCAATGGCATGAAACTTTTACAGAAGCTTCATGTGGTCAAATAACCGACCTCCTACAATTTTCAGCTCAAGACAATCAAGTATGTGAGTGCAACATCATAGTGTCCTAATCCGGCCAGTTTTGCACTTTCTACAACAAGTGTCATTTTTATTCATCCCTATCAGCTAAAAATTTACAGAGGTGATCATATTAGTATATGATCGCAGCATGCCAAGGCCCCGAGTCTAGCCCCTCTTGGATCTTCCCCAGTTCACAACAAACACCTTGTTGTGCGACTGAAACACTGCAAGCCCTATTCACCAATTAAGTCCATGTGCTCGTTGATTTGCTTCACGACCCTCTCTGTAGCATGCTCCATCTGCTGGACATGGTCGAACCGGCAAGAGCACGCCACTTGCACCAGTGCACGCGGTGATCACGCTGGCGTCATGCATAGTGCGTGCTCTGGATCGTTCCGACCACTATGCTCGTCCCCTCCGTCCTCATCTCGACCTCCAACCTTGTCCACGAGCTTCCCCGTGAGCCTCTGTGTCACCCTGTGCCTCTGCCTCGTCGATGTTCACCATAAATGCATCGCCGTCGCCATGCCCGTGGAACGTACTGCCCCTACTCCTCCATTGTTAGCTAGTGGAGCTCGCCCGTGAGCTCTCGAACCCTCTCCCGCGGCAATATAAGGAGTGCCCGAGTTCTTTCGCAGCTCACAACTCTCCTCCTCGCCTCATTTGATCACCAGTGTGCCTCTCCTCGTCGCTTTCTTTCTCGGACCACCGAAAATTCGCCGGAGTTCATCTTGTTTCCGACGAGCTCGAGCCTCCTCACCTCCTCCTTCCACGTCCACCGAGTCCCCCTCGTCCCACTGAGCCGCTTCGACCCCTCAGCCCTCGCCGGAGTGCCCTGCATGGCCGAGCACCACCACCGCCCATAGCTGTCTATCCTCCTCCGTCGCTGCATCCTCCCCTCCTCTCCGCTCCTCTCCGGCGCCTACTAGCCACCTGAACGGATGCGGCGTAGTTCCCCAGTCCTGCCAGTGTCCTCCGCTCGACCGTAGGCAGCCGGAGTAGCGAGTCCCACCATCGGCCGCCCGCTTCTTCCTCCGCGTGTCCCACCCGCCGCCTCGACCTCGCCCCTCCCCGACGCCTGCTGTTGCTCCAGGCGGGAGCAGCTCCCCTTCTGGAACCGCCGGTGCCATCAGGCCAGCCGGAGCAAGCCGGCCCAGCGTCGCGCCACTCCCCTGCTTTCCCAGCTCTATCCCGATCGGGGCACGAGCAGGAGGAAGAAGATGACGTGCCTGGCCTGCCAGTGGACCCTCCTTGCCCCCGGGTCCAAGCGTAAGTGGCTCAAAGCCTTATCCAATCCAGTAAGTGGAAGCGTACTTTCATAAGTACGTTTTCCGCTATTGAAAGCGTACTCTTTTTCTGTTTCGGCACAAAGCATGTTTTCCCGTTCTGAAAGCGTATTTTCTTATATGCGCTTGTGTCTTATCCACTCAGGGAACCGGATGTGAATATTATTTTTACAAAAAAGTCCCTGATCTTCTTCACTTCATATCGCCGCAACCATAGTCCGAATCAGGTGATTCCGAAGCCCATTTCTTCGTATCATCAATCCCATCATGTTGGTACCTTTTTCATAATGTATTCACACAGTGAAAATGACCACTTTCGTTCCGCGACTTCACCACACGTCTTCCCGGAGTCTCCGTCACCCCTAGGAAAGCCACAACAACCACTTGCATGATAGCCATGCAGTAGGCATGGTTTCTACTTGAATAGTTAATAAAAGTTTTGCTCGTTACATGTCTGCTTGTTTGCTACTGCTATCGTTGTTTCGGTTATGCTCGTGGTTTCATGTTCACCTTCATGATATGTTTTGATGCTTCTTGTTATACTTGCTAGTATTATGGTCACATGTCATGATTGGTAGTAGAAGTATATGGTGGTAGTAGTGATGTTCATACTGGTGCATGTTTGTCGTTTGCTATCTAGTACCGTTGTTATGCCTGTTCCATTATAGCTAGTTGGTTACATGCTTACTTGGTGTCGGTGTGCAAAAAGTGGGGTACACTTTTTGTACCCCTATGACTGTGCACGGGCAGTCTGAGCCACGGCGCCCCCACACTAAGCATGGCCAGGGAGGCGAGCCGGGGCAAGACCGAAGCTTGATTGAGACTAGAGCAACACCAAGAACAAGACCACAATGAGCAAAGGGACGAAGTGGCTCCCCCTGGCAATATCCTTGCCGGGGCCAGCCTTGGCAGCCCCGGCAAGGCCCTTGCCGCGGCAGCTCGCTCCGCGCCTACGGAGCGAATCAACCTTGAGTCCACCGCCCCCATGGGGCAAGGATTCGGGAGATATCCCCGCGGTGGCATGCAGATCTTTGTGAAGACATTCAAGATCAGATGCAAGTTAAGAAGGCGATGACCCTTGGCGGGATTCCAGCCAAGGAGAACCACAAGGCACCCGACAAGCACCTTGCCGGGGATGATTGCAGGTGCCACGGCAGGACCCTTGCTGGAGCCCCGGCATGGCCCTTGCCAAGGACACCCGCGGGACCACCGTCAGGCCCGCACCAACAGGGTTTCCACCGACCCACACAGCTGCCGACCCAACCAGCTGGACAGGCTCCTACGTGGCAACCCACGGATCTTCGTGGAGGACCCGCCGTTGCGCCACCTCAGCTGCCTGTCTGCCTACATGGCACCAGAGGCACCGCTGGCCAGGGCGCGTGTCAACACGAGGAGGGGCGGCGACGGACAGGACGGACGTCTCCCCCCCATCCCCGATAAAGCAAGGACACCTAAGCTGGCGCATTAAATGCACCTTGTCCTGTAATGCGAGGGATAACCTCGCGTCACTGTACCCTTTCCACCTCCTGTGTGCCACTGTGGCAGCCCCTTTTTCCTATAAAAGGAGGCCCGAGGCGACCAGGAGGAGGATTCGGCTTTTTAGAACTCCTCACGACTCTCTTGGAGCTCCTCGTTGGCTGAAGAACACCAACATATAATCCACCAAAGCAGGAGTAGGGTTTTATGCATCTTTGCGGCCCGAACCTGGGTAAAGGAACCGTGTCCTGACCTGTAGATCCGCTCTTCTCTCAACCCCGCGCCTCGCAACCGTAGTAGGGATTCTTGTGATCCCATATGTGTCGATCCAAATACCCCGACATCTTTGCGCGCCAGGTAGGGGGCAGCGCAGTTGTGTGAATCGGCTTTAGCGGTTAGTTTGACGCTCCTGCATCGTCGTGGCGCCTAAGAAGAAGACAACGATGGCGGTTGGCCAGTCGGAAGCCGGACAGCCCGTCCCTTCGCGGGCGAGCAGCGGACCAGTCCTAGAAAGGACTCGGGGCGCTGCTCGCGAACACCAAAGCCATCCGGATAGCCGGAGTTTGGGAGGTGGCGACGTTTGTGCGCCTGGTAACGGGCCACACACCGCCAGTTCCAGAGATGGAGCCCGACCCTCCGCGGGTGGCGCGGGGCCCTCCAAGGTCGCGGCCGCATCACCCGAAGGAGACGCAAGGGCCTCCAGAAATCCCACGCCGGCGCCGACAGCGCGCTCTTCTCAAGCAGCGCGCGACGAACGGCGTCGTCACCCCGAAGATCCCGGACGTCACCATGGGACGGGCCCCGAGCACCACTCCCGGGACGTAGAAGACCTGCCCGCCCGCCGAAGCGCTGGTGGAGACGTCAGGCAACCGCGGGATCGTGATGGAGCTCCCCCTGACACGGTCAGGGGTCGAAGCACGTCACGATCCGTGCAGGTTTCGCTACCGTTGACACCAGCCGAAGCTTTGGCGCGCGCATAGTTGCTCGTCGACTTTCCTCCCATTACGGGGAAACTCAATGAATGGAGAGCCACCATCCGAAGCCTTGTCGCAGTCGCCAACAGGGATGACCTAAATCTAGCGGAGCTCCCAGGCCGACGCTCCGATGGGATCCCACGCGCCGATGGCGGGGGAGCCGGCAGCGCTGTGGCTACGGTGCATTCGCCTCCTCCTCGCCCGATGCCGTGTGCGTCGACTCGTCGGGACGTCGTGGGAGACGCTATCTCCATAGCGTCGTTCGACCCACGGACCCGCGGCGACCAGCGTCAAGTTCTTCAGGAGCGAGCTCATGAAGACGCTCGAACCACCATCGAGCGCCAGCGCAGAACGCGCCACCAGTCAGACAGGCGAGCAGGGCCTGCTGCGGACCGCCCAGCACCGGAAAGCCCTGGAGGTCTACCCAGAGGTAGGCTGTCCAGCTTTCACCCGTGAGCTGCGGCAGTTCCAGTGGCCCTCTCACCGCACCTTCAAGCCTGACGTCGGCGAGAAGTATAACGGCAAGACCCACCCGTCGGAGTTCCTCAGCATCTACACCATCGCGATGCAAGCTGCCGGGCCCCGCGACGATAAGGTGCTTGCGAATTACTTTCCGTTGGCTCTTAAACCTAACGCCATGTCGTGGTTGATGCACTTGCCAGTAAACTCTATTTCCTCCTAGTCCAACTTGTGCCATGAGTTTGTTGGCGCCTTTACCGGAGGCCACCAAGCCCATGGCCAAGCAAGTGACCTGCATGTCATACCCCAGAAGGAAGGCGAGACTCTGCGCAAGTACATATAGAGATTCAGCCGGGTACAGTACAATATCCCCGATGTTCACCCTGCCGCCATCATCAGCGCGTTCCACCAGAACGTGCGCAACCGCAAGATGCGTGAAGAGCTGGCGATGACCAAGGTGAAGGATGTGGCGAAACTCTACGTTCTTGCCGACAGATGTGCCCGGGCCGAAGAGGGAAGGAAGTACCCCGGCGAAAGCGCCGGTGCGGAAACCGACTCCTCGGACGAGGATACCGCTGCTCCAGCGAAGAAGGGCCGAAACCGTAACAGGAAGCGCAAGGGGAAGGTCGTGCTTGCCGTTGAGGGATCTGATGACATCGGCTCCGCCAAGAAAACCAAGGCGGGTGACCCTGGCAAAGAAATTGCCGGGTGTGTCGCCTGCCGGGCCTTGGCGGCTGCCGAGAAGCCAGGAAACTCCAGAAAGCGACATTGCAAGATCCTTCGCACCAAGGGCCATGATATCCAGGACTGCCACAAGGTTGAGCTCCTTGCTGAGAAGCAAAGAGCTGAATACGAGAGGCGGGACAAGGAGAAGGGCCAAGACGGCACTGAGGAATCCGGCAAGAAGCGCGACGGCCAAGCAGGCCGTCGCGGCAAGGAGAAACAACAGGAAAGGCCCGCCCGGGGCCGCGATAGAAGACCTGAAGACGACGATCACGAAGAGGACGACGAGTCCGGCGGTCAAGAGTTTCAGAAGGCTACGGACGCCATGTGCGTCGATGGTGGCGCCTCACTGCATGCTTCTCACCGCCAGCTTAAACAGTGGGCATGTGAGATTATTGCGGCAGAGCCATCGCCCGGTGCCCAAAAGCCGCTGAAATGGTCTAGCACACCTATCATCTTTGACGCCGAGGATCACCCTGATCGCACTACTGCGGTCGGGTGTTTGCCATTGTTGGTTTCACCGATAATATGCAACCTCAAGGTGACGAAGATGGTAGTCGATGGCGGGGCCGGTCTGAACCTACTTTCGCCCACCGTGATCGAGAAGCTGCAAGTTCCTGATGGAGACCTCGAGGAGACGGGCACGTTTCAGGGGGTCAGCCCAGGAAGGAGTCAACCAAAGGGGAAAGTCACGCTGCCCGTGACTTTTGGGAGTGATCTGAACTACAGGACAGAGAGTATCGTGTTCGATGTTGCCAAGATCCCCCTGCCTTACAACAGGATCCTTGGCCGCCCAGCGCTGGCCAAGTTCATGGCAGCATCACACTATGCCTACAACACCCTGAAGATGCCAGGGCCCGTGACGATCATCACTATCCCCTCCGACAAGAAAGATGCGCCGATTTGCGCCGACCAATTGTACCAGCTAGCAATTGCAGCGACTGCCGCTAAGGAGAAGAAGACCGGCGAGACCTCGGGCGCCCACTCCGGCAAGCGCACCTCTTCGGAGTGCTGTGCTCTCGTCGAGGGCGTGCCTGAGAGCTCCACCTGAAAGAAGAAGACCGGCGAGACCTCAGACACCCACTACGGCAAGCGCACCTCTTCGGAGTGTTGCGCTCCCGTCGAGGACGTGCCAGAGAGCTCCACCGGCAGAAACAAGAGATCCAGGGCCGTGCCGCCGGGAACCAAGAAGGTTTCTGTCAAGGAGGACGGCACGGGAGGGGCTTTTGTCATAAGCTCCACCCTTGACAACAAATAGGAAGACGCGCTCGTCACCTTCCTGCGGGCGAATGTCGACGTGTTTGCCTGGCAAGCATCCGACATCCCCGAGGTTCCCAGGGAGGTGATTGAGCACCACCTTGCTGTCTGTCCTCATGCGCGGCCCATCAAGCAGAAGGTCAGGAAGCAAGCTTTGGAACGGCAAGAATTCATCACCGAGGAGATCCAGAAACTGGAAGCTGCGGGTTTGGTGAGAGGGGTGCTCCACCCAACGTGGTTGGCCAATCCAGTGGTAGTGCGCAAGGCAAATAGGAAGTGGAGGCTGTGTATTGATTACACTGATATCAATAAAGCTTGTCCCAAGGACCCCTTCCCGTTGCCGCGCATAGACCAGATTGTTGACTCCACGGCAGGGTGTGACCTGCTGTCATTCCTCGATGCCTACTCCGGCTACCACCAGATCTTCATGGCGAGAGAAGACGAAGAGAAGACAGCATTCATCACCCCATGTGGCACGTACTGTTTCGTACGAATGCCTTTCGGGTTGAAGAGTGCTGGCTCGACATTTGCAAGGGCAGTCCAGATTGGTTTTGAACCCCAGCTCCATAGAAATATGGAGGCTTATATGGATGATATAGTGGTCAAAACCAAGAGCAAGGCAACCCTTGTACCGAATTTACAAGAAACATTTGTGAACCTGCGCAAGATCAACCTCAAGCTAAACCCTGAGAAGTGCGTCTTCGGCGTTCCGTCCGGCAAGCTTCTCGGGTTCTTTGTGTCGCAGCGTAGGGTAGAAGCCAATCCGGACAAGATCAAAGCTATAGAGCAAATTGAAGCACCCAAACGGGTCAAGGATGTGCGTCGGCTTGCTGGCTGCGTTGCCGCCATGAGCAGATTCATTTCCAAGTCTGTCGAGCGCGCCCTCCCCTTTTTCAAGATCTTGAAAAAGGCGGGCCCAATGGAATGGACGCCAGAATTCGAAGCGGCATTACGAGATCTGAAGAGGTATCTTTCCTCTACGCCGATACTGGTTGCGCCTTGACCACAAGAACCGTTGCTGCTATACTTAGCGGCAACGAACCAGGTGATCAGCGCCGCACTAGTGGCGCAGAGAGAAATTGATGATGAGGTGATAGCAGCAACAGAGCCTGGTGCCACTGGTGCAGAAGCGACACAGCCGGTCGGAGTGCTGTCGAAGAAGAAAATGACGCAGCACCCGGTCTACTTTGTTAGCTCCCTCTTGCAGGGGGCTAGATCAAGGTACTCCGGCGTGCAGAAATTGCTCTTCAACCTTCTTATGGCCTCGAGGAAGCTGCGTCATTACTTCCAGGCGCACGAGATCACCGTTGTCACTCGCCTCCCTCTACAACGGATATTGCACAATCCAGACACGACGGGAAGGATTGTAGAGTGGGCACTGGAGCTGTCCAGCTTTGGCCTCAAGTTTGAAAGCACCTCGACAATTTAGAGCCGAGTCCTGGCAGAGTTCGTTGCAGAATGGACCGCAACGCCTGATGAAGAGGTCCAGGAAACTGCTCTCCCCGGCAAAGAGGTGAGTTGTAACTAGATCATGTACTTTGATGGGGCTTTCTCCTTACAGGGCGCCGGGGCTGGCGTACTGCTGGTCGCGCCCACCGGAGAGCACCTCAAGTACGTGGTCCAGATGCACTTCCCTAGGGAGGTATCAACGAACAACACTGCCGAGTACGAGGGGCTGCTTGTTGGTCTTAGGATCGTGGCGGACCTCAGAATCAGGAAGCTCATTGTGAGCGGCGACTCGCAGCTTGTCGTCAAACAAGTCAACAAAGATTACCAGAGCCCGTTAATGAAGGCCTACGTCGATGAAGTGAGAAAGTTGGAAGAGCGCTTTGACGGTATACATGCGGAGCACGTTTCCCGAGCGGAGAACGACATCGCCGATTACCTGTCAAAGCGCGCTGCCCTCAAGCTACCTGTGGAACCAGGTAACTTTGTGCTTCAGCTTTCTCAGCCATCCGTTGATCCATCAACAGAGCAGAACAAGAGGAGGAAGTCAGGGCCCGGCAAGTACTTTCCCGCCGAGCTCCCCGGAGCCGCCGGCAAGGATGTTGCCGGGGACACTGAGCCCGCCACCGGAGGGCTAACTCCGGCGGAGCGTCAAGCTTTTGCCGTCGAGATAGCCACTCCCTTGGCGGAGGAAATGCCTTTAGCCCTCGCCGTCGAGCCCCAGGCTCTAGCGTGGGCGCAGCATACCGTCCGATTCCTTCAGACTGGGGAACTTCCTGAGGAGCAGGAAGAAGCGGAGAGAGTAGCCCGTCGGTCTGCCATGTACCAGTTCGTCGATGACGTCCTATACAGAAGGAGACCGAACGGTGTGAAATTGAAGTGCATCCCTTGAGAGGAAGGACTGGAGCTGTTGGCAGAGATACATGGAGGCATATGTGGATCCCACATAGGGTCGAGAGCCCTTGCCGGCAAGGCATTCCGGCAAGGCTTCTTCTGGCCCACTGCCCTCCAGGATGCGGCGACGCTGGTCACCAGGTGTGAAGCGTGCCAATTACATTCAAAGAAACTTCATGAACCAGCTCAAGCCCTTCAAACCATTCCTCTCTCCTGGCCCTTCTTGGTCTGGGGGCTCGACATACTGGGCCCTTTCCGCTGCGCCGTCGGGGGCTTTGAGTACTTGTACGTCACAATCGACAAGTTCACAAAGTGCCCAGAGGTGGAGGCAGTAAGGAAGGTCACAGCTCAGTCAGCCGTCAAGTTCTTCAAGGGACTAGTGTGCCGTTTTGGTGTACCCAACAGGATAATCACCGACAACGGCATGCAGTTTACGAGCCGCACCTTCATGCAATATACCCAAGACCTCGGCAGCAAGGTCTGTTTCGCTTCCGTTGCTCACCCCCGAAGCAATGGTCAAGTAGAGAGGGCAAATGCCGAAGTGCTGCGAGGATTAAGGACAAAGACCTTTGACAGGCTGCACAAGAGAGGCGCTGGATTGATGAATTGCCGGCGGTTCTTTGGTCGATGAGGATGACGCCAAATCGAGCCACCGGCCATACGCCCTTTGCCCTGATATACGGGGCAGAAGCAGTTCTCCCCGCGAAACTCATATACGAGTCACCTCGAGTGCTCGCTTATGATGAGCTTGAGCAAGAGCAATTGCGACAAGACGACGCAATGCTCCTTGAGGAAGATCGTCTTCGGGCGGCTGTGAGAGCAGCGCGTTACCAGCAAGCCTTGTGCCGCTACCATAGCCGCAAGGTTCATTCCCAAAGCTTTGATGAAGGCAACCTTGTTCTCCGACACATTAAATCGGCCAGGAATACAAACAAGTTGACGCCGAAGTGGGAAGGCCCTTATCGGGTAATACGAGTCACCAGGCCTGGCGCTATCCGCCTAGAGACCGAGGATGCCATTCCGGTGAGTAATTCCTGGAACATCGAGCATCTTCGCAAGTTTTACCCATAAGGCGTGACTTGCCGGCCCCCCCGGCAAGCCACCCTTTTGTACGAGCCTTGCCGGCAAGGCATGTAACCCTTTGTACAAAGCCAGGTGCAGACGCTGAGCATAAATAAATGAAGCGCTGGCGCCCTAAGTTATAACATGCATGCTGAGTCGAGTCTCGTCCTTGGTTAGGGTTGATAGTGCTTAGCAGCGGCTAAACCCTAGCTTAGAGGTCGAGTCTTTGTCTTTCCTCTGTCTTCCTTGGTCTACAGGACGCGCTTACATCCTTGCCGAAGCCACTTGGAGGAAGGAAAGAGGAACAGACCAGTGCCTAGGCCCCGGCAAGCCAGTGTTGCCGGAGGCTGCAAGGGCAAGAATTCGCCCACGGTAGACCAGGGTTGCCGGGGGCTGCAGCTTCATATAAGTCCTTTATCCCTTATCATGCATTCCATTATGGACTGAGGTATGTGAAACCTCGTTCTTTTCCTTAAGCTACCGTGCTCCCATAACTCTAGGCCCTAAGGCTCGTTCCTGGGACTAGGTTTGGTCGTAGTCACGGCAACAGAAGGATAAAACGGGGAGCCTGAGCCTGCTTCATCCCTGCCTCCGCCAAGGGCGTGAGGAAGGTCGATCGAAGTAAGGATATCAGGGATTTATTCCCTGTTGTGGGTTTACCTACGAACAAATGAACCGGCAAACATTCCTTTTTCATTAAAAACATTCCATTCAGGTACAGTCCATAGGGAATGAAAAACATGAATAAGGGGATTACAAGTTTTAAACTTAACAGATGCCTGAAGGCTTACAAACTAAAAGAGATAAGATGCCCGTAATGCCTTCCTTGTCCCCCTCCTCAGGAGGTAGGTCAAGGAGGCGAGAAGGGCAAAAGGGGCGCCTAGGCGAGCTACGGGTGGCAGAAGAGACCGAGAAGGCATCTCGGCGGCCTCCCCAGGGCTGGAGGGTGATGACGGCGCCGGAGGCAAAGCTCGAAGACGAGGTGGCAGGACGTCAGTAGGAGACGAAGGCATCGGTGCCCGCGTACTACGACATGACGACCTTGCCGCTTGCCTTCTTCCTCTTCCTCTTCCGCAGCCTCCCTACGCCAGCCGCAAAGGAGACGGCACCGAGAAGTTCAAGGAGCCGGCGACGCGGATGATGGGGTCGCCGGTGCCACCAGGAGCGGCGCCCGACACCTAGTCGGACCCGTCATCCTGCCGTCCCCCGCCCTCGTCGTCGCTGTCGATGTCCTCCTCGTCACCCTCGTTCGAGGAGGAGTCTTCGTCATCAGAGGAGCTCTCCATGCAGCACCTCGCGCGAGTCCCGAGGTGCCCGAAGACTTTGACGGAGAGGTGGCCATCCCGCATCAACTTGAAGTGGAGGGTGAGCCCATCCGTCAGGCTGTGGATGCGAGCGAACCTCTTCCATCCTTGGCGAAGATACATCACATGAGGGGCAGGGAAGTCGACACGGGCCCGCGTGCCACTTATCCCACAACCCCTCATGTGCAGTCGCAGCGACTCCGGCGGGTTCACCTCCATCTCCCGCGCAAACGGAGTCGGGATACGAAGGCGGCTGCTCGGCGAGCCCCGCATCCTAATGAAGAACTCACAGGGGTCATCTCCAACATGGCCTTCCACTGGAGGAGGAGCTGCTGGCGGGGGCGAGGCCGGCGAGCCGCCCCGTCCTCCTCTTCCCCGAGCACCCCGGCCTCGCCCACGGCCCCGCCCCCTCCCTCTTCCCCTTGTGGCTGGTTCGGCCACTGTGGGTGCAGGATAAGGGGGGACGCGCTGTCGAGCAGCG
The DNA here is from genome assembly GCA_902687465.1 of Secale cereale. NCBI lineage: Eukaryota > Viridiplantae > Streptophyta > Magnoliopsida > Poales > Poaceae > Secale > Secale cereale. The sequence continues at coordinate 237,254,034 of LR738709.1, forward strand.
ACCCTCGCCGCCACCGTTGCGGAGCCGGGGTTTTCCTTCTTCATGGCGGACAGAAGAAAGGAGGAAAAGCTGAAGGAGAAAGAAGATGGAGGAGTGCGAGGTGCCGTCCCCTCCCTCCGCCCTTTATAAAGGGGCGGGGATGGAGCTCAGCCGCCCCGCTCGGCCAATCAAGACGCAGAAGGCGAAGGGCGGCTCGGACCGACCCGCCGCCCCAACCAGCGACGGCTCTGTTTCCCGCCACCACCGCTCGCCACCTCGAACGCAATGGAGGCACATGGCGAACGTGCAGGACTGAAGGGACGGGTGAGGCGACCTCCCCCCCACCCCGTGATCGTGGGGAGTGGACGCCTAGCAGACCGCATCTCGACCCCATCCAGTCAGCAGGCCACGCCCCCACACCTCCCCCCGTTTATGGGGAAGGCACGGGCCGCCTCCTTTCACATTTACCGCGACATGACGCATGCCTGCGGAAACCGCCCCACGCATGCCGCCCACATCACGCACGCCCCTCCACCCCGCGCCGCGCGCGCGGGTCGTGGGAGGCGTAGCGCGCGGAAATCTTACCACGGTGAAAACCACCCCGCCTGCCCGCGCACCGTTCTGGGCCTGGCCCAACAATGTGTCGCGCTTATGTGTGGCCCAGGCCCGGGGGCTCCTGTCGGTGTACAAAAAGAGGGGTACACTTTTTGTACCCCTATGACTATGCACGGGCAGTCTGAGCCACGGCGCCCCCACACCAAGCATGGCCAGGGAGGCGAGCCGGGGCAAGACCGAAGCTTGATGGAGACTGGAGCAACACCAAGAACAAGACCACAAAGAGCAAATGGACGAAGTGGCTCCCCCCATAAATATCCTTGCCGGGGCCAGCCCTGGCAGCCCCGGCAAGGCCCTTGCCGCGGCAGCTCGCCCGGCGCCTACGGAGCGAATCACCCTTGAGTCCACCGCCCCCATGGGGCAAGGATTCGGGAGATATCCCCGTGGTGGCATGCAGATCTTTGTGAAGACATTCAAGATCAGATGCAAGTTAAGAAGACGACGACCCTCGGCGGGATTCCAGCCAAGGAGAACCACAAGGCCCCCGGCAAGCACCTTGCTGGGGATGACTGTAGGCGCCACAGCAGGACCCTTGCCGGAGCCCCGGCAAGGCCCTTGCCAAGGACACCCGCGGGACCACCGCCAGGCCCGCACCAACTGGGTTTCCACCGACCCCCGCAGCTGCCGACCCAACCAGCTGGACAGGCTCCCGCGTGGCAACCCACGGATCTTCTTGGAGACCCGCCGTTGCGCCACCTCAGCTGCCTGTCTGCCTACATGGCACCTCAGGCACCGCTGGCCAGGGCGCGTGTCAACACGAGGAGGGGCGGCGACGGACAAGACGGACGTCTCCCCCCATCCCCGATAAAGCAAGGACACCTAAGCTGGCGCATTAAATGCACCTTGTCCTGTAATGCGAGGGATAACCTCGCGTCACTGTACCCTTTCCACCTCCTGTGTGCCACTGTAGCAGCCCCTTTTTCCTATAAAAGGAGGCCCGAGGCGACCAGGAGGAGGATTCGGCTTTTTAGAACTCCTCACGGCTCTCTTGGAGCTCCTCGTTAGCTGATGTACACCAACATATAATCCACCAAAGCAGGAGTAGGGTTTTACGCATCTTTGCGGCCCGAACCTGGGTAAAGGAACCGTGTCCTGACCGTTAGATCTGCTCTTCTCACAACACCGCGCCCCGCAACCGTAGTAGGGATTCTTGTGATCCCATAGGTGTCGATCCAAATACACAGACACTTGGTAGTATCCTTGTTATATTCTTGCATGGTATTTTTTTATGATGTTAGTAGTCATGCTATGCTCATGAGTAGTGTTATACTTGTGATATTCATGCTCATTAGTATGCCATGTTCAGTTGAATATATGCTTTATTGTGGTTAGGCTCGATGATTATGTTGCACCTCCATGCTTCTGTTGATATCATGCTCATGCATTGTAATTGCATCATGTTGTTTTATTATGACTCAGCTTATTGCATTCAAGTTTAACCAGATAATAATGAACTTGAGCAACTCTTGGCTGAGTCATGGTACCATCGAATCGAGCTGACCAGTGCAGCCACATTTGCCTTTTATGGGGAAGGCCCTAATGCGGTCTATTGTCATGCCTCTCATTGGTGCCTCCTACGAGGGAAGGTTATGTTTGCGCGCTACCGTGATCAGGCAGGCGGACATGAACTTTGTGTGCTTGTTGTTGTTGTAAGGATCCTTGTCCCCGTTTGGGACCATTTATGTTTTGTCACAACGGTGGTCGTTGATGCCTTTGGTAGGCACGGGGCCAACCAGGATTTAGCCCAAAGGGGAGTTGGTCGGAGTGGATGAGAGAGTGTCATGGCAGTAGTTCGGTTTTGTCGGGACACCATTGGTCCACCCGAATGGGAGCCCGAGGCCATGGGTTCCATGGTGTGTGTGTAGTGTGCTAACCTCTGTAGAGTGTGTTTTAATCTATCGATAGTCGCTCCCGTGGATATGGGCCCAGTTCGTGTCGGTCACACTATGAGTCGATAGTAATAATAATAATGTGCTTAATAACAACCATGGTTCAATGATGAGAAAGAAGTTGGTTGTGATCGTGAGAGGATCACCGTGGTATCGAGGATACCGAGTTGATGGATATTTGTGATGTTGTGCGAGAATCATGTGTAAAGATCAAGCTCCCTGTGGTCATGCAATGATTACTACGGTATTGTTGAATACCAAGCTTGATTGGACCGTGAGATTATCGTGTGAGGTACGTGATGGTAAGTTTGTGCATGTGATGGTTATAAGGTAACCCGAGCAGAGTAAGTGGTGCATGATAACGTCATCCTATTGCATGCTAATATGTATATGCCATGCTCGTATTGTTCTAGTTGTATCATGTTCAGTTGTGCATGCCATAATTTTCTGCTAGTATCATGTTCATGATTGATTTAACCTGCTAATGCCATGCTATTGTTGTCTTGACTGCTTTTGGCTTATTGTGAGCTTGCAAGTACATTCAATGTACTGACCTGGCGTGTCATGCCAGTTTGCAGGTCGTGCCTGGATTGCTTGCTTGTTTTGGTGTGGTTAATGTGTTCGCGAGTGATACGTCTCCAATGTATCTATAATTTTTTATTGTTCCATGCTATTATATATTTTGTTTTGGATGTTTAATGGGCTTTATTACACACTTTTATATTATATTTCGGACTAACCTACTAACCCAAGGCCTAGTGCAAATTGCTGTTTTTTTTGCCTATTTCAGTGTTTCGCATAAAATGAATATCAAACAGAGTCCAAACAGAATGAAACCTTCGGGAGAGTTATTTTTGGAACAATATCTTCATGAGAGACTTGGAGTACAAGTCAGAGAAGAAACAAGGTGCCCACGAGGGGGTAGGGCGCGCCCAGGGGGGTAGGCGTGCCCCCACCCTCGTGGGCCCCATGTTGCTCCACCGGCGTACTTTTTCCTCCTATATATACACATATACCCTGAAAACATCGAGGAGCACAAAGAAACCCTAATTCCACCACCGTAACCTTCTGTTCCCGTGAGTTCCCATCTTGGGACCTGTTCTGGAGCTCCGTCGGAGGGGGCATCGATCACGGAGGGCTTCTACATCAAAACCATAGCCTCTCCGATTAGTTGTGAGTAGTTTACAACAGACCTTCGGGTCCATAGTTATTAGCTAGATTGCTTCTTCTCTCTCTTTGGATCTCAATACAAAGTTCTCCTCGATCTTCGAGGAGATCTATTCGATGTAATCTTTTTGCGGTGTGTTTGTCGAGATCCGATGAATTGTTGGTTTATGATCAAGATTATCTATGAACAATATTGGATTCTTTTCTGAAATCTTTTATGTATGATTATAATATCCTTGCAAGTCTCTTCGAATTATTGATTTGGTTTGGCCTACTAGATCTATAGTTCTTGCAATGGGAGAAGTGCTTGGCTTTGGGTTCAATCTTGCGGTGTCCTTTCCTAGCGACAGTAGGGGCAGCAAGGCACGCTGTCAGGACCCCGATCCTAAGTCACACCGATCTAGCTGTAACACGTCATATCACTTTGCGGCCTCACACACGGTATTCCCACGGGTGCCACCTTACCTGGCCGGGACCGTTTGCGCATTTTGGCACACGTATATGACAGTGTCGCTAGCATCCATATGACAGAGAACCCGGGCTGACATGGCTAGTTATAAACCAAAAGTGGAACTAAATTACAGAGACAGGCATCCATGACCCAGCAACGAACGTGTCGTTCATCAACGTATGAACCCAAGTCGTAGCAAGCTACATGGACTTAAAGGAACAACGCGTGACATTTCCCCTAAGGGACAGACACAGGAACGAAGAAGGACACATGCCGGCCAGCCTACGTGTTCCGAGCAGTAGCAAGCTACCAAGGCTCATTGGAAGCACTAGGAGGCATTTCCCTGTAGGATAGGCTACCAAAGGAAAACAACTAGGTGTCGGATCCCACACATACCAAGCATTTCAATCATACACACAATATGCTCAATATGTGCAAATACAACATTGCATCACAACAGAACTCTATGCCTCAAAGTACTTTATTTAAGAGGCTCCAAGAGCCATACATAACATATCCATACAGGTAGGGGTCACATGACCCAACACTCAAGTCATACAGTCATACAAGCACAAGCGGAAGCTACATGTCTGGGTACAGACAACTTAGAAAATAAAACAGGCTTAGTGTAGCCTGACTATCTACAAGGCCCTTCACAAGCTCCAGATCTCCGTCTGGGTAACAAGCTACTCGTCGACGTCAACGTCTATGTAGAACCCATCACAAGGGGCAGGGTTATCCTCTGCAACAGTTATTAAGCAAACATGAGTACAAAAGTACTCAGCAAGTCTTACAACAGAACCTATCATACATGCAACATTATCAACAGGGGGTAGTGGAGTTCATAGCAGAAAGCCAGCTTTGACTCTTGACTAACCTATACTACAACTCTCAACAGATTGCAAGATATTACTACGTACACGAGTCCTCTACTCACCACAACAATACACCACCGAGGATCCTCATCCGTCATCCTACGGAAGGGCCATCCGCGGCACTCACGATTATCTTGAGGCTTTTAGTAGTATCCATCAACTTGTCTATGAACTGTAAGAGTAACCAAGTAGTCCGTACCGCAAACAACGACTATTCGAATAGATTGATAACCCTGCAGGGGTGTACTTCTTCACACACGCTTCCACCACTTATCGCCGTTTACTCGACATGTACTCGGCAACCTTCAAGCGGAAGCCCAGCGAGGGTGTCGGCCACGACCTGACTAACTACACGAGTCTCTCGTCCAGGTTTATCGCCTATTTGGGTTCCATCCGTGGGGAGATCCGGCCGGGGTGTCGCTCACGGCCCCAAACGATGTGTACAGGGTTCCCGAGTCACCAAACGGGCAACCGGTACACCGTGCCACGTACCTGTCGCATCACAGCCCACCCTGAGGGTTAGCGCTGTGCACGACCACCAGTAAACTACAAACACAAGAAACTAGTTGCAACTCCTGGACAGAGAACAGCGGCAGTTAATAAGACGAGAGGGCTTGGAGCGCCCGGAGCCCAATACCTGGTAGTAACTGTAACTTGAATCACACATATAGATCTCGGGTCCTATGGACGATTCCAATGAAACAACCGACCATGTACTCCTACATGGCCTTTCATCGATACCTTTACCAAACATATTCCACACTTCCTTCTCTTTACCGGTATGATCATTTCACTCTGATCCATCACCCAGATGAACCAGACCTGACACAACTCTAAGCATAGCAGGCAACATAAACAAATAGCATGGTGGATTACACATCACATGGCTCAATCAACTCCTACACATGCTAGTGGGTTTCAACTATTTACTGTGGCAATGACAGGTCATGCAAGGGAATAGGGTTCAACTACCACATCAAGAAGCAGTTCACACGCTGTTGCCTTAATGCAGTAAAAGAGAGCAGGAGCGAGAAGATGGGTTTGTATCGGAATGATCAATGATTGCTTGCCTGACAAAGTGGTTGTCGGGTACTGCTCTTCAGTTGGATACGCAGAAGTATCCTCGGGAGCAGGACCTAACACGGAGAACACCGGTGATACAATCAATAAGCAAACAAATGCAACAATATGACGCATGCTCATGATATGGCAAGATGCATGTGTTTTGGGCTAATGCAACTATAACCAGAAGGGTTTGAGCCCATTTGAATCAAAGATTCAAATTAAAACCCAAATTATTATTTAATTAAGTGCATTAACTTGTTTTAATGTAAACAGCAAGGTTAACTTTCTCAAACATGCATGAAACTAGTGCCATTGGAAAGATTGGATTTTTTTGATCAATTTTCATATATAAATCTTTTCAATCTGAGATACTGTTGAATTTATATGATTTTTTTGAAGTTTAAAGCATTTTCTGGAATTTCTTGAATTATTTTTAAATCTAAAAATCCCAGAAAATCCTTTACTGCATCAGCATGACATCATGCTGACGTCAGCCAGTCAACAGGGCGGCCCAGGTCAAACCTGACCAGTGGGACCCACTGGTCAGTGTCACAGCTAGTTAACTGAATAATTAAGATTAAATTAGACACTAAACTAGGTTTGACTAACAGGCAGGGCCCACATGCCAGTGACCCAGGGGGGGTCAAACCCTTGGTCTAACAGGGCTAACTCGCTGGCGTTTAGCCACCGGCGAGGCCAAACGCGGCGGTGAGGTGCGGGTTTTGTGCTCCGGCTGCCAAAACTACGGCGGAGCACACCTACGGGTAGCTGGTAGTGAGCCGCGTCGAGTGGTGGTGGTGGCTCGCCTCGGGGTCGCCGGAAACGGCGCCGGCGACGAGTCCAGCGGCTGCCGAAGTTCGGGCGAGGTCGAACTCGTCGGTGCGGTGCTCATAGAGGTGCGTGGAGTGTTCCTACAGCACCTACATATGACGGTGAAGCTGGTGGGCACGGTGGCCGGACCATTAGATGGTCGGAGCCTCGTCGGCGACGAGCTCCGTGGCGGGGCGTGCAGGTGAGCCTCATGCGGTGCGTTCAGTGCAGGAGAGAGCCAACGGAGAGGGGGACGACGGAGTTGAGCTCACGGCGGTTGTAGTAGACGTCGAGGCAAGCTTGGGGACGGTCGAAGCTGAGCGGGGCGGCGAGGGGGATCTCTGGGCCGGAGTTGGGGAAGACGGGGTCGGGGGCGACTCCAGAGCGGGCGAGCGCTCGGGGCTCAGCCTGCTCGACATAGTCGAGGACGGTGGAGCGGACAGCGGTGGAGACGGCTATCACGGCGGCGCGAGCACGGCGGCGTCGGCCATGGTGCGGGGTAGGCGAGGGAGAGGAGCTGGGGAGGATGGAGAGTGTCAGCGAGCTCGGGGAGGAAGTGGGGGATCGATCCCACTCACCAGAACGGCGAGGGGAGGAAGCAGGGCGGCGGGCAGCTGCGTGGCGCGCGCTGCGGCCGCCGTCGAGCACCTGCCTGCCTGCCTGGCCGAGCCAAGCAGCTCGCTGGAGCGGTGGCTGGGCTGGGCCGGCAGGTGGGCCTGTTAGGCGCCAGGTAAGCTCTTTCTCTCTTCTCTTTTTTCTATTTCTTTCTGTTTCATTTCTTTTGCAACATTGTTGAATTAATAAAAATGCCAGAACATTTTTATAGCTCATAAAACTAGTCATGCCCACTGTATATAATATGAACAACATGGAACATTTTAGTTTATGTTTATTTGGGCACGCAAAATATTTTATAGCATTTAAATGCCCAAATGCAAATACCATATGAATTAATCCAGAGACCTTGGATGTCCTAGAAAATTGTGCACCATTTTTGGCAGAGGTTTAAGACCAAGGCAGAAATGATGAACATTTATGAAGGGCATTTTGGGTACATTGGAAAAGATTTTAGTAAACCCTAGTTGTTAGAAGAGGGGTGCTGGAGTTCCTGTCATTCCCATTTCAAGTTTCTTTGAAAAGTAAACCTGATGCACAGTCTAGCTAGTCCTAATGCAAGCACTGACTAGGGATGTGACAACTCACCCCCACTCAAAAGAATCGCGTCCCGAGATTTGGGTTCCTCCGGAAAGAGGGTGGGGTACTCAAGTTGAAGACGATCCTCCCTTTCCCAAGTAGCTTCACTCTCGGAATGATGTGACCATTGAACCTTGAGAAACTTGATATTGTGACGTCGAGTGGTGCGCTCGGTTTGATCAATAATACGAACGGGGTATTCTCGATATGTGAGATTGTCCTGGAGATCAAGCGTTTCGTGGTCCACTCCGCGGATAGGATCCGATAAGTAACGCCTGAGTTGAGATACGTGGAAGACATCGTGAACTCTGGAGAGGTGCGGAGGTAGTTACAATTGGTAGGCAACTTCTCCTCGTTTGGCAAGAATGCGAAAAGGACCGATGTAACAAGGGCCAATTTTCCTTTGATGCCGAAGCGATGGGTTCCCTTAAGAGGAGTAACCCGAAGGTAAGCCTTATCGCCGACTTCAAAAGTCACAGCCTTATGATGACTATCATATTGGCTCTTCTGGCGAGACTGGGCTGTTTTCAATTTCTCACGAATGATGCGAACTTGCTCTTTTGCTTCCTGGATCATATCCGGACCAAAGAATTGTCTTTCCCCGGTTTCTGACCATTTAAGAGGTGTTCGACACATTCGTCCATATAGAACTTTGAAGGGAGCTTTGCCCAAGCTGGCTTGATAACTATTGTTATAAGCGAATTCGGCAAATGGAAGACACTTCTCCCATTCCATACCGAAAGAGATGACAGAGGCTCGAAGCATGTCTTCCAGAATTTGATTGACTCGTTCCACTTGACCACTTGACTGGGGATTGAAGGCGGTGCTGAAAGAGAGATGAGTTCCCATAGGATTCTGGAAACTTTCGCAGAATCGTGAAGTGAAAAGACTTCCACGGTCTGAGTTAATCTCCAACGGCACACCATGAAGTGATACTATCCGAGAGATATACAAGTCTGCTAGCTGGCTAGCGGTTATACTCTCTCGAACAGGTAGAAAATGGGCTACTTTAGAGAGGCGGTCGATAACGACGAAGATAGCATTATTCCCTTTCCTGGTGCTAGGAAACCCGGTAACGAAGTCCATTCCGATCTTGTCCCATTTCCATTCAGGAATAGCTAAAGGTTGAAGGGTGCCAGCAGGAAGTTGATGCTCTGCTTTGACTCGACGACAAACGTCGCATTTGGCAATGAATTGAGCGATTTCTCTCTTCATCCTAGTCCACCAGAACCTCCGATGTAGGTCCTGATACATTTTGGTACTACCGGGATGAATCGTGAGAGGAGATTCATGAGCCTCCTTAAGGATTAACTACCGTAGATGTTGGTTCTTGGGAACCACTAAACGGTTCTCGAAGAAAACAACACCTCTGTTATCAATGGAGAAACAACCTGCAACTCCTTTGTGAATGTTTCTCTTAATTCGGGAAATCCCTGTATCTTGCTTCTGGGCAGCTATGATTTGATCCATAAGGGTAGGTTTCGCCACCAAGGCGGAAAGGAATCCTCGAGGAACAATGTGAAGGTTAATCTTACGAAATTCCTCGTAAAGAAGTGGTTGCCCTTGTTGTAACATCAGGTTGTTACAATAAGACTTACGACTTAGTGCGTCGGCCATGACATTGGCCTTCCCAGGGGTGTAAGTGATTCCTAGGTCGTAATCTGTGAGCAATTCAACCCAACGTCTTTGCCTGAGATTCAAGTCCGGTTGGGTGAAGATGTATTTCAAACTTTGGTGATCAGTGAAGATTTCACAGCGATTACCAAGAAGATAATGTCGCCATGTTTTGAGTGCGTGGACTACAGCTGCAAGCTCTAGATCATGTGTAGGATAGTTATCCTCATGTGGACGCAACTGTCGAGATGCGTATGCGATCACTTGACGATCTTGCATGAGTATGCAACCTAGTCCTTGCCGCGAGGCGTCGCAGTAGATAATAAAATCCTTGGAAAAGTCTGGTGGTACCAGTACGGGTGCAGATGTCAGGCGTCTTTTCAGTTCCTGAAAGCTGGACTCGCACTGTGGGGTCCACTTAAACTTTTTATCTTTCTTGAGGAGTTCAGTTAGAGGTTTAGCAACCTTGGAGAAATTCTCGACGAAGCGTCGGCAATAGCTCGCTAAGCCAAGGAAACTCCAAACTTGCTTGACCGATTCAGGGGGAGTCCAATCAAGGACGGCTTGAACTCGCTCGGGATTGACAGCAATACCCTTGCCACAGATCACATGACGTAAATAGGTCACTTCCGGCAACCAGAATTCACATTTAGAGAATTTGGCATAAAGACGGCACTCTCGAAGTTTCGCCAATACCAGCCTTAGATGCTCAGCATGATCTTCCTTTTTCTTGGAGTAGATGAGTATATCATCGAGGTATACCACGACGAATTTATCCAAGTACTCCATGAATATAGAATTCATTAGCCGGGAGAAGGTGGCTAGGGCATTGGTTAATCCGAAGGACATGACGGTGTACTCGTATTGGCCATAACGAGTAACAAAAGCCGTTTTAGGAATGTCCCCGTTCTTGATTTTGATTTGATGGTAGCCCAACCTCAAATCCATTTTGGAAAAGACTGAGGATCCAGCGAGCTGATCATACAGGTTGTTGATCCTGGGGAGCGGATACTTGTTCTTTATGGTGACCAGATTGACAGGTCGGTAATCTACAACCATCCGTTCCGTTCCATCCTTCTTCTTGACAAAGAGGACGGGACAAGCCCATGGGGAAGAACTAGGACGGATGAAACCCTTTTTCAAGGACTCATCGAGTTGTTTCTTAAGCTCAGCTAATTCTAGGGGTGCCATCTTATAGGGTCTCATAGAGATCGGAACAGTTCCTGGAACAAGATCTATCACGAACTCGACATCTCTGTCAGGTGGAACACCTGGCAGTTTTTCTGGAAAAACATCCGGAATGTCACGGACTACCGGGATATCTTCGAGTTCTGGTAGAGGCTTGGCATTAAGAGAGTAGAGCTGACGCTCAGCCATTCGGGCCAAGACATTGACTGTCTTGCCGGATGGGTGTGTAAGTATAACGGTCCTAGTGTAGCAATCAATCTTGGCGTAATGAGTTGTCATCCACTCCATACCCAAGATGATGTTTATGTCCGATGACTTGAGAGCGATTAGAGATGCAAGGAAAACAAGTCTATCGACAAGGATTTCGTTTCCATGGCTTACCCTAGAGGTTTGCCACTTTGAACTAGGAGTTTGAATAACCATGGAAGTAGGCATGTCACAAAAAGTCATGTTGTGCATTCGAGCATAGCTCTCAGATATGAACGAATGGGATGCTCCAGTATCGAAAAGAATAGATGTCGGATGGCAGTTAACGAGAAGCGTACCAAGGACGACGTTAGGATCCTCATAAGATTCCTCAGCAGAGACATAGTTGACATGACCACGTGCAATGGGGATTGGCTTGACATATTTCACCTTGCCGGTTGGCTTACCACGGCCAACGGGTTTCCTGGTTGGTTCTGAGGACACTCACGCATCTAGTGCCCCGGTTCCCCACACTTGAAGCATGTCACAGTGCCAGTGCGTGGAGCAAAGTTGGTAGGTGGTCCTCCATAAGTCTTGGCAGGTGCATACTGTTGAGTTGGGCGAGGCGCCTCATAGGATTGCCTCGGTGTGTACTTGGGTGGCAGAGCAGTGTTAGGAACCCACACACGGCGCTTGTGAGAGCCAGAGCCGGATGAGGAACCAAAGTCACGTGGATGCTTGCGTGTGGCTTCGAAATCAGTCTGGCCCGTCTCAGCACTGATGGCCTTGTTCACCAACTTCTGGAAGGAAGTGCACTCGTGCAGTCGTAGATCTCGGCGGAGTTCGGGGCTGAGTCCCTTGCGGAACCTCGCCTGCTTCTTGGCATCAGGGGATACTTCCTCAAGTGCATAGCGTGCCAAGTTGCCAAACTCGCGACTATAGCCATCCACAGTTAACCGGCCCTGGGTGAAATTGCAGAATTCCTCCCGCTTGCGATCCATGAGACCTTCCGGAATGTGATGTTCACGGAATGCCTCACTGAACTCAACCCAAGTAGTGATTTGGCCAGCAGGACGCATAGCTTCAAAGTTCTCCCACCATAGACTGGCAGGGCCCTCAAGATGGTAGGCGGCGTAGATAACCTTATCAGCTTCGACCACACGGGCAGAGTGTAGCTTGTGGGTGATACTACGAAGCCAGTCATCCGCATCCAGAGGTTCAGTGGAGTGATGGAACTTCGGTGGGCACATCTTGATAAATTCATTGATTGACACCACGTCATTCCTCTGACGAAACCCAGTGTTCTGCTCTATGCGTTCCAGCAGACGGTTGGTCTCTCTCTTGTTCCGTTCTGCCTCGAGCATAACTCCAGCCAAGGAGGGTGGCTGGGGCAGATTCTCATCTCTAGCCCCACTAGCCTCACCCTGCTCCTGAGCAGCAGGAGTGCTGCGAGTGCTGACCATCCTAGGAAAACAAAACAATGGTTTAGACAAGGATGGCAAAAACTTGACATAGGAGTGCAGAATGTAATGGATGACACGGAATGCAGAGATGTTCATCCGTACGACATGGTAATATAGAAACTACTATATATACACCAGTGGTCATACACACCATACATAGTTTAGTACAAGCCAAGGCTAAAGTACAACTGCGGTGAAAGACGATACATCCCATCAGAGGCATTCCAAGCTCCTATACATTATTTAACTACACCTCCAGAACTCAGTACTAGCTAAGTCATATTCCACCTGACGCGCAGGACTGTGGAAATACAACTACTACAATACTACTACTGCCACGGTCTAGCTCAGACATTCCCGTAGTAATCTTCGTAAAGATTACCACCGTAGCCTGGAAGTGGAACAGATGGATCTTGAACCTCTTGAGCACTCGAAGGCTGTGGACCATACAGACATGGATGTGGCCTCGGGCCTGATGCTGGTGGTAACCGACGCCCACGTGGAGGTGTAATACCCCCAACGTCACGCCAATCCATATGATCAGGCAGACGAGTCCGCACGGGGTACAAATCCCGCATATCCAGATATCCGGCATGCACAGCAGGTGCAAGCCGTGTCAGAGTAGTCCAGTGGGCGGCTCGAGTGTTATACAGCTCCATTCAGAGGGCACGGACCTCACGGTCCCTATCCTCCAGCATCTGAACAGTAGTCTGAAGTAGTGGCTCTTCATGAGCAGCATCAGTATACAGACCAGTGTAGTAGCCTTCCTCTCCGGGAAGTGAGGCTGGCATGTGACAGAACTCAGTGTTCAGCGACAGGGCATGCCTAGCCCGGAGGATGGTCATCATCGAATAAGCGGCATCCTGCATTGCCATCTCGATAGTAACCCCGAGTCCATAAGACCAATCACTACTAGGAAAAGGCCTATTAATGGCGCACCTAATTTGGCCATTAATGGCGCATTAGTGGTGCGCCATTACTAGCACGCCATTAGTATATTTTACTAATGGCGCACCTCTGGTGCGCCATTAGTATCTGGTATACTAATGGCGCACCGCAGATGCGCCATTAGTATGCCTCCCAGGGGCCATGTGTAGCCAGGTACTTCGGCATACTAATGGCGCACTCTGCTGTGATGCGCCATTAGTATGAATATTAGGTTTTTTTTATTTTTTTATTTTCTGTTTTTTGCACAGGTTATGCATATATATAAATATAATTTCTCGTGGAGCCAACATATATGGTACGCACATCGAAACTATTAGAATCTACTCCCTCCGTTCCGATTTACTCGTCGTGGTTTTAGTTCAAATTTGAACTAAAACCACGACGAGTAAATCGGAACGGAGGGAGTATATAATAGCTCATAGAACAACTTAGCATCATGCATCATCGATCATAATAATAATAAAAACTCAACATTGGTATTAAATAATAAGTCTTACACATCATTATCGACCATACAACTTCTACTACGTAGCAATTTTCTAAGGTAAAATGGCATAAAACAAGATGGCGTTTGGCTCTAAATCAATTAGATTTAAAGGGCCATTATGGAGAACGCAGATTATCTTGTCTCCATTTCTTGCCCTTCTCACTCTATTGCTTCCAAGTACCTCCTTACGAGTTTTCGTTATTTTTCGCCATTCTTTGATTCTCATTCCTTTATTTGTAGAAGAAATCCGATATGGACACGTGTGATTTGTAGGTTCACCTGGCAGAATGTTTAAAACTTGTAGTTGACCAGATTGAAACATGACAGGAGGCACACAGTCACTAGGGAGAATCTGTTGCAAAACATAGTAAGACTTCGTAGTTAGCATTGTAGTTCAGTTCGAGAAGAACTAATGCAAAACATGCACGAATGTCGTAATAGTAAAAAAATCTTACCATGGTATCTCCATTGATATTAACGTAGTTCAAGACGTGCACTAGTGGGACGTATTGACCATAATGTGGATCAATATTACGATATTGAATGTAATCCACAAGAAAGGAATAAAAGAAGATGATCTGCTCTTTGTCCTTATAAGTACATTCTGAGCCAGGGGTGTAGTAGGTTCTGTCTAGCATCATCCTCACATTATTTTAATAATTAAAATAACCTATCAATGGAAATAAGTTGTCAACTATTTTGAAATAAACAATATAAATTACTAAATAACTATGTTTGATAAACTCACTTCTCGGTAGAATTGGAATCATATCGTCAACAAGGACCCAAATGTCCAAATCGTCTTCGGCGATGGAATCCGGATTACCAAGATCCATGGTGAGAAGCATACCCTCATAAAAACCATATATCTTGCAAAATGATTCCCAATTCTTGCAACCAAAAGTGGTTACGTTATCTGAATTGTACAAATCCACTTCTAAATCAACATTATGCATGGTCCTTAGTTGAATTTGCTTTGTCTCCGTAGTTTCATGATCTTCAAATCCCATCCTCTCCAAGACATAGCGTCTTGCATGACACGGGATAAACTAGTTGCATGTAAAAGAAGAAAATTAATTACTTACACATTGAAGTAGCTAGAAATCGTGCTTAATTAATTACGAAACAAGACTTGTCGTTGCGTACCGTTTCGACATCGAAGGTCTCGTCGAGCTTAATACTGAAGTAACGACCGTCTACCAAGTGAGGCCTGTCGCACAGACCCCGGTTGTCACCGCACCAGGAGCACTCCGGGATCCTATCGTCGTCGAAAGACGACATTTCCTATGTTTCAAAGAGATTAAACTTTATAAATTAAAAATATGTACTACAATATCTAAAATATATAATTATTATTCATCACGTCCAGTTAACTATATATCGGTCTGCCATGTCTTTTCTTGAAAACTCTCTGCTCGGGATTATTCTTCTCTCATATATGGTGGATACACTCCCTCACCGATTAGCGCCTTTCAGTTACAAATTAACGGGATTTCCTGAACCCTAGAACTAGCAGAGAAAAATCATGTGCTGTATAGCTTAAAGAGCAATTCCCCATGGTTCATACAAGCAAGTTGAAATTTTAAGAGCAGTGTTCATATTTGTGAGGTGTTTCACATTTCCTTTTCATAGAGAAACTAAGGCCTTTTTTCCAAAGCTATGGCCTAAATCAGAAACATGGAGGTAGGGG